>BSBK01010066.1:2542500-2740000 GCA_027943335.1 Chamaecyparis obtusa
ATTTGTACATGCAAATACACGACAATTTTTATCAAACAGATGAGAGATAGTTTCCCCTTTTCAAATTAACCAATCATTTTTTTACTGATGATGTAAGAGGTCTAGGTTGGTCATATGTCATTCAAATAGAGTATCGTTCCAAATAAAATTCGTGGAAGCTATCAATGTATTTCCTGATGGGCAATATGTTAATTTACAAGAAACATTTGAAGAAGACAATGGGAGATAGTTTGAAGAAGATATTTTGATTACCAATGAAGAAATTGGGAGAGAGAATGTATTGCATGTCACAGATGAGGATGACGAAGAAAATCAAGAAGATGCAAACATGAGCAATCAGGATTTTGATCTTGCTGAAAATGTTGATGATTGTTGACAAGCCCCATTTTATGACCTTTTTATTTAAAACTTTTATGTTGTTTTATGTCTGTTTTATGTACTGAGGAAACAAACCTTCAAAATTTTACTATTTTCTAAATAAATACATGGCATTAATGTTGCACACGACTCTATTAAATGGTCAAAATGCATTATATAAAGAATAATATATAGCACATGTTATGGTTCAAAATATTTCATGTTGATTTTCATCTTAAACTATTGTGGAAGTTAAAAATAATGAATTGAAAATATTATGTTTAGTTATTATTTTGTTGGCATTTGAAAATATTTTGGAATCTTCTTCTATTTTGGTGGCATTTAATTGGTTACTATTTGCATATAAGTATGAATATTTTCTATAATTGCTTGCTAAATCTATTATTCATGAAATGATGAAGGGTGCTCCCCTTAATACCACAAACACATAATAGAAATAGAGAAACAACAACAATAATATGCAAGAACAGAAAATTGGCTTCTTATTATCTCCATAAATGTGGAATTACAAACTTTCAGAATTACAATATGCAAAGCCACATGGGCATTCTCTTACAATATTCTGTAGGACAAAGCCTCAAATCAATACCCAGATCTACTACCTAGAACTACCCTAGACAACACTATGGGCCTTCTTTATATAGGCAATTTCCATCGCCCGAGAAGGTTCTAGAAATTTAGCCCTTAGGGCCGACCAAACTTAGAATTATTTTATTTTACAATTTATTACATCAAAGTCAGCTCAAAATGAGTTTTGAAACCCAAACAAAAATTTTGAAGAAAAATTATTTTTCGCCATTTCAGGTGGCCCGACTTCCGGAGACCATAAGTCATCACCAGTTGACCCGATTGACTATTATAACCCCATTTCGAAAACACCATGAAGCACTCTACATGCTTGAGCTACGCAAAGCGCCCGTCACCCAAATTTTCAACCTCATTCGGGGCCTCTAAAGCCTTCAAAACTGAGTTCAAAGTTTCTGTACCCTGCTGCCAATACCAAAAATCTTCAATATCTTCAAAACTACACCTGATCTAGCCATGAAACTTTGCTGGCAGGTTGATATGACTGAGATGAATCTCCATATGTAAAATCAAACATTCTGAGATCGTAAGACCAACTTACTAAAAAATAGCAAGTTTCCATAAATAGCAACTCTGCACAAGATAGCCCTTATTGAATACAAAAATAGAAATATTTTTGGGTGATGCAAGATTGCTCTTACACCCAGGATGCTCCTGTATCAGACACCCGGGGTAATTTGAGAAGTGACCCTGTCACGACTCAAGTGTGCAGAGGAAAACCAAGATGGTTAACCTCCTCCTTTGTTAGCCATGATGAATCTTCAACAGGTCTTCCTTTCCATTTGACCAAATACTCTTCATATGTCCTATTCCTTGTGCTTCTACCAACATGATTGTCCAGTATGTCTTCAATTTCCTTGATATCTGAACTGGTTGCTGGAATACTCCACTGTGCTGCTGCAACCTCATCTTCAACACCTCCTTCATGATACTCTGTTAAATCTGAAATGTTAAACACTGGTGAAATATTCAGCTCAGTAGGCAATTCTACCTCATATGCATTTCCTGAATCATGCTTCTTTAGTATCTTACATGGCCCAAACTTCTTCATTTTCAACTTGTTATATGTACCAATCGGAAATCACTCATTCTACAAATGAACCATGACTTCATCTCCAACCTGAAATTCCTTATGCCTCCTTTTCTCATCTACCTTAGCCTTATACTGTGCATTCATCTTGGTAATATGCTTCCTCACCTCCTCATGGATGTTCTTCAAGTGTTTTGCAAAATCCTCAGCTTCAGCACTACTTATTTCTCCTTTATCTATCTTTCTCAATTCAGATGCATTTCTTGGACTACTTCCATATACAATCTAGAATGGTGATTTACCAATGCTCCTATTGACAGAATTATTGTATGCAAATTTTGCCTGTGGTAAAATCAAATCCTATCCTATTGGCTTATCTCCAACCAAACATCTCAGTAGATTTCCCAAACTTCTATTCACCATCTCTGTCTGTCCATCAGTCTGTGGATGATGTGACGAACTGAACTTCAAATCTATCTTCAACTTCTTCCATAATGTATGCCAGAAATATCTAACAAACTTAGTAGCTCGATCTGAAACTATGGTCCTTGGCAAACCATGTAGTCTCACCACTTCTCTGAAAAAAATTCTGCTACATGAACAACATCATTAGTCTTCTTGCAGGGAATGAAATGTGCCATCTTCGAAAATCTGTCAACTACTACAAAAATTGAATCATGTCCCCACTGTGTCCTCAGTAAACCAAGAACAAAGTCCATACTAATATCCTCCCAAGGCTTCTCTGGTATAGGTAATGGCTGATACAACCCTGTATTTTGCTTCACTCCTTTCACCATCTGACATACTCTGCAACTCTGTACAAACTTCTTCACATCTTGCTACAATTGTGGCCAATAATAATTCTCACCAACCAAAGCAAGGGTTTTATCACAACCAAAATGTCCAGCCAATCCTCCACTATGCTTCTCCTTGATGAGATTCTCCCTCATAGAACTTTGTGGAATGCACAACTGACTCCCTCTGAATAGCATATCACCTTGGATGATAAAATCCAGCCATTTTGTCCTGTCTAGAGTAACAGGTTATGTACAAGCTTTCCAAGCTTCACCAAAATCAGGATCCTCTGGATACAAATTCTTGAGTTCCTTGAACCCAACCACTTCAATCTGCATCTCTGTCAGCAATAGTTTCCTTCTGCTAAGAGCATCTACAACCCTATTAGACTTTCCACTCCTGTGTTTCAAAATAAATGTACAACTCTGCAAAAACTCAACCCATTTCAAATGCCTCTGATTCAACTTTCCTTGACTATTCAAATATTGCAAAGCTTGATGATCAGTATACAAGACAAACTCTTTAGGAAGCAGATAATGTCTCCACTTTTTTAATGCCTGAACTATAGCATAAAATTCCTGATCATAAATAGAATATTTCTTCTTGGCATCATTTAACTTCTCACTGAAATAAGCAACAGGTTTACCTTCTTGGCTCATAACAGCTCCTATTGCAGTACCACTAGCATCACAATCTACTTGAAACACCTTATTAAAATCTGGAAGTGCTAAAACAGGTTGTTCCATAACTTTTTGTTTCAACAATTGAAAACTCTTTTCTACCCCATTAGTCCACTTAAACTCTTTTCTATCCCCTCTCATTGTTTCAGTCAAGGGTCCACAAATACTGCTAAATTTTTTGATAAATTTTTTGTAAAAGCTAGCCAAACCATGAAAAAATCTTACCTCAGTAGCACTCCTTGGAGTAGGCCATTCAAGGATAGCCTGTACCTTCTCTGGATCCATTTTTAGACCTTCTGCTGAAACTACAAATCCCAAATACACTAACTCTTTCTTCACAAAACTGCACTTCTTCAAATTAATCAACAATTTCTCATCTCTCAACTTCTCAAACACCATACGAATATGCATCATATGTTCCTCCAATGTCTTGCTAAAAATCAAAATATCATCTAGGTAAACAATGACAAACTTACCCAGAAATTCTTTCAGAACCTCATTCATGAGCCGCATGAAAGTGCTCGGTGCATTGGTTAGCCCAAAAGGCATGACTAACCACTCATACAGTCCTTCCTTTGTCTTGAAGGTAGTCTTCCATTCATCTCCTTCTCTAATCCAAATCTGGTGATATCCACTCTTCAGATCTATCTTTGAGAAATACATAGCTCCACTCAAACAGTCCATAATATCATCCATTCGTGGCAATGGAAACCTATACTTGATTGTGATCTTGTTTATTGCTCTGGAATCTATACACATCCTCCATTCTCCATTCTTCTTTGGTGCTAATACTACTGGTATAGTACATGGACTCAGGCTCTCCCGAATCAATCCCTTCTATAACAACTCATGTACTTGTCTGTTCAACTCTTCACTTTCTGATGGTGTCATTCTGTGTGCTGCCTTGTTTGGAAAATTGGCTCCTGGAATCAAATCCATCTGATGACTGATCTTCCTTACCGGTGGTAATCCATTAGGTACATTATAAAATACAATATCTTGAAACTCATTTAACAAATCTACAACCTCTACAGGTACATCCTCTACTTCTTCTTTACTAGCTTTTGGAATTAAAGCAAAACACACATGCTCATGCCTCATACCATCTAGAAATTTTCTTCCATCAAAAAAAGTTATTCTTGCATTACCACATACCTTTTCTTTGGTCTCCTTCAATGGCTTTAGCTTATGTCGCACTCCATCCTTTGTTAGGGAATAGGTATTCGCACGACCATCGTGTACAGCACATCTGTCAAACTACCACAGTCTACCCAACAACATATGACATGCATCCATAGATATTATATCACATAGTACCTCATCTTGGTACCCGCTGATCTTGAACTTTACCAGGCACTGTTCACTGACCACAACCTTGTGGTCATCTTGCACCCAGGCAATCTGATATGGATGTGGGTGTTTCTGTCTCTTGAGCTTCAACTTTGTCACCATCTCTTCTGACACCAAATTGTCAGTGCTTCCACTATTAATAATCACATCACAGCATTTACCCTCACACTTGCATCTAGTGCAAAATAGGCACCTCCTTTGTTCAGGTTCATTCTCACCACTCAACAGGACTCTTTTGTTAATCAGTGTTTTTCCTCTTTCAACATCTTCAGAATTTGATGATCTAGCATCTTCATCTACATGTGCAACTCTGGCCTGGCCTTCATTTCTCCTATCTGTTCTACCTTGGCATGGAGGACATTCAAATGCCCTATGACCTTCTTCTCCACAGTGAAAACACATTCCACGGAAGCCTCCTCTTCCTGAACCTTGTCCTCTTCCTCTTCCTCTCTGATCTCTATTATTCTAATCTTGGAAATGATTGAAATTATTTCCTCTCTGATTCTGGCTGCTATTGGCCTCATCCTTCTTTTTTGGATCTTCATTTCGGCCACCATATGACCGTCCACCAGATCTTCCACCATGACCTCTTCCATTTTGTCTGCTCTCAAACTTCTTGTTTAGATTTTCCTCTACTTTTAGGGCAAACTGGTATGCCTCCTCAATACTATTCATTCAAACCAGATTCAACTCTTCCTAAATGCTTGGCCTTAACCCATTAAGGTATTAGGAAACTTTCTCCTTATCAACTTCTGCATGGCCCGTTCTGATGAGGAGTCGATAGAACTCCTCTGTATACTCCTGAACAGATCTTCCTACTTGCTTCAAACTTTGCATTTTCTTTAGTAGGTCAAGCTCATAATCAACAAGAATGAACTATCACTTCAATTTATCCACCATCCGATCCCATCTTGTGATTTTATCTTTCCCTCTTCTATTTCGCTCTAATTGAATCTCTTGCCACCAAATCTTCGCATGACCTTTCAGTCTGGCCTTCACAAATTTGACCCTATCAGGATCCTCAACATCTTCATACTCAAAATATTCCTCACATTCATTGATCCAATCGATCAATTCCTCTAGGTTAAGATTTCTAGAAAATGTAAGAACCTCAATCTTAGGTCTTTTCCCAATCTTGGAAATCACCCAAAAAAGTCTTTCTTCCTCCTGGTTCACAACTTCGGCTTCTCCTTCTTGATATTCTTCTTCGGCTTCATCCTCTCTTTCGTCTCTGACATTAAGATTCATTCCTCTGTGAATCTCTTCTTGCAATGCTCGCACTTGTCTCTGTAGCTCTCTAACCTCAGGTGTCACAGCACTAGCTCTTCCACCACATTCTCTTCATGGAGGCATTTTCACGATGCACGCTAAAACCCTAACCATGGTCCTAGTGCAAAATGTCTCACAGTCAGTGATCTATTTACACACTCAAGAACTCCTGCTCTGATACCACTTGATGAAGGGTGCTCCCCTTAATACCACAAACACATAACAGAAATAGAGAAACAACAACAATAATATGCAAGAACAGAAAATTGGCTTCTTATTATCTCCACAAATGTGGAATTACAAACTTTCAGAATTATAATATGCAAAGCCACATGGGCATTCCCTTACAATATTCTGTAGGACAAAGCCTCGAATCAATACCTAGATCTACTACCCAGAACTGCCCTAGACAACACTACGGGCCTTCTTTATATAGGCAATTTCCACCGCTCGAGAAGGTTCTAGAAATTTAGCCCTTAGGGCCGACCAAACTTAGAATTATTTTATTTTACAATTTATTACATCAAAGTCAGCTCAAAATGAGTTTTGAAACCCAAACAAAAATTTTGAAGAAAAATTATTTTTCGCCATTTCAGGTGGCTCGACTTTCGGAGACCATAAGTCATCACCAGTTGACCCGATTGACTATTATAACCTCATTTCAAAAATGCCACGAAGCGCTCTATAGGCTTGACTTGCGCAAAGTGCCCGTCACCCAAATTTTCAACCTCATCCGGGGCCTCTAAAGCCTTCAAAATTGAGTTCAAAGTTTTTGTACCCTACTGCCAATACCGAAAATCTTCAATATCTTCAAAACTACACCTGATCTAGCCATGAAACTTTGCTGGCAAGCTGATATGACTGAGATGAACCTCCATATGTAAAATCAGACATTCTGAGATCGTAAGACCAACTTACTAAAAAATAGCAAGTTTCCATAAATAGCAACTCTGCACAAGATAGCCCTTATTGAATACAAAAACAGAAATATTTTTGGGTGATGCAAGATTGCTCTTACACCCAGGATGCTCCTACATCATGAAATATTGTTCTATAACTAATTTTCTAATTTTCATGACACTTTCTTCATTTCTATCATGACAATCATCTTCTATCAACATATTTAATTTCATTAAGAATGAGACTTCATAAACTTGTATTTGTGAAATTTTTGTGATGGTTAATTATCTTTATATCATGTTGCTAATCTATACATTATTATATTTCTTGACATCAGAAAATGAGGAAAAAAAACTTAAGGCACAAATTAGGTGATAGTGATCAGATTCCTGAAATTCCAATGACAGATTATGAGCACCATAGTGAAGAACGAGTGGCAAAGAATAATGAGTATTTATCGCATCTTGGTTTGACAAACATGAAAGTTGTAAATCTCTATGCTATATAAGTCTTAATCCATTGAAAACATGTTTAATAGTATCAAAGAAAAAAATGAAGAATCTCTTAGTTCCAAACCAAGCACCAAAAATTTGGAGTTTGTAATAATATTCTCTATAATTAATATTGTGCAATGTGTTAATAAATTATGTTTTTATAAATCTTATTGCAAACTCCAATATATGTAGATATACATAGGTCTTCCTTTTAGATTTTGGAATTTTAGTGAGTACATCTTAAGTGAATCAAGGTTTGTTGGAACTATTTCTTGATGTAGATTTTAATTGAAAACTAAAATATTTGAAATGATATCTTAAACTAGAATTTTAATACTAACTAAAATGATGCAATATTCCTATGAGTTTACCTAGACTAAAAATTAAGCAAAGTCTCATACTATTTAAAATGATATCTTAAATTGATATTCATTATAGTTTACACTATCTGCAGACCACATACAATATTCCCAGTCCTAATGAATTATGAACTATTCCTATGAGTTTACCTAGGCTAAAAATTAAGTAATGTCTCATACTAACCCCAACTATGAGCTAATGAAATTTGTACCCCATGAATTACCTCAACTATCATATTTATGTAATATTACCTTGAGAATGTAGTAGATTATATTTTTTGATAACAATTTTTTCTGATGTTATTATTCTTTTTGACATACATTTTAAATATTATTGATAAGGTGGGTATCTTGTAGTTGCATTATTTTTATTGGAGAAAAATTCCTTGGTAACTATTAATTATTAGGGAGTTTATTACGCTTCTACATTTAAAATATCCCCATTTAGCTAAGAATCCAACCAATCATCTTATTCACTTTTTCCCTCTTATATACACACATACACACTTCATTTTATTGATTGCAAACTCGTTTGGAAAATCCACTCTTTTGCACAAAAAGGTTTCTACTTGAAATTGTGGGGCACACACTGAAAGGTTTTGATTCTTGGATCATTTAGTTGTGATAGGTTCCTCATGTATGTCATCTATTAGTCCTTGAGAAGAATCCATGGTCTCCTCTTCAAGATACCATTAACTTATTAAATTGTGGTTGTTTGGTCAAATAAAGATCTTGTTGTGGTTGTGCATGTTTGCATGTTTCATTAGAGAAGATTATGTTGTTCTTACCCAAATTGAGACATGATATGATTTTTTTTGTTTTATAGGAAAGGAAAAGAGTGTAGAGAAATGCAGAGAAAATAAAAATCAAACACAAAGATACAATGTTGCCAGCTCGTAGAAACCAAAAAAATTTTGATATAGAAAATGTTGATGTGCAAACAAATATAGAAAATGTTGATGTGTAAATTGATATAGCACATGATGATGTGAAAATTGATATAGCACATACTGATGTACAATCTGATATAACACATTTTGATGTGTAGCCTGATGAAAGTCACAAAGAGAGTCCACTTGAATCTAATGTGCTGCCTTAGAGTGCACCCTTTGCATTTATAAATTTGTATGGAATTGGTGCATTAGCCACAAATATTTCTAGTGGTTCAACAAAAGATTCTCTTTCTATTGTTAAAAGACAAATATTGAATCAAAACTTATATAGATCCATAGAGAAGAAAGAAAAAGAAAGAATATTAGAAGGGAAGAAGCCATTCTTGGTTGAGATATCAAGAGGTGGTGAACCTATTGGACATAATGCTGCAAGGTGGGCCATTGAGATGGGCATAAGATGTAGGGCCCATTTGGATATTTTCAAATCAAATTTTACCAAGAAAAACCCATGAAACGTGGAATATATTATAGAAAAATGGAAAATTCCTTTGACACTATTGGTGGACAAATATCTAGAAAACATTACAAGAACAAGATGAGACTTATAATGAAAAATTCTAGATACCATTGTAGAAAAATAATCATAGAGTGAAAAGAGAAGTCAGATTCTAGTATATCTCCCAAAAAATGGGATGCATTGAAAGAAAGCATGTGTTCTGAAGAATATTTGACTAAGAGTAATAGAGGTGAGAGAGAAAGAGATAGTATATAGGTTGAATATAAATCTAGTAGAGGTGAGTTGTAAGCCAAAGTGGACAAACTTGGAGTAAGTGTATGACTTTTTGGTTAAATTTACATTGTGCTATATATTTCAATTTTATATGAATTGACTATGTGTTGACCTTGACATTGTATTTTAGGTGGAGAATAGTAATAGAGAAGTAGGTGTTGAAGATTTTGTGAATTATATGAAAAAAATTAATCCTACCAAATCTAAGAGTAATATCAAGTGGAAATCTAGTTCATCAACAAAGATTTTATATCCATTTGTTGAACACCCAGTAAGAGCCTCTTCAAATCATGTCAACTCAAGTGAATGGTTCCAACATATAATGAATTTCTTACATAGTCTCACTGAGAAAGTTTCCCATTTGACTACCTCAGTTCAACCTATAGTTTCTGCATGGAATGAGAATAATTCCATGGATTCAAATTAGGTAAGAGGTTCTATTGATGAGCTAAGTCTTCTTCATATATACTAGTGTATCTTTACATTATTGAAAGTATCATTTTGATATCATCTTTCTAAATTTATATATACAAAAAAAATTAAGCATTGATGTGCATACACATAGTATTGTTGATATTTAGAGTTTTATGCTATCTTGGTTAGTAGGATAATCTTTCAAGAATATTTATAGCTTCTAATTTTATAGAATTTAGACTTTGATGTTGCAACCTTAGTAGAAATATTTTCCCTTTCCACTTCAAATCATTTTTCTATGGAAATTCCAGACATTAGGGATATTAGGCTTCCCCTGAACTATTCACAAACTACACAACATGAACTCACCAACATCTTATAACCATGAAGAAAAATTCCTTGCCTCTGACCTTCTTAAGGGTTACACACATACACTATCTCCTGTAATGTACCACCAGGGAACCAAGGAGAACTTAACCTAAACATGCAACTAACTTTACAAATTTTTTTTTTTTAAAAGTGTTAACAAACAATAACAATAAAGTTTTACAATGCAGAAGCAATACAATATAATATACAACTCACATAGATTACAACTCTCAAGGATCCCATGACGTAGATTACGTAAACATTATTTAATTAATTTAGATTAGAAATAATTACAAAACTCATATAAAAAAATGAATGATAAATGCAACATCACATAAAAGATAACATAAATATAACTAGTACAATAAGGTATCCATAATAACCTACATCCACTGCACATGTCATAGGGTATGTAATACATTAATCCAAAATAAAGTACAACATGATATCTCTGAATAACTGATACAATGATACAAGGCCACAAAGATTGAGAAAGATAAGAACACATCTCCATTAATGAAGAACAAGAAGAATCAACTGCTACAGGGATCATCCAAGACTGGTACATGAACGTTGAAATCTCAAATGGTAAAAGAATCACTACCACTCCAGCTCATGGAACCTAAATGGTCCACTCCCACTATTCCGAGGAGATAACAATAGATCCCACATGGATAAAAAACATCCATAAAATAAGCTAAGGAAAGGATCCTGAAAGCTCTCTAACTCTAGGTATACAAAAGATAGCGATAGGTAAGACTCACTAATCCAAAGGAAACTGACACATGTAGGATAACTAGACTATGCATAGGAAGGTGTCATCATGTATGTCTAACCCTTAAGTTTTGTCCTGGTAGTCTCTCTAAGACCCCAACACTCAAGTGACCATACATGGTATCAATGACCTCTCATATAGATAAAACATTAACTATGCCAGATACACACCTCTCAAGGAGGAAAGCATCATTTCATCCTCCATCTTAGTCTATACTAGCACTCAATCATGGGTGAGGAACCACATCTTTCTAAGTTCATTTTAATACCCCCCAATGATATATTAAGTTTTCACTTGATTAAAATTACTTACAATAAGTGATCCTAGCAGCCACTTCCGGGCCCCAGTGCTTATTGCAAGCCACCCCCTACTACTCATCTACGTAACCTACCCTAGGCTCAAAGATGCCACATAACATCACAAGATAATAATAATGTCCCCCAGGACTCTTCCACATAACAATAGGAACACGCAATAGGTCTCTAACCATAACACAAGACACTCTCCAAGTATCCACAATAAAAACACTCTTGATCCCATGGATAGGACATAAAAAGTCAACACCATATTCCCCTATATAGAATATGAAGAAAAAATGAATTATACAAAAACATCACAGAAAGGAATCATAGAACAAACTTCACATAAGGTTGGGTCAAAACAATCAAATGCAATAGAGTATACAAGGCAGACAACCATGATAAATAAAACATCCAATGCCCGCCTCTAGAATTACATAAGTATACAATCGGGTAGTCCCAAATCTAGAACCAAACACAAGAATCCAGAGATGACTATAGATATCCATTTATAGAAAATAGTAAAACATGAGCCTATATGATCAATTAGGGTCATAAAGAACAATACACACATGCCATAACATGAATAGAAAACCTAACCATAAAATTCACACCCCAACCTCTGTATACCTCCTAGGTCATCTAATGCCCCATTAACACATACAAGCAATAGAAAACACTCAGGATGAATAATCAACATTTACTTCGAATAGAATTGAAAATGAAACATTATGCATTGAAGATCAACAATGATCATAGGCAAATTCCATAAACAAAGGCAATTTACCCACTAAGAGAATAGATTCCATATTTCATCAAAACCATACTAATATCAAAAACGTTCTCTAAAGTCTAAAGGATTCAAGTTGAGAAACAAAAATGCCCAATCACAATAAATACATAACATTTATCCAACATTTTATCCATTTAAAAATACACATAATTTATGTACTTGTATGTATATTTAAATTAAACTACATCAGAAAAATTAACATGGAGTTAAATTTCATCTAATTGTATGAACAAAACAACTAAATTATATACCAAAAATATATAATTAAAATATATTTTAATATATGCATTAAAATTCACTAATCTACCATTTATAAAACAAATTATATTTAATAAATATACATAAATTAAACCCAAAACCTAATATCAATTTTATTTTAATTTAGGAATCAAAATTTAAGAATTTCATTAAAACAAAATTTAAATTTTTTAATATATACAAATTGAAAAATATTTTATTAATAATAAAACAGATTTAAAAATTATATAATTTTTGTTTTTTAAAATTAATAAAAACCAAACAATGGTGTGGGGGGGGCATGGCATCCCTCCCCACACTGCCGACAGTACCCCCTTGGTACTGCCGCGACAGTCCCTAAGGGACTATGCATGACAATACCTTGGGGGTTGTTGTGTCAGTCCCTTTAGGGGGGCTGCGCATGGTAACAACTATGGGGCCCGTGTGGCAGTCCCCTTGGGGGCTACACACGGCCCAAGGTAGGGTGCCAAATTTTTTTTAAAATTTATTATTATCTTTTAAAACTTTTTTCCAACAACACACAAAAGAAAACAATATTATATATAATTTTTTTTTTCTTTTCAAAAGAAATAAATAAATCCGAATTACGGATTTGAACAATTGTAATTGACTTTTTCCCATGCTTTTTGGCTTTATTGGGTTTATTTTTTTTACTGTGTATATTATTCTTACTGTATATTTTTTTTACTATGTATATTATTCTTACTGTATATTTTTTTAACCAGAATTGAATTTTTTACTAGAATTGATTTTCTTTTCTCAAGCAAATTATTTTTCTTCAAGCATAATAGTCTAACTATAGTCTAGGTTTAATTTTAATTTTCTAGGAGATTTAGTATGAATTTTCTAATAAAATTTTGCCAGTATAACCTTGCTATGCCAAATTTTGATAAAAATAAGAAATCAACTAATCTAGGGTTTTTCTAAACACCCAAAACAATAAAAACACCAGATCTATCTATTGAGGCATTGAAATTACTTAAATAGAGAAAACTAAATAAATGCAAAATAGAAACTATAAGAAAGATTAACAAACCCTACCTTAGATCCAATGCAAACAATCAAAATTGAAATCTTTGAAGAGCTGTAGACACCAAAATTCTTCTCAGAATGGATGCAACCTGTAGATATGAGTCTACGAAGAATGCAAGCACAAAATCCAGACACACAAATAGAGCTTTCAACAAATATCATGCAATCCCAAATCTCCCAAAATCTCAAGATGCCAAAATCCAAGCTCTCTCCAAAATCTCTCCAAAACATGTCTCCTCAAAAATGAATGCACAATTCCCCTAATAGAGATTCAATTTCCCCTATCATGCAAACCATAAAGACAACTCACCAGTTAACTCCTAAATCAACTCCAATAAGAAATTGAAAGTAATTCCTAATTAAATAAAATTAAATAAATTTTATTTGCACAACTCAACTTGACTTTTTAGAACAAGTTGTTATCTTTTGAAAACAATTTACTTTTCAACATTACTAATGCACATGTAATTTAAGTAAAATTTGCATTAAATACATTAAATACTTAAAGCATCATGAAACCATGCAATTAAATATTTAATTATTTAATAATGCACAAAAGCATATTCAACTCTAATTTCAATTTAAATTATTAATTAAATCCAAATATTCAAATATTTGAATTTTAATTAATTTTCCCAAATAAACATAGAATTATAATTAATATTAAATTTTAACTATAATAATTAAATCACAAAAAATCACTCATTGATGAAATCAATCAACTGAGACCAAACGACATAATACCAAACATGCTCAAGGAAGGGATCCATGAATCCATGCCAACTGGATGAATCTGGGTAAGGTAGACAAACTGATACTTGTCCAATCCTAGGACAAATAGGCTTAGGTTAGGGTTTTGGACCCATGTTATCTTCCCTCTCTTACCATTTGAGATATTTTGACAGGGCACGCTCATCCTGACAATTTAGGGAAGTCGATGCCTGGTACCTACAAAACTGCATACAAAACCTGCATGTACATATATATATAAATATATAACAGACAATGGTGGGGATCTGTCGATCATGTGGATCTTGCATGCAAGTAACTACAACTCTATCCCTCAACTACATCAGGCATGTCAAAAAGAAATATAAAACACACACGCTAACCATACACATGCAAGTATGGGGTCAGTAAAATCATAAGCATCAATGATTTCCTAACATATAATTCATCATCCTAAAATAACCATAATATATAGAAAATCAGACTATGGGAGGGGCACTACATCTCCAATGTCCCAACCAAACATAGGTTCCCAAATAAAATTTTAAAAAAAGACACCACTACAATATAAGGCATTTTTTGCCAACTAATTAGCACCTTTGTTGTCTGATAAACAATCTTCTAAGAAATGAAAATTATGGAATTTAGATTTTGGAAAAAAATTACTCCAACACCCTTTTTCTTTGAGCTTCATCACACAAGGCTCATAAAAACTGCAAATATTTGAAAACAACTGTGTCAACCTCATTTTGTTACACCCAATCATAAATAAACTCAAAATGACTTTTTACACCTTATAACATAAGGACTTCTATTACACATCTTAGTCTAAATGACTGTTCCACGATTCTTACATGGTATTACATTGATTAAGAAAAACATACACATTGTGACAATGACCTCATCCATCCACTTCTCCTTGTATGTGCAATCAAAATAATGGAACTTTTCCACAACATTCTACTTGGTGTCATTATAGAATTACAAAGATGCTAATCACTATTTTTAGATAGTTTTTTGGATGGTAAAACATAGAATAGACCAACCATGATGGTATAGAGACAAAATCCATATATTAAAAACTTTAGATGATTACAAACTAGGTAGACAAATGAAAAAACAAACAAATTTGACTGTGATAGTCTAGAGACTAGGACTATTTGATAGACTCCTTCTCAATGATTTGAAACAACTTAGGAAACTATTTCCATGAGCATGATGGTTCATTTAGTTCCTTCATATATCAATCAAACTTCATGGAAAAAAAAAGAAATCCAATTATAATTTCTCCAATTTGACTTCTTTTTTTTCCTTGATGTTTCAACTACATGCAGAATAATTTTATGAAATAAACACAAAATAAAAATGTCTCGATGCCAAAAAAGTTGTTATTATTCATTTTGATCATGATAAACTAGTGGAAAAGAATGTACAACCCAATAATAGTTGTTACGGAATTTTTTTGTGTGTTTTGTATTCTATATTTAACTTATATTAACTTTACACGATGTTTAAACCACATGCAGAACAATCATATGAAAGAAAAAAAAAGGAGAATATGTGCATGGTATTCATATTAGTAGCTATGAATATGAAGAGTATGTGCATGATATTCATAGTAGTAGATATTCTAAACTTGAGGTGAGTTATATTTGACTATTGCACTAGCTGATTTGTGTCCTTTCATTTTATGTTGACATATCTATCCATTGCATTTTGTTGGGGTTCAAATTGTTGTATTGGGTGATAAAGGAAATTTATTAGCCCTTCCTAAGTGATCTTGGAAATCCTTTTATAGAATAAGGATTGTAACAATCTATGGATTACTTAGTGAACAAACTCTTAACCTCTCAAATAAGAAACTCATAAAGTAACAACCAAATAATAGAATGAAGAAGAAACTGAAAGAATCATGTTGGAGCTACAATATAACCGTGGCACCTTCGCTAATACACAAAAATCAAAAGAATGATATTTGATATGCAAATAATGGATCTATATACAAATTTATAGCTTTTTATATATCAACTATCTATCCATCAACTCAACATTAATAACAAGCATACAAAATTTACTTAGAGTAGTCATGGAATGAAATAGTCAAATCAACAAGTTAGAGCTTTTAAGTCTCGACAGTTTAAAACATTTTGAAAAATTTCTATCAAGTCATCAACCTTTTCTGACTTGGCACAAAACCATTGGCCCAAACCGCATCTATCTGTCCTCAAACTAGGTCAACTGTCATCAAAGCATAAATGACCAAGAGTGTAGCTTCAAAACTTTACAACTTTACCTTTAGATCAACCCACGAACTCACACCAAACCGCAAATAGTCACCTTTGCAAGATCATGAAATTTAAATAGGACTGCATCATTAACTCATGATCATGCACTAAAATTGTTATTTCAAACCTCTTTGCAAGATCGCAACCCTAAAACATTCAAGCCAAAAATTCCTGCGGATTCATAGTGACCATTGATTAGAAATCAGGGACAAGTGGCAGTATCTTGCACTATCGCAACAAAACTCCTTGATCCTTTATAAAACCTTGTGAAGATGCACCAACAATGATATAACATTAAAAGTACACATTGGACACATGGAAACATCTCACATGTTTGCAGCCCAAATTGACAACATAGTAAAAGTCTCATGATCTTGTGATGATTACATGAAAAATGAGTCAGTCACAAAACCTATGACACATGGCAGAATCTCGCATGTTCACTTATAAAAAAATTAACCTATGTAGACACCTAAAATATTCCTTTACACTCTAATATTAATTTTTATTAATATTTTCCCTTAACATTATGGTTGATTTTAATTAATTAGCTACATTGTTATATTTTTCTATTTATTTAATTAAATTTACTTTAATTAAATAAATTCATTTTCTCTTGGTATTTAAATTTTATTTAAATACTATAATATATTAAATTTATTTTAATATATTATCCCTCCATCTCTTAATATAAAATAAATTTTATCTATTTTATTTCTCCACTAGCCTAAAGTTCTTCTAAACATTGATTAAATTAAATTTATTTTAATTTAATCCCTTTTCCCTCTTTCCTAATCTTTCTTTTTTCTAATATTCCTCTAATCTTGATTAAATGGTGGATTACCTCTATAATCATGTGCACAATCACCTTTTCCAAGGTAGCCACCTCTCCATCTTTTTTCTCTTCCAATCATTTTAAATTCCTCTTTCCCTCTAAAGTGAAGTTTGAATTTTGCATGTTTTACCTCTTAATCATAACCACTCATTTCTTTTTCCTCTTCATCTTAGTCACTCCCCTTTTGCCTCTTAATCTTGACCATCCATTAGTTTTCCTCTTAATATTGGCCACCCATTCTTTAAGTCATTCTATAAAAAGGAGGCCTCACTCCTCATTTGAGACTTATATATCTTTGAACTAAGTCATTCTATTGCATCTTCTTACATCTATTAGATAGACTTGATATCACATGTTAGGTAATGAAATGAAACTAGTTTTGTTTCAATCTTGCATTCCCATCTTAGTTTAGTTTTCATTTGAATCTAGTTTGTTATCTCTTGCATTTGCATTACATCACCTTTGTGAAGATTTGGGGCAAGTTCCTTATACCTGTTCTTAATCCTTCACCATAAATCATTAGTGGGATTTATTATATTGTGTTGGGAGAGAACACCCACAAAATATTTAAGAGAAAATAAAATAAGGTTTTGGGTGCCCTTGTTTTAGCTCATTGGAGGTTGTAGTGGAAATTTGGTTTCATTAAAAGTTATTTAGTATGCTTATTCTAACTTAAATGCTTCACATTTCTTGTGTTTTCATGCTTTGATTTATGGTGCAACTATAGGGATTTTCATTGCATACATTTTGGCATGCCCATGAGACCCACATCCCTATTAGATCTGCACTTTTAAAGATTTTTTTAGGTTAATCTTTGTGCAGGTTCAATTGAAGACAAAACCCTACGATTTTGAAAGATTTGATCATATCTTACAAATGACTGGGAATTTTTCTATGATTTTTTTTTGGCATGCCTCATCTAAGATGATCCAAATATGTCCTAGTCCACAAATCAGATTTTTCTAATCATTTTTCTAAGTTATAATAATATTATTATTTTTCATGAAAATTCATTTTTGGTCACAAATCAACAATTTATTCAAAAAAATTTATATTTTTTGAAAGGTCAGAGAATTATATAGGGGGTACATTCTTTGTGTTTTTAATTTGGATGAAAGATAATGACTCAAAATTCAATCTTTGAAACCTGGTCTATTTTGATAAATCAGGTCTCTAGGACACAAATCAAGGAACATTTCTAAAAAAATTACATTTTTGGAAATCTCTTAGATTTTTAATAGGGGTCTCTTCTTTAAATTTCTATTTTTGGGGACAAAATTATAGCAAACAAATCATATCTTCTTGACTAGGTCAAAAGTGAAAAAAAAGTATTTTGTGATGAGCTCGCACTTTATTTACACATAGTTTATTGCATGATAGAATCATTTTATATTTTGGGAATAAGTCAATTACGAGTTTTTGAATCAACTTATGCAATTTATTTTCTTTTAAATGTCATATTTTTTCATGATTTCACACACTTGATTGGAGTCTATGAAGGCAACTTGGAGCTCATCATAGTTGGTCAAAGGAGCATAAGATAAAATAAAATTGGAAAGCATAAAATCAAGGTTCACATATTCCAAACCCTCTTATTTACATTGTAAAAATTGATAATTGTCTTCTTTTTCATCATAAAATCATTTCTTTCTTTTGGTCAACTTGTTTGGTGTGTCTTTATCACATTGAAAAAGGGGGTTTAAAATTAATCATTCACATTTGTATTTTGGCTTAAAATGAACCCCTTTGTCTTTTAATCCTCAAGATTTTCTTATTAATGTTTTCTTCTTGCATCCTTGTTAAGGGGTTTGAGGGGAACATAAATAAGGGATCTTGCTTTGTTATTTTATGGGACATACCTAGAGAAGTAATCACTCTAGGGGACAACCTCAACTCCTGTGTTTTGATGGAGTATAAATAGCAAGGCTTGAATCTAAATAAAGGCCTCTTGGAAGTAGGATATTTTTAATCTTGGATAAGCCCCAAAGAACTTTATACCTTTAGGAAGTTAAGGTGGAGATTGGGTTACCATTTCCTCCTAGTTGTTTGACAATATTCTCTTTCATCTATAGATTTTGGCCTCACGTACCTTGTGTATATTTAGGACACCCCTTAGTTGAGCTTGTACATCCTAGTTAAAACTTCAATAGGTTGTTTATGTGTTTGATGTGCTTGAATGCTTAAATCACTTTCCCCACTTGAAACAAAAATGGGACACATCAACCAAATTGAGGCTTAGCAATTTTATCTTTTGCATTGTGTGTTTTGCATTTTTAAATTAAAAAATCCAAAAAAAAAACATAAAACTTCAAAGTCTAAAAAATAAAATAAAATTTGAAAGCCCAAAAAACAATATAAAACTAAAGTCCAAAAAAATAAAAAACTCCAAAATTTAAAAATAAATAAATAAATAAATTTCAAGTACACCAAATTTTTTTTGTCAAGTTTACCTCCAACTCAATCTTTCCACATCACCTCCTCTATCTATCAATAATATCATCATCATCATCATACCTCTTATCCTAACCACCTTTTTAATCCTTCCAATCATTCCTCCAATATTAATCTTTGAAGCCTACAAATAGATAAGGATATATATCCCTCAAGCACGAAGCATTTACTAAAAACAAAACACAACATCCAAAAACAAGCCATAAAATAAGAACATGATATATAGTCATTATGAGCAATATAATTCTAGTTAGGAATAAACTAAAAATCACATTGATCAATTATTCATTAACAATTCAAAATAGATCTAAACCTTTATTCATTCATCATTATAGAAAACATCTAGGATCAATTACATAAAACACACATTCATATCTTCATCAAATAATAAGTTGAGAAGTTCATGTAAATCTAGTTAATGCAACACTTATGCAAACATATAGGATACACAATGGTTCTAATTTCACATAGAAAACATAGTACCATCTCTACGATGTCCTCCTTTATACATACTATCATGGGTCCATGATGAATATGATAGAAACAATACTTATCACAGAACATGGCCAACAATACCAAACATTCAGAGTAGTCACCATAAAGTTCAAAAAGGACAAACCCAAGTGGGGGGATTCCAAGATCAACATTAAATCATAAAAGTATCATGGTAATTCAACAGTAAGTCAAGTGTGACTAGTGTCATAAAATAGATAGCGAAAAGAGATTCAGGTGACTAGTCCATGCATAAGAAAATCCAAAAATTTAATGCTAGCCCATACACAACATGAACAAGTCATCAATAAACCAAATAAATTATCAATCATAAAACATTCACATAACAAGGTGACTAGTGGTAGCCACACTCAAGGGAGTAACCACTTCATGACATCCAAAGGTACTTCACCCTAGATGCATTAGAGAGGGTACCCACACACAATAAATAGTCAAATCACCTATGATAATCAATAGACAAAGTGATATCTCAAAGACAATTAAGAGAAAGAAAAACATAAATGTTTAGTTGTAATTTAATGGTTCTCAAATATAAAAGAGTTATATGTCTACACTTGGCATCAGAGCATGTAAGTATTAATGTGAGTAAATGGTAATTTCTTCTGCACTAATGTTTATCTTGTTTGTAAACATTAAAAAAAAAATTCTGCAAACTTAGTTGCATGTTTAGGTTAAGTTCTCTTGGGTTCCCTGGCAGGGCATTACACTAATCATATTCTCCTAATCATTAAGAACATCCTCAATCATCTCCCTAATCCAATCTAATCATCCACAATCTTCCTTTTCATTCTAATCATCACTTTTATCCTAATCATCTTAATCCTTTTTCATCTTCAACATCCTATCTTAGTCATCCATAATCACCTCCTAATAATTCTTAATCATCGTCCTCATTCTTGTTATTTTAATCATACTTAATCCATCACTTAGGACCCTAAACCAAATCAAATTGCCTAATTAAATCAAGGTCATAATAATAATTCTAATTGTGCCATTATCTTCCTAATCATTCAACTTTCTTAATCCAATCTCACCATTTCATCTTCCTTCTCATCTAATCACATCATCATCATCCTAATCCAATTCACTTGTTAACTTCATTCTAACCAATTTCTAATTCAATCCATATATCCCCATCATCCAAATCAATCACATCATCCATTCCACTTTTTTTCTGATGCAGGGGCATTCTTGGGTCCTCAGTGAATCTGCATGGTAGTGTGTTACTTGGCTGGTGTTACTCGATTGCAACTTTAACTAGCAGTCTTAGTTATTGAAGGAAGCTTAGTCACTAAAGGAACTCGATGAAGCTTCTCTTGCTCGATGGAACTAGTGCTCGGTAATGCCTATGTTTCTCGATGTTGCTTGGCTTGGTCATTTGTTTCAGTGGCGCTCAGTAGTTTTGGCTTACCGACTGGAGTTCTTGGTGATTTGGTTGGCCGAATTGGTGCATTTATTGTTGGTAGCTTTTGTTGGATTCTCCTATGTGGATCTGGAGGCTGACATGTTGAATTTAATAATTGTAAGGCTATTAGAGAGCTGACTTGTATTGCATTTAAAATTTGTTTGTAGGAGTTTATTGTGTCATCCAGCTGACTTGTGGCTGATGATTAGTATTTATAGAGTGTTTGGGTAGTTATTTAGGACAACAGATCTAGGAAGGAATCAGATGGGAAGTTCTAAGAGATGAGTTAGGAGAATCAGATAAGTGAAGTTGTGGAAAAGGTCCTATGAGATCTTGTAGATTAGATTGCTATCTGATAGTTTGTAACATCAAAGCTAGTGGTTTGCATACTTGGAGAAAAGGGGATTGCTTGGTAGCTTGCAAGCACCATTTCAGATCTGCCTTAGGGTTTCCATCAGTTGTTGATTTGTCTCAAAACTGAACTAGCTAGAGTTGTGTTAGATCTTGTTGATCTTGCAGATTGTTTCTTATTATAATTGGCCCTAACCTAGAAGGCCTTATAGTCGGGCATGTTAATGGAAAATATGTTTTGAAACATATCTTGTTGTGTTATTCCGCCATGTTATTCTTGATTGGTTGCAAGGTTAGACTATTCTTAATTGGATCCACCATCCTTGACTCTATTAGGTGGTATCAGAGCTGAGTTGATCTTGTTGAGCGAAGGTTAACTTAGTAAGGCTGATCTTGTGAAGTTGATCTTGTTGGCGAAGAGATCTTATGATCTGGGTTGCAGATCCATGGCACTGAACTTGTGGAATCTTGGCCTAGTTGTTTGTGTGAGGTGGCAGGTTGCAATCTAGCTTGCATACAACTTGGAGGTTGTCACAAGGTGGTTGGTGTAGGTTTTTTTGTAGAGGTTTTCTATTATATTTAAGGATTCCTATGAGAAGATTGGACCCTAGAGTGATTGTGGATCTCTATGATACTATGGAATCTAGGATTACAAAGAAGGTGAAATCTAATTTTAGATCTGAGATGGAGTTGATGAAGAATGACATGGTCACTGAGATCATGAGAGTTATTGTTGGTGTACCTCAGAATGTTGGTACTAAGGATGGTTATGAGGAAGCTACTAAAGACTTTGAAGCTACTGGATCTAGTGGTGGTGACCGGAGGGATAGATCTTGTGAAGACAAAACTGCTCGGTTGCATAGATCTTGAGCTCAGTTAAGTAACAATTACTGAATCAAAGTTTCTACTTTCTCTGGTACTTTGAAGCTCAAGAACTTGATTGACTGGATTGGTGAGCTTGAAGATTTCTTTGAGCTGGAAGAAATTGAAGATCCTCTTCAAGTGAGATTGGCACAGACAAAATTGAAAGGACATGCTGCTCTTTGGTGGAAATAATTACAAAGAGATAGAGAAGATGAAGGTGAAATGAAGATCAATCGGTGGAGGTTGATGGTGACTAAGTTGAAAGCTAAGTTCATACCTACTGACTATGAGCTTGACTTGTTTAAGAAATTGCAAAATCTAAAACAGAAGGATTTTACTGTTGAAGATTATACCGAGGAGTTCTACAAACTTAGTATTTGGTCTGGACATAGAGAACTTGGTAAGGAAAAGGTAGCTCGGTATGTGAATGGTTTGAGATTCAATATTCAAGATGAGCTTGGTATGTTGAAGATTGATTTTGTTGAAGATGCTTATCAGTATGCTTTGAAGGTAGAAGATAAGTTGAAGAGGAAACCACATAGTATTCCCCAAGGGAAGGAAAATATTGATCACTTGGTGAGGATAAACTGACTGTAGAAGATGAATAGAAACCTATAGAACCGAAGAAGAAGATAGGCAGAGTTATCTTTAAGGGTACTTTGTATAACTATGATGAAGAAGGACACCATTCTTTTGAGTGTACACAGAAGAAGCTTGGTGACCAATGGACTTCTGTGGTGAATGAAAATGTTGAGAATTAATCTAAATCTGAGAACTTGTTGGTTCAAAAAACATTGCTTGGTACAAAGGAGGAACCTTGTCAGAGGAGTAACTTGTTCAGGACTTGGTGCAAGTCTAGAGGTAAATTTTTTGATGTTATTGTTTATAGTGGTAAACCTGATAACCTTGTTGCTGAGGACATGGTTCAGAAACTTGGTTTGAGTAGAATGAGACATCTACATCCTTATAGGATTGCCTGGTTACAAGATGATCATGCTTTGGAAGTAAGAGAACAATGCTTTGTTGATGTTCATATTGGCTAGTATAAGGATCTTGTGTTATGTGATATTGTGGAGATGAATAGTTATCATATATTGCTCGATAGACCTTGGTAATCTAATTGCAGAGCTATGTATGATTGTGTGAAGATTGTGTTTACTATTGAGAAGGATGACATGAATTTTTCCCTGATGCCTTTATTGGATACAACACTCGATAGGATAAGTATGAGTATTTGTAGCCGAGTTGAGTTGGTAGATTCTGAAGGTATGGATGATCAGTTTGGAGAATAGACCTGTGTATTATCAAGGAAAGACTTGAAAAGATAGAGGAAGCTAAAGTGGAAGAGTATGCAAAGTGAAAAGTTGGAGGACATGTATGTGAAGAACCTATTTGGGGTTTATGTACTAAATCTTGGAAGATGTTCTTCCCACATATGAACATCTTTTCAAACCTGGGGTGTCTGATGTAGTGGCATTCTTGGGTCCTCGATGAATCTACATGGTAGTTTGTTACTTGTGCGGTGTTACTCGATTGCAGCTTTAACCACCAGTCTTGGTTATTAAAGGAAGCTCGGTCATTGAAGGAACTTGGTGAAGCTTCTCTTGCTTGGTGAAACTAGTGCTTGGTAATGCCTATGTTGCTTGGCTTGGTTGGTTGTTTCATTGGCACTTGGTAGTTTTGGCTTACCGACTAGAGTTCTTGGTGATTTGGTTGGATGACTTGGTTCATTTATTATTGGTATCTTTTGTTGGATTCTCCTATGTGGATTTGGAGGCTGACATATTGAATTTAATAATTTTAAGGCTATTGGAGAGCCAACTTGTATTGTATTTAATATTTTTTTATAGGAGTTAATTGTGTCATCCAACCAACTTGTGGTTGATGATTAGTATTTATAGAGTGTTTGGGTAGTTGTTTAGGACAATAAATCTAGGAAGGAATTAGATGGGAAGTTCTGAGAGATGAGTTAGGAGAATCAGATAAGTGAAGTTGTGGAAAAGATCATGCAAGCTATCTGATAGTTTGTAACAGTAGAGCTAGTGGTTTGCATACTTGGAGACAAGGAGATTGCTTGGTGGCTTGTGAGCATGAGTTCAGATCTTCCTTAGGGTTTCCATCAATTTCTAATTTGTCTCAGAACTAAACTAGCTGGAGTTGTGTTAGATCTTGTTGATCTTGCAGATTGTTTCTGATTTCAATTGGCCCTAACTCGAAAGGCCTTACAACCGGGCATGTTAATGGAAAATATGTTTTGAAACATATCTTGTTGTCTTATTCCATTATGTTGTTCTTGATTAGCTGCAAGGTTGGACTGTCGTTAATTGGATCCACCATCCTTGACTGCATCATCTTCAAACACCCCTAATCTATCATTCCACTTCATCCATTCTTAATCCAAGTCTTATCAACACCATCTTCTAATCTTCCACTTTTGGCTTAGGAGAACCATCATAATATTTGGACTTTAATCATCATCCAAATCAAATCAAATCAAATCAAATCCAACCTTGAAGCCTTTTCCTCACAAATAAAAAATTAAAATAAAATAAAATCAATCATAATTCTTGAGGTCCTGCGATCTAAATCAATCAAATCCATCATCCAATCAAATCAAAATACTTGAGGCACTACCCTTTTAAATATAAACCCAAACATGAACCTAGTCCTAAGTGCATATTTCATCCATCATCAAATGTTTCACTCTAAATTTAAATCTTCCTCTACATCATCTTCTAATTTAAATAAAAAATACCTAATTCAAGCATCATGAACGTGGATTGGTTTCACAAAATGGTCGAGGACTTTCAAATGCCAAATCCCAATCCTCAAGTCATATCCAATCCCAATCCATATCACATTCCTTATTCTTCCTCTACCTTTGACAAAGGTCAAAATTGACCTCATTATCCTCTATTCACACATGGTTCCCTCCATCACCCACATGATGCCTCTCACATGCTCAACATTTCCCAAGATATTGAAGAACTTAGAAAAATTATCCAAAGTTTACAAAATGGGGGTCAAAAGAAAAAGAAAACCTTTGAAGATATATGTCCTCTTGCATTTATCCAAATCCATAATCCCCATCTTCCATATAACCCCAATCCTCCACCTAATCTCCTACAATTTATTCTTGGTGTCCAAAACCATCATCCAAATCCCCTACCTAAGCCTCAACCTCCACACAATCCTAATCCTTCAAAACCCACATCATTCCTATCTTCCAAAGTTGTACAATCACCCAAATCTACACAATACAATCCCCTTGTAGACCCTCTTGATGTCACATTCCACCTAATTATTGACCAAAACATGATGGTGTTTCCAAACACTATGCCCTTTGATGAGATTCAACCCAAACCTACTTTCTAGAAGGAAAATGAATACTATGATTATCATCACAACAAGGGTCATGATATCAAGAAGTGCCCAAAGTTTAAAAAATTTGTCCAAGACCTTATTAAAAAAGTAGAGATTGAAGTTGAAGATCCCAACCCCTCTATCACATCACCTTCATAAGTCCACACATGTCAATAACTTGCCACAAAGCATGCTAGAATGGATTCCTATTTTTCTCTAGATCAAATAATTCCTTCATCTCATGTTTCCCTCATATCTCAGGATCCATTTATCCCTCATAATCCACATCATAATCCCATTCATAATCAATATTAGGACATCTCTTTTGTCTCATCCATCAATAATAACATAACCCCGTCTCATAGTCTCATTCCTAATCAAGATAAAGACATCCCCCCACCTCTGTCCATGAGACCCTTCTATCCCAAGGCTTATCATCAACACTCCCTCCACTTCAAGAAGATATTTATTGTACCCAATCCACTAATTTACCTTTATGTCAAGATAAAATCACTCCATCTCATGATTCCATCCCCTTCACACCCTTTTATGATCTCCATCCATATCAATATCCAATCATCCCTTCTACTCTACTAGATAATCCTCCCCAAAGTCAAGATCAAAGTACCCCTTCATCTCCATTTCATGATCCCCGTCCATCTCAATATCCAATCATATCTTCCACTCCACCACATAATCCTCCCCAAAGTCAAGATCAAATTACCCCTTCATCTCCATGTCATGATCCCAATCCATCTCAAGATCCTATTATTCCTTCTAATACCTCTCACAATCCTAATCCCTCTCATGATCCTATTCCTCCACAACATCCCATCACACCTATCCAATCCATCTAAAAACCTAATACATATAAACTTGGTTCCTCCCCCTCTATCAACGTGGCTTCCTTAAAGAGCTTATAATTCCTTAAACCTCTCCTCCTAATTCACATGGACTCACATCTTGTGTTCAAAATAATAAGCACCCCATTGAAGAAACGATGTCTCAAGATGTTGGTACACCTTCCATATCCAAAATATTTCCATCTAAACTCAAAATTTCCCATCTCCCATCCTCAAAGATAATCCATTCATCCCTTCCTCACCTACCTCCATTTTGGGCCCCTATATCCCAACAATAAACCCTTCATACCTTCCGTCCATTTTGGGTCCTTACATACATCAATCCATCATATCAAAGTCCACCACTTCATTACCTTAAATACCTTATGAAGATAAACAAAGGCATACATCCTTGAATTCCTTCCAACATTCATTCTCCATCATTCCTTCCATAAAATATTCATACCATTCATCCTCATGCACCTATACCATGGATAATAGAAGAACATGAGATGCCAAATATAAAATATATAAAACAAAAAATTGACAAAAATCCAAGGATCAACATGTCCCATATAAAATACATGTTCAATCAAAGAAAAGTATGATTCAACATAAAGAAAAATTAAAAAGGCCACAAAATCTTGAAAAATAAAAAATCATGTGGATTCCTAAGCTACTCATTGAAGCAATGCATCTCAAATAAAAATCCAAATTGGCATCCAACCTTGCTAATTCAAAAGCTTTCTTTCTCATAAATCCTTCAATCCTCCATCTTCCAACTCCATTTTGGGTCCTCATGTACCGAAATCTGCTAGCCTAAGTCCACTATTTACTTCATCTATTTTGGGTCCTTACATCTCAAAATCCATGATTTCTCCTCTATCTCCTTCAAAATTCCCTCCTCCACTATTCCACCACCCTTCACAGTGTGTTCCAATGATGATCTTCCCATATCCTTCATCTATTTATTCACAAGTCTTCTAGCCTCCCATTCCTTATCCACCAATCCTTCCCCACCTATCCAATCATTTTCATAAATCCTTATCCCACCATCACCTATCCATTTCATCCCCCTTTCCACCATCGTATCAACATCTATGAGCATATTAGAAAAGGGATACCATCCATGGAACTAGATGCTTGAGTCCTCCTTTAATATTCCTATTATAAAAAATGTCTTAAAAAGTTTTTAAAAAAAGAGAAAAAAAAACAAAATTGTCCAATGGTGAAAACTTGGTAATCAAGCACCGTGGACAAGTACCATGATGGAAACTTTTCAAACAGGCATCATCTATAATCCCTCCCTCCAATTGTTTTACATACTTGGGGGGAATTCCTTCTCTCTATCCATCCATAATATCTTTCCTATTATCTACTTCACTGCATAGATATCATATATTTTTCATTCATTTATCCACCTCCCCTTGCACTCTATAATTGGGGTAAGCTCCATCCATATTATGATACCATAAATATCTTCCAAATTCTCTATCCACCATCCATTATCCTATCTAAGTTCATTATCATTTCCTTTCCCATTTTTATCTTGAGTAGCCTATTCATCCCATCTATCCATATGTACCTTCCATAACCCTTACTCCTTATCCATCCATTTTACTATATAATTCCATCTATTTTCACATACGTGATCTTGACATCCCTATCATCCATCTTGTATTCATCATCATTTTCATTCTCTTAATCCATCATTCATGATACTCTTTGAGTCCATATGCCTTCCCATGTCCTTGATCTTGATTATCCTATACATTTATTCCATCCATGATCTACTATCCAATTCCATCTATATCCTCCATATCATTATCCCTTATCCTCTTCATACCCTCCATCTCATATCCCTTATCCATCCACCTTCCACTTTCATACCTTTTCCCTTCATAAAAAACTAGAGGTACTAAAATACAAAGAAAACATCCATGCATTCTTTGGACAACACAAGCCTCCACTTCCTCCATAAATATCCTTTCCACATTATCCATCCACTTCTTAAATACTTAATTAACCATCTCTTTATCCTTCATCCTCTGTACCATATCAATTTCCAATTTCCTCCCCTCTGATGTAAGATAAACTCCAAGGCTTCGTTTTCCATTTCCACCAAGAGACTTCTTTTATCTCCTAGTATCCTATCCTTCTAAAGGATCTCCTAATAGGCTTAAATAATTAACTAAGTCCTATTCACTCTCTACTAAAAGAGTCACACCTTGAAAACTCCACCTTGGATGATCTACACCTTGATTTTGGTTCTCTTTCTCACTCTCACTTAGTAGGAACTAAGTGTCAAATCCACTAAAACATCAAAAATTTAAAACTTCATTGTGGGGAAATTTTTCACATTTAATCCATCCACATTCCATATCATTTGACTGATTTGTGAAGGGTCTTGATTCATAGTTTCATCAGATTAAAGATTTCATCATAAGAGACCTTAAATTTAGGCCTATTTCTAGTAACCTTTTTGAATGGCTTTTGCCCTTTCTCGACCAAAATCTCTGAACAACCTGCAAATCCAACTTTAGATATGGATACCATTTTGGCTTAACTTGAATATTTTGGAGGTCTAAGGTACTGACACCCTCCTTACACCTCCTTCCTAATATCAAGGAGAAACAGGGCTAAAAGGCCTAGTTTCTAGGACAGTCTGCCTATGACTGATGAAATTTCTCAAAACCTATCCTAATGGATTGGTATAACCTCCCAATTCTTAGGATGGTTAGATAAAATGTAAATATTTTAGAAAAATTCATGGGGATGTACTATACCTCCCATTCCCCACATGAAATAACTCAATTTCTCCTTGCCAAGCCTCTAACCAGGTCTACCTAGCTCGCCTAGGGCTTGACCATAAAATTAACTCCCTTGCTCATGATGCTTCCTCAATTTATATAAAAAATTTAAAGAGGCCCCAATTGAAGATTCAACCACTTATTTTGTGTTTCCATGGTTGAATCTCATGTGGGAGCCATTTTTACAAATTCTGTCACAGTGTGACTAGAGAAAGGTCCTATACTAAAACAATTTGAAAACTATGTTAAAACTACTCTAAACCCTTAACACATAAAATGAAAAATTATTCTAATCCTCTATAGAATATTATTCAGCCACTATATCAACACATTCCAAGCTAAAAGTATGATTGTTCCCTCAAAAACCCAATATCCTTCAAAGCAAAGTTGCAGAGCTCATGTCATTAACTCAAACTTTATTACACAAATCATCTCATGCTTGGAGATTTGAGCCATTACTCCCATTAGGTGTCTCCACCATTCTAGGGCCTATTGGTCGAGCATAATCTCCCACAACCAAAGGAATCTGAGGTTATCCATGTTGAATGCAACATTTGCAATAAGTGCAAATGTTGTCATGACAACATTTTTACAACACTTGGCAACTTTGATAGATGCCTTAATCCTATATTCTAGGATTCTTATCCTTGTATGTTTCAAGGATCCAAGATCTTTCATGATCATCATATTAAATTAACAACCATTAACCATTCGTAGGCCTAAGACACATTAATGACTCAATCTCCCTAACTCCCAGCATTAAGAAATGTAAATAACAACTAACAAAGGCTATTAGTGTGACCTTAGTCTTAGTGACTAATTCACATAGCCAACATATAATAAGACCTTCTAAGGTCCTCAAGAAAACTATACTAACTTCTTGACTTGGCTAGAGTCAAGTACAAGCTAGAATTAACTAACTAATGGAGGTTAGCCTAGGTGCTCTTGCACCACCCTCATATCCCTTACACGCCATCCTTCCATCCTATACATTTTTATCCTCCATATTTCCATCCTTCATTCTCATCCTTTTAGTGTGGATAATTTTACTCTTTTTCCACATAGTTCTCAGATCTCCATCCCCCATCCGATAATATTCCATATCCTACCCTTACCTATCCATTCATTCCATTTATCTCCTATCTAATCCATACCTTATATCCATTCATCCTTTAACCAAACATCACACCATCCTTCCATCCTCTATCATTCCTTAGTTCTCCCTTGTCATTGGTTCCAATACACTCCTTTTTTCTATCCCATGCTATCCAACCCCTTAATCATACTTTAATCTTATTCAAACCATCTTCTCTATCAAATCTATTTATCTTCTAATCCAATCTATTTATTCCCATTCCATACTTTTCAATCTCATCTTATCCAATCATCTTCTCTTCCAATCCCATTCTATCCAATCCACTCATCCAAATATATTAAAAAACTCAAAAAATTAAAAAATCCTATAATCCAAAAGATCCTAAGTTAGTCCAACCAAGCACAATTAATACTAATCCATGCAATCCAATCTTTGAATCTAGCATGTTAATATTTAATCAAGCTATCATCTTAAACCAAATAAAGCTGATAATAATTTGATCAATTTCAAATCCAATCATCATCATGGGATTTATCCTTCCCAATCCTTGAGGCCCTGCCCTCCCAATCACTCAATCAGTCAATCGATTGGTTTTCAACTTGAATAGGGGAAATATGTTGGTTTTCTTTCAGTTTTGTATGCATGCTTGCTTTTTTTTTTTGTATGCATTAGTATTTTTTGCATCTATCATGGTCTTTTCGTCCTATTGTCACAAGGGAATCATGGTCTTCCATATCATGGCATCATAATACATATGATTGTATTTGACCTTTTTGATCACGTACACGGCACATGATCATCTTGGTTCCTCATACCTTGGTGCATAATGTCAAGTACAATATCAAAACTAGGATATGCTCTCTCTCTCTCTAAATATCCAAAATCCTTTTGAATTTAGTTAGTTTCATTTTGAATTTTGCATCGAGGCTCTTATTTATTTCCTATCCCTACCATATTTGTTCTCCTATTCATTTGGAGAGAACACTCATGTTCTCCAAACTCGCATGTCCTCTCAAGGGGGCATACCTCTACCTCCTCATCATCTCATGATTGGGGCATCTTCCTTTTCTTTTTCTTTTACGCAATGTCTATTTCGACACCACATCAAAGATGGGTAAAATGTAGACACCTAAAATTATCCTTTGCAATCTAATATTAATTTTTATTAATATTTTCCCTTAACATTATGGTTGATTTTAATTAATTAGCTATATTGTTATATTCATCTATTAATTTAATTAAATTTCCTTTAATTAAATAAATTCATTTTCCCTTGGTATTTAAATTTTATTTAAATAGTATGATAAATTTTATTTTAATATATTATCCCTTCATCTCTTAATATAAAATAAAATTTATTTATTTTATTTCTCCACTAGCCTAAAGTTCTTCTAAACCTTGATTAAATTAAATTTATTTTAATTTAGTCCCTTTTCCTTTTTTACTAATCTTGCTTTTTGTTAATATTCCTCTAATCTTGATTAAAAGGTAGATTACCTCTAATCATGTGCCCAATCACCTTTTCCAAGGTAGCCACCTCTCCATCTTTTTTATCCTCCAATTATTTTGAATTCTCTTTCCCTCTAAAGTGAAGTTTAACGTTTGCATGTTTTGCCTCTTAATTCTAGCCACTCATTTCTTTTGCCTCTTCATCTTAGCCACTCCCCTTTTGCCTCTTAATCTTGACCATCCATTATTTTTCCTCTTAATCTTGGCCACCCATTCTTTAAGCCATTATATAAAAAGGAGGCCTCACTCCTCATTTGAGACTTAGATATATTTGAACTAAGTCATTCTATTGTATCTTCTTGCATCTATTAGATAATCGTTATATCACATATTAGGTAATGAAATGAATCTAGTTTTGTTTCAATCTTGCATTCCCATCTTAGTTTAGTTTTCATTTGAATCTAGTTTGTTATCTCTTGTTGTTGATGTTTTGTAGCTTCAGTCGGATAAACACTACAAGTCAATACTAGTGAAGATATATCTATCTATATATATATATATATATATGTGTGTGTGTGTGTGTGTGTGTGTGTGTGTGTGTGTGTGTGTATATATCTATATGTATATATATATATATATATATATATATATATCTATATCTATATCTATATCTATATCTATATCTATATCTATATAGAAGAGAAATTAATATAATACTCAAGAGATATTATATATATATGTATGTATATATAATCATAATTGTCATTATATTAATTACATAATAATGAATAGACATGTCGCATGAAGGGACATGTCTCTTCTTGGCTCATTCTCAATATAAATGCAAGAGATAAATGCATTTGGAAAATACATACAATCAGATAGTGCTATTACATTTGCAATGATCCTAACAACCTCAACATGGTATCAGAGCCAAGTTACAAATGTAAGAGAGTATTTTGTTGATGGTGAATGTGCGATTGTCTCTAAAAATACAGTCTCAGTATGAGGACCATATCTCACAAATACACCATTAGATTTTGCTGAATTTTGGATATGTTTGTGATAAAAAAATTTAGAAGAATCTCAATAGAGACATTGGCGAGAAAGTATCAGTTTCAAAAGTTATGACCGACTGTGTATGGGTCTATGAAACATCTATTAAAAAAAGTGAGGTTCCTTCTTTAAAAGCCTAACTACTTGAAGGGAGATCCAATCAGATTGAAGGTTGTCATAGTGTATAGAACCTTTGGATATTAGAGACAGGTCATGTGAAGAATTATGGTAATGTTCAAGAATAGAGACATCATTCTGTGAATTTGCATGATATTTTCTATATGGGCTCACCTTACAAAATGAAAAACTTAAAATTTATAAAAGATAAGTATTCCATGTTTTATTATTGCACATAACTTTTAAGTTTTTAATTCATGCTATATTATTGGTTAGTGAAATCTTGTATGCTTCTATTATTGGTATTTTTAGTCAAGATAGTTTAGTGAGCTATTTGTAATTTCTCTCTAACATACCTTCAGGACAAAAGCACAAGAAAGTTGCATTCAAGGGAGAAATAACTTAATGCTTGCAAATGAATTAATGATTGAGACCAGATGTAGAGGGAGTCTAACATTTCAAAAGAAGACAAGAGGTTGATACAAGAACTTGAGCTTCACAGGGAGAAGATAGAGGATATGGTTAAATCAACTTTTTATAATCTTGGTAGTATTGATTTAGAGGGAGTAGTCAATACTAAGATGGATTCTCTAGTGATCAAGAATCTATAATAGTTAGAGGACTAGGAATCATGAATTCTTTTTGGGCCTTCTATAAATTAGAGGAAGTGATGAATTCCAAATGATTATCACTTGTATTTGTAAGAGTTATTGAAAGGTGATGATCTTACAATAACTTGACCTTCTATTATGATAGACATCATGTGGTGGCTAAAAAAGATCACAATAGATGTTTTCCTGCATGGTGGATTCATTTCCTTAAATAGACCATTGACCTTCTATTGTGATAGACATCATGTGATGGCTGAAACAAATCACAATAGATGTTTTCTTGCATGGTGGATTCAGTTCCTTAAATAGACTATTGAACTTCTATTGTGATAGACATTGTGTGATGGCTGAAACATATCACAATAGATGATACCTTGCATTAAGGATACATTAACTATGAAATTTTTTTATTTATGGTGAATATCACGAGACTTGATATTCTTGGTCATACCATATCTTTGATATCATATTGAGGTGATATCAAAAATATTTTTTGAGTTGTGTTTAATATCATGAGACTTGATATTCTTGGTTAGACCATATCTCTGATATCTTATTGAGGTGATATCTAAAATATTTGTTGAGTACCCAGTGGACATCATGAGACTTGATGTTGGTAGGCTAGTAATCTGAGTACATGGTGAATATCACGTGACTTGATATTCTATGGATATTACTCCTTGTTGGAAATTTGGCTGAGTTAGATATCTAGATGTTGTCATTATAAAAACATATGATCTACATGAAGACCACAAATGACAGAGAGCAAGTATGACAGATCACAGAGAAAAATTGTCTAAGTATGTGTAGTATTTTTCCAGTGTATCCAGATGATAGTTTTGATTGGAGATGTTGAGTGAAGTAAGTTAAGTGCTTGCACACTTGAACATGGATGCTATGATGCATATTGAAGACTCACCTAAGATTGCAAGTCTGTACAACATGTATGGAAAAAGTTATTGCAATATTACAAGAACAGTGTTAAAGCCGACAGGATAGTATAGAAGATAGAATTGGTAAAGAGTTATGGGATTATTTTGTTTATCAAAATAATGTCTTAATCATATAAAGGGATGACATCCTAGATGTTAACCCTTGGGTAGCGCATTGTAAAATATATTTTTTAAAGTGCTTTATGTTTAGTAAAGTTGATTGTAAAAGTTATTATCCCTAATAACTTATATAAATGTAAGCCATATGGAATGCGAAGAATATGATATATGATATATGTGAATGAGATAGATGATATAGAAAACATATATGTGAAATGTATTGATGCAAAGTTTTGAAAGACAAGAAAGCAGTATAAGGTTATGTACCTTGCCCTATTTTGTAATCAGTAATCATTTTACACTACTTCTTTAGGCAGTGGGCTCATCTTGTAATCATTTGTAATCAGTACTACCAACTCTTAGCAGGGTTGAGGCTTCTAACAAGGTCTAGAGTCCCTTAATCAGGACTGAGACACTATACATATGTAATAGGCTCCTAACAGGGTCAACATGCTTAACATGATACTTTTGATTAGTGGATCTTTGTGGGTATCATCCTCACTGGGGTTTTCCCTTGGCCAGGGTTTCCTTGAGAATAAATAATGTGTTATGAGTTCATTTCCTTTATTGTTATGCATGTTCTTTAGTTTACTCTATTATGCAAGCATAAAGATAATCTGTTATATCCATAATTGGGCAAAAGTAAAAGTTTGTAGAATACTCATTCACCCCCCCCTCTTAGTATTCCTTATTTCTAACAATTGGTATCAGAGCTTAGTTACTTGGAAAAGAATCATTCAAAAAAAGCCTAGCAACTTGAGTAAGATCCCTATGGATATGGATCAGCTATAGAAGACTCTTGAAGAATCTCTTGAATAGATTGATATACTTACTGAAGAAAGAGATACTCTGAAAGGAAAATACGATGATGCAAAGAACCTAATTGAGAAACTGAAAAAGAAGCTGGAAGAACTGAAATCACAAAAGGAATCTACAATTCAAACTGAAGATTGTGATGATAATCTGGAAAAAGAGAATGAGATCCTTAAACATGAATTAAAGATAGTAAATCTTAAATTGAGTTTGAAAGATGGAAACAACAAGAATGAAGCAAATCTAAAATCTAAGAATGAAAATCTAAAATCTAAGAAAGAAGATCTGAAATCTAAACTTTGTAAAGTGACATCTGAACTTGAGAAAACCAAATTGCGGTATGCTAAACTTGAAAATTACAATGAAATTGTGAAAGATGAATTGACTCAGTCTAAGCAAAAAATTTAGAGACTATTCCACTAGTGAGAAGAGTGATGACCAAATGTCTTATCAAAAGCCATTCTATGATAAAACTGGTCTTGGATTTAACTCATCTAAGGTAAATGAAGAAAGCAAGGAACCAAATTTGAAAGTTTTTGAAAACATAGAAGAAAAGAAATCTGATGAATCTGAAGAAACACCTAAACAAGAAGAACCACCTAAACAAGAAGAATCACCTAAAGGTATGCAGAGAGAATTTAAAGGTAGATGGTTTACATGTAATACATTTGGTCATATGAAGAAAGATTGTACATGTAAGCAATTTAAACCTCTTAATGGTTATTGTTATAATTGTCATGGTTTTGGACATAGAGCTATTGAATGTAGGAAGACTAAATTTAATGAGAATAATAGTGGTATAATGTTTCTAAGAGATACTAACCATGTAGATAAGAAACCTACTGAAGATATGAACAGAAGAAATGGAGTAGTATGTTATAGATGCAATAAGGTTGGACTCTTTGCCAGGAATTGTAGATCACAAATCAACCAGATTGGACTGAGATATGGAAACAATGGAGTAGTTTGTCAAATATGCAACAAATTTGGTCATACAACAAGGTTTTGTAGAATGGATAACATGAGAAACCCTAATCCTAGAAGTCATGCAAGGAGAAATGAGAATGCAAGCAACAGTCAAGGAGGTTGCTATAGTAATTCAAAAGAAGTGAAGTTTATTAAAGCCATAGATCAAGGAGACACATTTAGCACTAAAGGTAATTAGAAAGGTGAAGTATCAAATGGTAAGAGTGAATCTCTTCCTAACTCATCTCTAAGTACTTAATTCATGAAGAATGCAGTAGAATAGGAACTTAGGATAGTGTAGAAATTAGTATAGGATGAGTTGAGTCTTGCATAGTTAATGTAAGGTAGTATATGATGTAATGATGCTATGGTTAAGAGCGCATGAGCTAATATGAAGTTATGCGAGATCGCAAGAAGTTTTAAGTTTTGCAGGTAAGAAGGAACAACTTTTTGGAAAGAAGAGGCAAAAGAATTGAATGCGATGTTAGAATCTTGTGAGATTAAAAGATTAAAAGCTTATGATCGGTATTTTTTTATCATTAAGGTGAATACAAGTGTTAAGGAGATCAAGCAACAGTGATTGAGAGTAGTTTGCAAGGATTTGGTGAAAGAATTTTGTGTCGGATCTACAAAAAGCCCTAAATCACGGAATTAAGGTATTTTACTAAGAAAATCTATCAGTTAGTTAGAGAATTTGCAGAAGATACAGATGTTTCATTGGTTCACAATATAAGAGATAAGATCAGACTTAAGATTAAAAAGGAACCAGTAGAACCCTTGGAAGAAGACCCTAAATTAGCATTATCGTTCATACCAGATGGAGTTTTACATTTAGAGAATGTTAGAAGCTATCTGGGATGTAAACTTGAAACCCTCAGTGATAGTGAATTTACTAAAGAGTATGAGAAGCTTTATAATCAAGATATGTCATTGAAAGTAGGGTTTGAACATTTGAAAGATAACAAAATCATCAAGTATTCACTACAATATGAATTTGATGATGAAGAATGCACCAAGATAATTTTGAGCAGAATTCATAATGGAAAGTTTTGGTTAGATGACAGAGTGATAGATATAATAGCAGACCTAATTCATGATGTAACTAGTTTGTCTAAATCTGGAGTTATACCATTGAATGAGAAGAACATGAGGAAAATAGTATTGGATAATACTAAGTCATCCTACAATGGTAGAGGAATAGTGATTAGTAAGATTCAACAAGATGATGTTAGATACTTATGCAAGATCTTAACATCTAAGTTTTGTGCTAATTCTAGAGAAGATGACATGGCAGTTGGTATGATTGATGCAGCTTGTTTGGTGTGTGTTGAAAAAGTGCAAGTAGATATGTGTGAAATATTGAGAATTCAATTATTTGAGAACCTAGAAAAGATTAAGAAAACTAAGAATTCCCAGTTTAGATTCTCATCCTTGATCACATATATGTTTTTCCATTTGTCAAGAAGATTCCCTTAGACTATTAGTGAAGATTGGAATGATGGCAAGACCCCAATGGAAAGAATCAATAGAGTATATAGGAGAGACTCTATAGACAAGGTCAATGAAAGTGCAACTTTGGTAATCAAAACATTTCAGAACTTGATGAAGAACAGATCAAGAATTCCACAGGCTATAGCTGAGAAATATAACAATGAAGTATGATTTATGGTTGACACTGACTTTACATTCATTGAAGCAGTTGAACCTAGAGTAGAATTCATAGACCCTCTTGGTTATGAAATTTTTGAAGTTGAAGCAGAAGAATATGTAACTAGATTGTTAAAATGTAAGTTGGATTTACATAGCAACAGATTTGGGATTTATGAGGAGAACTTCAACTCCGCAAAGTCTATTCAAGAAGAAAAACAATCCAAGAAGAGAGTAGAAAGTACTATAAATAAAATTCTAAAGGACATAGGTATGAAAGAACATGAATTTGTAATTGCAAAGAATACAACAACAACACTTAGAGATATTGGACAAAAGGAAGTTTTGTCTGTTCCACCCCTATCAGCAGTTGTAGTTGAGATTGTAAATTTGTAACATGTAGTAAAAGTGGAGAAAGTCGAGAAGGAACAAGAAATTAGGAAGTCTACAAGATCATCCTCCACTCCACCAGGGAAAAGAATAAAAGAAATAGCTACTAGACTAGGTAAGAGACAGAAGACAATAGTTGCCCCAATTCAGAGGAAAATAAAAGACATAAAAGATGATGAGGACACAAAAGTGAAGAAGAAGAAATGGAAGTGTAGTACCCCGCCCATAGTTCGGTTTTAGGATTCTTTATGTTTCAGTGTTTAACCGAATTCTTTTAGGTCACTTTTGATGTGATCGAATATTATGATTAATAATGATGATTATGGATTATTGTTCATTTTATGTGTATCGTGCGATTGCATAGATTAGATGTTGATATCATTTGATGTTATGTTTATGTTTTATATTGATTAATGGTACTAATCCCATACTGGCATGTGTATGGTTCTCTTGTGTTTGCATATGTTTGATGTATTTTTTTGGTAGAGGACGGAGGCGTAGTTACTTGCATAGTTGAGATCCACACGACCGACCGTACCCTATCATTGTTTGTCACATATTATTGTATGTACATGCTTTATTTTATGATGACAAGTTTACAAGTATAGGGCATCATCTTCCCTGAATTGGCAGGAGTGAGCATGCCCACAAACATTCATCTCAATGGTAAAGAGGGGAGATAATAAACAGACCCAAAACCCTAAACCTAAGCCTTATTGTCCTAGGATTGGACAAGTGTCAGTCTTTCTACCCTACCCGAATTCAGCTGGTTGGCATGAGTTTGTGGTTCACTTCTCCTGTGTTTGTTTGGTTTTATGTCTTTTGGTTTCAGTTGATTTATGATTATGTGGGTGATTATCAATTTATTGATTATAGTTGAATTATGTTAATTTAGATTATTTTATGTGAATATCAATGTTAGGTGCATAATTGAATTTAATGGTTAATTATGCTTCTAGGATTTATTTGAGGGAATTAAATTAAAGTTAATTATTTTAGTATTGGAAATTAATATTTATTATGTCCTAAGTTCATTATGATGAAATCTAATTAAAATCAAATAATTGATTATTTGGATATAATTGAGTATTTTATTGAGAATTGGATTTTATTATGTTTGTGAGCATTATTAAATGATTAAATAATTAATGGCATGAATTCATGATGCATTAAGTATTTAATTTATTTAATAATAGATTTTGTTATTAACATGTGCTTTATTGAGTTTGAAAGTGATCTGTTTGAAAATGGTGACAACTTGTCTTTAGGAGATTATGTTGAGTGGTGCACAATTATATTTATTTTTAGTTATTTATTAGTAATTTCTCTCAACAAAAGTGTGAGAGTTTGATTAGGAGTTCTTTGTGAGTCATCTAGGGTTTTGCATGTTTAGTGGAGTTGAATCCCTAATAGGGGGAATTAGCATTCATTTTGAATGGAATCAGGTTGTTGGAGCATTTTTGGGAGAGAGAGATTTTGGAGTTTTTTGTGCCTTCTTGTGTTCTTGAGCTTTTGTGTGTGTGCCTAAATTTCTGGGTGAAGATTGTTGCATCTAGATTTGGGCTTTGCATACATTTAGTGTCAGATCAGCAGGGTTGAATTCTTTTGTTGACAAATCTGAGATTTTCTTCATCACACAAGCATTCTAATTCGGTATCTAGCATTGGAATTGAGGTAGGGATTGAATAAACTTTCTTGTAATTTCATTTGTAAAATTTTTAATATTTAAAAGAGCTTGATCTGATTAAAAGATGTAGGTCTATTTTCAATTATGCTTTCAATTTGGGTGTTAATAAACCCTTAGATTCATAGCTTTTAATTTATATTATGACTTGGCACAGTAGGGTTATGCTGCTCGATTTTGGATTAAAAATTCATCCCAGAACACCTAGAAAATGAAAAATTAATCTCTCTATTGTTAGTTCTATAGTATGATTGAATTAATTAAATGGGTTGTTTAGGAAAAATAATTTTGGTAAGAAAAAATGCATTCTGGGTAAAAAATATGCTTCTCTGTCAAAAATGACAGTTAGAAATTAAATTACTACAGTAAATTATTTTTGTGTACAAATGGTAAGAAATAAATTAATATTAGTCAATGTTAAAATATTAATACCATAGTCTAGAAAAGAAAAATTATAAAGGAGACAAAATTCTCATGTGTGATGAAAAAGACTCAAATTTCCATTTCAGGAAATAAATTGTCAGGCCTGTACATTTCTATTTTTGAAAATAGTGCCTTTTCTTTTTAAAATATATAGATACTTTTCCTAATATAACTAAGTATGTTTATACCAAATAAAATTTTAAAAATAATAATAATAACACTATTTAAGTGTCGCATGTGTTATCGTTTTAAGAAAATCTTTCTTTAAACTTTTTTTTATTGAAAAAAGGTTTGCAAAAAAAAAATTTAATAAAAATAAAATATTTTTTTTAAAAAGATGATTGGAGGGGCAGGGGCCACCACCTCCCCAACCCCTCGGCAGTACTAGACTGTCGTAGCAACACCTAGTGCTGCCTACGATAGACTAGCTACCGTAGCAGTAGCTAGCGTTGTCGTAGCAACGCGTAGACTGTCGGACCGTGCGCGGTAGGGTGCTGTGGGTGCGGGTCCCCACTAGCGGGCCCCCCCACATTAAATGAAAATTGCTTTTTGTTTTTTATTTAATCTTTTTTGTTTTAAAACTTAATAAATATTGTTATTATTAAATTTTATGTTATTAAATGTATTTTATTAATATTTTTAAATTATATTTTATATTATTAATTTTTAATTTATTAATTTTATTTTATTAAAATTTTTAAATTATGTTTAATATAAAGTTGAAGTTTTATATTGTATAATTTATATAATGTATTTTATATGATTAAAAACATAATTAATATTAGACTTTTGTTTTAAAAGCTATAGTTCTTTATTTTATCTCATAATTTTTATTAATTGGGACAATTGAATTATGAGTAAATTTGGATTAATTAGTTTAATTAATTTTGATATAAGTGTTGGGTTTAGACTATGCAAATTCAATCTTTTATTTTTTTATGAGCTTTATTAGGTATGCGTTTAAAAGGGAAATTTGTACCGATACCTTATATAGTTCTTTGTAAAATTTTGATTTAATGTTTTAATCAATCGATCATAAGAATGTCAATTATAGGGAACTTAGACTTTTAACCTTGCAACTTAATTATTGCCATTCATAGAATAATATTTTGTCTATTTTCTATCGAAATTGGGTATTTACGTTAAGATGGATTCAATGGCATTTCTTAGGTATTTCTATTTACTTATGATATTAATGAAACATGATTATTGTAAGAATTCTCTAGTAGACCCTTTTCTTGAACTCATTTATGATGATTATGAAATGTATTGGATTATGGTTTTTATTTCAGTTCAAATTGATATGATTGTGTATTCTTCGTGTCTTCTTCTACATTATGGGTTGTCAGGTTCTAGATGACCTAGTGGAATACAGAGGCTGGGGTTTAAGTCAGATGTTCATGTTATCAATTATGTTTGGTGTGTGTGTACTCTATCTGATTATCACTCCTGTTTGACCATTGGGCTCATGTTATACTGTATTCTTTTTGTGGTATCTCTATAACCATATCTAGTTCTTTTGTGTGAAAATGGATATGAAGTTACGTAGTTCTATACCTGATTAGATCTAGGAGAGATCTGTGAGACATGTTATAGGAGGTGGCTTGCAATAAGTGTTGGGGCCCACAAGTGGCTGCCAGGATCACTTATTGTAAAGTTTCAGTAATCAAGTGATAACATAATATAATTAAGGGGTATTTAATTGAACCTAATAAGATATAAGTCCTCACCCATGCTTGAGTGCTAGTATAGACTAAGGTGGAGTTGAGAAGATGACTAGCCCCCTTTTAAGGGATGAGTTGGCATAGTTGATGACTTTGTCAGTACGAGAGGTCATTGATACCGTGTATGGTCACTTGGGTGTCGAGATCTAGAGAGATTACCAGGAAAAAACTCAAGGGTTAGATGTACATGATGACACCTTCCCATGCATAGTCTAGTTATTCTACATGTGTCAGTTGCCTCTGGTTTAGTGAGTTGTACCTTTATCTTTGTTATGTTTATCTTGAGTTAGAATTCTTTCAGGATCCTTCTGATTAGGGTTTTATCCTTTTTTTGTATTGGTTATCTGATTGGGGTTTGTGGTTATCTCCTCAGCACGGTGGGGTAGGCCTTTGTGGTCCTACATGGACGAGTGGTAGTGATTCTTTACCATTTGAGATTCGACGTCCTAGTACTAATGCTTGATGGTGTTTCTACATGTGGATTCCGTATGATGCTTCTTCATTGATGTTTCTTTCTTATCTTCATTATTTGTAATCTTGTATTAGTGTATCGCATGTGATACCTAATTTGGACATTGTATTATTATAGTTAGATTGATTACTACATACACTGCGACATGTGCAGTGGATGTCAATTTATGTACATATCATGGATGTCCATGAGGATTGTATTTATTGTTATATCATGTACTTGTATTTTATAAGTTATGGAATCTTTTATTGATGTTAGTTCTAGTTGGGTTTTGTTCTTATGTAATTCTACATCATGGAACCCTTGAGTCTTGTAATTTGTGTTGGATGTTGTTTCAATGTGAGTTAATGGTAATTTCTTCCACACTGTGGTTTATCTTGTTTGTTAACTTCAGGAGAAAAAAAAATTTCGCCAAACTTAGTAGCATGTTTAGGGTTAAATTCTCTTGGGTTCCCTGGCAGGGCATTACATCTGGTATCAGAGCGGAGTTTCTACACTAGGAACTCTGGGTATGTATGCCTATTAGGTTTTTTTTAGTTTAAACTTGAAACTAAACATAGACATATAACATTTTTCTTTCAGACCATTGCTTTATGATTATGTTTTCTTTTGATTTGATTTGAGGTTTGTTGAGAGTTGTTGTTGGATCTCTATATGTTGTAGGAATTATAGTTGTGACTAGGTCCGCTAGAGGTCATGGTAGAGGTCATGCTGGTAATCGTGGAAGGGGTAGACAGCCTAGCCCTTCAACCAGTGTCAGTCAGAAGAGTCACCAGCAATAGTCTGGGGGTCAACAAAGAGAGGATTGTTAGGATGATCCTGATATGAGATAGCTCTTATAGGCAATTCTTAATCATCTTGGTCCTAAGCAGGTTAGAGTAGAGTGGGCTAGAGAGAGGTCTAGGAGTCCTCCCAGGAGGGACTTCACAATTGATCCTACAGTGGTGGCAGCTAACCACATGAGGGATCTGATGAGAGGGTGACCCATTCCCTTTGATGGGAAAGGCATTGGTTTAGAGGTAGAGACATGGTTGATAGCCTTAGAGTGGAGTTTCACCATGCATCCCTTTAGTAGTAATACTAAAGCCAGGTATGCGATTATGTAGCTTACAGATTTTGCTGCCATATGGTGGAAGATAGAGGAGGAGAAGTTAGGGTTCTAGATAGAAACTATCACTTGGGAGTTGTTTCTGGAACACTTCTAAGAGTGCTTCTTATCAGATTAGTGGAGGCACCAGAGAGGAGATGAGTTCCACAATCTGAGACAGTTGACCCTATCGGTAGGAGAGTATGAGTGTCAGTTTTTTGAGCTCAAATAGTATGCTGGCTTCGGACAGGATACAACTCTCCTAGTTCAGCACTTTGTGAGGGGACTAAATGCATGCATCATTGGAGAGGTCCTACTATTTGAGCCTAAGACCCTTCAAGAGGTGGTCATTAAGGCCACCCTTACATAGATGAATCTTGCTTTAGGTCATGGTAATCAGAGAGGTGTCCAACATAGTGGTTCCAAGGGAAATCGGTCTCAGAGGAATGGGAATTTTTAGAATCCTCCTACCTTTTCAAAAGGTAATCAAAACCAGAAAAATAAGGATTTTTCCCATGGTAATGGTAGTGATTCTCGATTAGAGAACTATCACAACTAGCAACATAGTATGCGCAATCAAGATGATCAGCCCACTCAGAATTCACATCAGGATGGTGGGGGTAGTTTTCAGCAACCTAGTACTCTGGCAGCAAGGAGAGTCTTCAAGGGGAATTGTTTCACTTGTGGCCAATAGGGTCATAAGTTGTATGATTGTCCCCAGTTTTTAGCTCAACATTTAGGATAGAGGCCGTTGGTTTTTGAGCCTACAGTGGGAGATGCAAGTAGATCTCATAGGGCCTTTGCAATAGGGAATGATCCTCAGTGTTCAAACCCTAAGGTAGGAAAGGGTCCGATGGGACCTACTCAGTGATTTTTGTTTTTGTTTTCTTTTCAGTGCAGTGAGGTTTATGGGACTTACATCCCTACTTGTTTTAGGCTTCCAGGAGTAAGCCTAATCCTAGGGGGGGTGGATGTAATACCCCACCCATAGTTCTCTTTTAGGATTCTTTATGCTTCAGTGTTTGACCAAATTCTTTTAGGTCACTTTTGATGTGATCAAATATTATGATTAATAATGATGATTATGGATTATTGTTCATTTTATGTGTATCGTGCGATTGCATAGATTAGATGTTGATGTTATTTGATGTTATGTTTATGTTTTATATCGATTAATGGTACTAATCCCATACTGGCATGTGTATGCTTCTCTTGTGTTTGCATCTGTTTGATGTGTTTTTTTGGTAGAGGATGGAGGTGTAGTTACTCGCATAGTCGAGATCCACACGACCGGCTATACCCTATCATTGTTTGTCATATATTATTGTATGTACATGCTTCATTTTATGATGACAGGTTTGCAGGTACAGGGCATCATCTTCCTTGAATTGGCAGGAGTGAGCGTGCCCACAAACATTCATCTCAATGGTAAAGAGGGGAGATAATACACAGACCCAAAACCCTAAACCTAAGCCTTATTGCCCTAGGATTGGACAAGTGTCAGTCTTTCTACCCTACCTGAATTCACCTAGTTGGCATGAGTTCATGGTTTCCTTCTCTTGTGTTTTTTTGGTTTTATGTCTTTTGGTTTCAGTTGATTTATGATTATGTGGGTGATTATCAATTTATTGATTATAGTTGAATTATGTTAATTTAGATTATTTTATGTGAATATCAATGTTAGGTGCATAGTTGAATTTAATGTTTAATTATGCTTCTAGGATTTATTTGAGGGAATTAAATTAAAGTTAATTATCTTAGTATTGGAAATTAATATTGATTATGTCCTAAGTTCATTATGATGAAATTTAATTAAAATCAAATAATTGATTATTTGGATTTAATTAAGTATTTTATTGAGAATTGGATTTTATTATGTTTGTGAGCATTATTAAATGATTAAATAATTAATGGCATGAATTCATGATGCATTAAGTATTTAATTTATTTAATAATAGATTTTGTTATTATCATGTGCTTTATTGAGTTTGAAAGTGATTTGTTTGAAAATGGTGACAACTTGTCTTTAGGAGATTATGTTGAGTGGTGCACAATTATATTTATTTTTAATTATTTATTAGTAATTTCTCTCAACAAAAGTGTGAGAGTTTGATTAGGAGTTCTTTGTGAGTCATCTAGGGTTTTGCATGTTTAGTGGAGTTGAATCCCTAATAGGGGGAATTAGCATTCATTTTGAATGGAATCAGGTTGTTGGAGCATTTTTGGGAGAGAGAGCTTTTGGAGTTTTTTGTGCTTTCTTGTGTTCTTGAGCTTTTGTGTGTGTGCCTAAATTTCTGGGTGAAGATTGTTGCATCTGGATTTGGGCTTTGCATACATTTAGTGTCAGATCAGCAAGGTTGAATTCTTTTGTTGACAGATCTGAGATTTTCTTCATGACACAAGCATTCTAATTCGGTATCTAGCATTGGAATTGAGGTAGGGATTGAATAAACTTTCTTGTAATTTCATTTGTAGAATTTTCAATATTTATATGTGCTTGATTTGATTAAAGGATGTAGGTCTATTTTCAATTATGCTTTCAATTTGGGTGTTAATAAACCCTTAGATTCATAGCTTTTAGTTTATATTATGACTTGGCATAGTAGGGTTATGCTGCCCAGTTTTGGATTAAAAATTCATCCCAAAACACCTAGAAAATGAAAAATTAATCTCTCTATAGTTAGTTCTATAGTATGACTGAATTAATTAAATGGGTTGTTTAGGAAAAATAATTTTGGTAAGAAAAAATTTATTCTGGGTAAAAAATATGCTTCTTTGTGAAAAATGATAGTTAGAAATTAAATTACTCCAGTAAATTATTTTTGTGTACAAATGGTAAGAAATAAATTAACATTAGTCAATGTTAAAATATTAATACCATAGTCTAGAAAAGAAAAATTATAAAGGAGACAAAATTCTCATGTGTGATGAAAAAGACTCAAATTTCCATTTCTGGAAACAAATTGTCAAGCATGTACATTTCTATTTTCGAAAACAATGCCTTTTCTTTTTAAAATATATAGATACTTTTCCTAATATAACTAAGTATGTTTATACTAGAGAAATTTTTTTAAAAAATAATAATAACACTATTCAAGTGTTGCATGTGTTATTGTTTTAAGAAAATCTTTCTTTAAACATTTTTTTATTGAAAAAAGGTTTGCAAAAAAAAAAAATTATATAAAAATAAAATATTTTTTTTAAAAAGATGATTGGAGGGGCAGGGGCCACCACCTCCCCAACCCCTCGGCAGTACTAGACTACCATAGCAGCAACTAGTGTTGCCTACGACAGACTAGCTATCGTAGCAGCAGCTAGCTCTACAGTAGCAGCGTGTAGACTACCGAGCCGTGCGCGGCAGGGTGCCGTGGGCGTGGGTCCCCACTAGCGCCCCCCCCCCCCCCCCCCCCCCCCCCACATTTAATGAAAATTGCTTTTTGTTTTTTATTTAATTTTTTTTGTTTTAAAATTTAATAAATATTGTTATTATTAAATTTATTTTATTAATATTTTTAAATTATATTTTATATTATTAATTTTTAATTTATTAATTTTGTTTTATTAAAAATTTTAAATTATGTTTAATATAAAGTTGAAGTTTTATATTGTATAATTTATATAATGTATTTTATATGATTAAAAACTTAATTAATATTAGACTTGTTTTAAAAGTTGTAGTTCTTTATTTTATCTCATAATTTTTATTAATTGGGACAATTGAATTATGAGTAAATTTGGATTAATTAGTTTAATTAATTTTCATATAAGTGTTGGGTTTAGACTATGCAAATTCAATCATTTATTTTTTTATGAGCTTTATTAGGTATGCGTTTAAAAGGGAAATTTGTACTGATACCTTATATAGTTCCTTGTAAAATTTTGATTTAATGTTTTAATCAATCGATCATAAGAATGTCAATTATAGGGAACTTAGACTTTTAACCTTGCAACTTAATTATTGCCATTCATAGAATAATATTTTGATTATTTTCTATCGAAATTGGGTATTTATGTTAAGATGGATTCAATGGCATTTCTTAGGTATTTCTATTTACTTATGATATTAATGAAACATGATTATTGTGAGAATTCTCTAGTAGACCCTTTTCTTGAACTCATTTATGATGATTATGAAACGTATTTTATTATGGTTTTTATTTCAATTCAAATTGATATGATTGTGTATTCTTCGTGTCTTCTTCTACATTATGTGTTGTCGGGTTCTAGATGACCTAGGGGAATACAGAGGCTGGGGTTTGAGTCAGATGTTCATGTTATCAATTATGTTTGGTGTGTGTGTACGCTATCTGATTATCACTCCTGTTTGACCATTGGGCTCATGTTATACTGTATTCTATTTGTGGTATCTCTGTAACCATATCTAGTTCTTTTGGTTGAAAATGGATATGAGGTTATGTAGTTGTATACCTGATTAGATCTAGGAGAGATCTATGAGCCTAGGGTAGTTTACCTAGACATGTTATAGGAGGTGGCTTGCAATAAGCACTGGGGCCCACAAGTGGCTGCCAGGATCACTTATTGTAAAGTTTCAGTAATCAAGTGATAACCTAATATAATTAAGTGGTATTTAATTGAACCTAATAAGATATAAGTCCTCACTCATGCTTGAGTGCTAGTACAAACTAAGGTGGAGTTGAGAAGATGACTAGCCCCCTTTTAAGGGATGAGTTGGCATAGTTGATGACTTCGTCAGTACAAGAGGTCATTGATACTGTGTATGGTCACTTGGGTGTTGGGATCCAGAGAGATTACCAGGACAAAACTCAAGGGTTAGACGTACATGATGACACCTTCCCATGCATAGTCTATTTATTCTACATGTGTCAGTTGCCTCTGGTTTAGTGAGTTGTACCTTTATCTTTGTTATGTTTATCTTGAGTTAGAATTCTTTCAGGATCCTTCTGCTTAGGGTCTTATCCTTGTTTTGTATTGGTTATCTGATTGGGGTTTGTGGTTATCTCCTTAGCATGGTGGGGTAGGCCTTTGTGGTCCTACATGGATGGGTGGTAGTGATTCTTTACCATTTGAGATTCAACATCCTGGTACTGATGCTTGATGGTGTTTCTATAGGTGGATTCCTTATGATGCTTCTTCATTGATGTTTCTTTCTTATCTTCATTATTTGTAATCCTGTATTAGTGTATCGCATGTGATACCTAATCTGGACATTGTATTATTATAGTTAGATTGATTACTACATACCTTGTGACATGTGCAATGGATGTTAGTTTATGTACATATCATGGATGTCCATGAGGAATGTATGTATTGTTATATCATGTACTTGTAATTTATGAGTTATGGAATCTTTTATTGATGTTAGTTCTAGTTGGGTTTTGTTCTTACATAATTCTACATCATGGAACCCTTGAGTCTTGTAATCTATGTTGGATGTTGTTTCAATGTGAGTTAATGGTAATTTCTTCCGCATAGTGGTTTATTTTGTTTGTTAACTTTAGGAAAAAAAAATTGTTCGCCAAACTTAGTAGCATGTTTAGGGTTAAATTCTCTTGGGTTCCTTGGCGGGGCATTACAAGAAGCCTAAGAAATGATCAAATCATTAATGATGGAGATTTTTCAAAGATGAACAAGTATTATGATCTCTATAACTATTCTGAGAGATTAAACTTGGAAAATGTAGTTGTGAGGCATATGATCCTAGCAGACAAGAAATTTGATACAATTCAAGGAAAGATCCTTGATGATCTATTTGAGAAGCTGGTGAATAGAAAGAAGAGAGCAGCTGAAGAAGATAACAAATCAGAGAGAATTTTGTCAGGAAGCTCTATGACATTAGAAATGAAGAACACCTTAAAGAAATCATGAAAGAACTTGGTACACTTCTAAGAACAAAAAGGAGAACAATTCTAATAATGGGAGGTAATTATGAGGAAATAAATAAGGAAATTGAGCAGGCAGTTGTAAAAGTAATGACATCAAATGTTAGAAAGTAGTCTAGTGCAACAAAACAAGCTATGGAAGCTGAGCATCAGAAGAGTCCCTCTCCACCACCTTTAATTAACATTGAAGATGAATCAATGAATGTGGAAAGAACAAATATTACACTAAAAGTTGATGAAAACCCCTTTAGCCACCTAGAGAACATTTTTGACAATTCAGCTTTTGAAGAGAAGGACACGTCAATTGAAGAGAAAATGAAAGAAATAAGGAAAGAAGAAGAGACACAGGTAGAAATTCAAGTAAATACAATGAGTCAAGGACAGAAAGAAACACCTAGCAAAGTGGAAATTAGTCCTACCCCTGAGATTGCAGCTAAGAAGCCACATATTGAATCACTAATATTGGAAAAGAAGTCGACGATGATGATCAAATGGAGTTGATCTCATCCCTAAACAAGATTATTGGAAAGAACAAGAAGGTGAAAAGCCTTGAAGGATTACTGTAAGAAGTAATAGGAAAGTTATAGAGTGTTGTGACTAATCAGGTAACAGATGAAAATCCACAGACTAAAGCCAGAGAAGTTATGAAGACTTTTGATAATGAATTTACTAATTTGTTAGACATTGCTATAGTGAAGGCTCAGGCAACTTATGAGGCCAAAATGCTTCTTGATATAAGTCAAAATATCAAGAATGATATCAATAATTTGGATTTATGCATAAAATATTTGAGAAGAAATTTGGACAAAGGAAAAGCTCTGTATATATAGTGTACAAATTCAAGCAGTAATGTATCTGAAGTGACTGAGAAGATTAAAGAAAAGATGACTGAAATTCAAACAGAAGTGAATCTGTTAGCCAGTCCTAATGTAAAGATATTGGATGTAGAGAAAAGAATCTATAATATAAATGATGAAATAAGGATTCTTAATGATGAGAAAGATAAGAAATTGAAAAGATTCACTCTTCTAAGAGAGCACATTTCAATCAAGATAAGCATTATTGAAGGACAATTGGAATAATGTCTTACATCTAAGACATCTTATGAGAAGTTTAACTTTGAAAATATCCAAGCATGTGAGATCATGTCTTATGATTTTTGTACACTACTCAGTGTTGTAGACACCATTAAGAAGGCATGGGAGAAAGAATTGGAGAGCATAAAAGTGAATTTTGCAGATTGTGTTGCAAGCCTACCGGCTCTGCAAATTTGAATCAAGGTAAATAGTTTTGTGAACATAGTTTTGGCACCCTTTTTTTTGTCATTGTTGTCAAAGGGGGAGTGATAGTAGAAAATTGATATATATGATAAGGAAGTATATTCCTAGGGGGAGCATAGATAAAATATATGGAGTCATAAGGATTATGAAGATATAATTTTTTTGTTATGGCCACAATTTTGAGTTTTTGAGTTTTTGAGACTTAGCCAATTTTCTCATATATTGCCACCAATGACAAAGGGGGAGATTGTTGGCAATTTGGCTAAGTTAGATATCTAGATGTTGTCATTATGGAAACATATGATCTACATGAAGACCACAGATGGTAGAGAGCAAGTATGACAGAGCACATAGAAAAATTGTCTAAGTATGTGCAGTATTTTTCCAGTGTATCTAGAAGACAATTTTGATTGGCGATGTCGATTGAAGAAATTTTAGTGCTTGTGCACTTGAACATGGATACTATGATGCATATTGAAGACACACCTAAGAGTGAAAGTTCGTATGACATGTATGGAAGAAGTTATTGCAGTGTTACAAGAATAGAGTTAAAGCTGACATGACAGTATAGAAATGTCTTAATCATATAAATGGATGAAATCCTAAATGTTAACCCTTGGGTAGCACATTTTAAAATATATTTTGTAAAGTTCTTTATGTTTAGTAAAGCCGACTATAAAATTTATTATCCCTAATAACTTGTATAAATGTAAGACATACAGAATGTGAAGAATATGATATATGATATATGTGAATGAGATAGATGATATAGAGAACATATATGTGAAAGGTATTCATGAGAAGTTGTGAAAGACAAGCAAGGAGTATAAGGTTATGTACCTTGCCCTATTTTGTAATCAATAATCATTGTACATTACTTTTTTGGGTAGTGGGCTCATCTTGTAATCATTTGTAATTAGTACTACCAACTCTTAGTAGGGTTGAGGCTTCTAACAAGGCCTAGAGTCCCTTAATCAGGACTGAGACACTATACATATGTAATAGGCTCCTAACAGGGTCAACATCCTTAACATGATACTTTTGATTAGTGGATCTTTGTGGGTATCATCCCCACCAGGGTTTTCCCTTGGCCAGGGTTTCCTCAAGAACAAATAATGTGTTATGAGTTCATTTACTTTATTGTTATGCATGTTCTTTAGTTTACTCTATTATGCAAGCATAAAGATAATCTGTTATATCCATAATTGGGAAAAAGTAAAAGTTTGTAGAATACTGATTCACTCCCCCTCTTAGTATTCCCTATTTTTAACACTCCTAATATCATGAGATGATATTATTATGAATCTATGAGTTATGGTGAATATCATGCGACTTGATATTCTGATCCAAGAGCATCTTGGGTCCTTGGTAATCCTGTGTCACCAAAAACATTTTGGATTTTTTTTTCATTGCTCAATTCCTTCTTTAATTGAGTTGGTTAGTAGTTGGTCAATTTTCTTTGGTTACTGAGTGTGGTCAGTTATCTCCTAGGTGGTTAGTTGTTTCACTGGCACTCGACGGTGCTGTCTGGCACTCGGTCATCCTTTCTTATCGAATAGTTTCTTTTGAGTTTTTTTTGGGCTAACTTGTGCATTTATTATGGGTCATAGATTTAATGTTGGTAACCATCATTGGGAAGCATGTGGTCCTAGATCTAACCATTTCCTCTGTTGATTGTGGATCTAAAGGCTGACTCAGTTCAGTAGACTCTTGTATAAATGTAGTTGCTTGGTTGTAGTTTAGGAGGTAGTTCTAGATAGAAGGAAGAAGATAATAGATTGGAGATCATTGGTAGATCCTCATATGTTTGAGGACTTTTGTAATTCATTGTAATAGCTAGCCCTAACTGGGAAGGCCTTACAGCCTGACATGTATGATTCTATTTGATGAAAATTAATGAAAGATCATGCATTCTCTCTCTCACTATTGTGTGTTGTTGCTTCCGCGTGTTGTTGAGTAGGCTAGATCATTAGGGCATGCCATATGTTTGGCCCCTTTTGACCCTACCTTGTGTCAGGTGGTATCAAAGTGAGGTGAGATCTTGATCTAGGTCTACAGATCTAGGTTTGTAGATTCCTCTTGAGAAGCCCTAGTTGAATTGTTATAGGGTAGAAGATTGCGATTTGACCTACAATTGCAGAGGGTTGTCAAGATGGTTCATGGGAGGTGAGATGTGGATCTAAGATTGGCAGACATGTTAAGACAAATTGCTACTAGATTGGAAGCTATTGAAACAACCTAGAGAAGAGGAAGACATCTTGAAGATTTTAGTAATGATGAAATTGAGGAAGAACAGGTGAATGCAGAACCTGCACCTTATGGATCAAGGTAAAGAAAGATTTTTGAAGGCTTTGACAAGTCTGAATTCTACACCACATTTCAATCCTCCTGAGTATGGTGGAAAATTGGATTCTGATGAATTGGTGGACTTTCTCACTGAGATGGAACAGTATTTTGAGTATAAAAACATTCCTGAAGACAAGAAAGTGAAGATTGCAAGCACAAAGTTGAAAAGTCATGCATCCTTATGGTGGGAACATCTACAATTGGATCAGAAGAGGAAATGTAAAGACAAAATCAAAGTATGGAAAAAAATGGTGAATAAATTGAAAGGAAAGTTCTTACCTTATGATTATCAGATTAACCTAGTTAGGCGAATGCAAAGTTTGAAGCAGAAAGATAGCTTGATAAAGGAATAATGAGGAATTCTATAGATTAGATATCAGATCTGGACATGATGAAGATGATGTGGAAAGAATTGCTATATACTTGAATGGTTTGAGAGTTTCCATCCAAGAGGGAATTAGTTTGGTCAAGTTGGAGAACATTGAAGAGGCTTATCAATTTGCATTGAAAGCCAAGGAGAAATTGAACAAAAGAAATGAACAGAGGCAAAGAGGTCAAGGTGGTAGATTCCCTAGAGGAAGAGGTAGATCTAATGGTGAAAATGGTAGATCTGAACCAGAAAAGACAAGTCTGGACAAAGGCAAGACCAAGTGGAAAGGTGAAAGTTCATCTAGAGGTAGAGGCAATAACTACCGAGGTGGTTATAGCAGAGGAATTTCTGGAGGAACTTGTTACAATTATGGAGAAGGACATAGATCTTTTGAATGTACACATTCTAGTAAGAAGGTTGGTAGCAGTAGAAATGCTTTGGTGAAAGAAGAGTCACCAAATGAACTTGAGAAAGAAATATTGAGAAAGAAAATAACTTGATGGTAAGGAGAGCACTGTGGAATGAGAGAAAAAAGGAAGATCCGGTAAGGAAAATTTTGTTCAAGACCAGAGGTAGAGTTTCTAATAAATTTTGTAAGGTAATAATTGACAGTGGTAGCTCAGAGAATCTGGCATCTGAGGAAATGGTCACAAAATTGTAGTTGAAAAGGTTGGAACATCTGAAGCCCTATCAGATTTCATGGATCATAGATGAGCATACACTCCTAGTAAGTGAACAATGTTATGTGAATTTGAAGATTGGAAAGTACTATGATAAGGTGTTATGTGATATCATGCCTATGGATTGTTGTCACATTTTTTTGGGTAGACTTGGCAATATGATAGACATGCTATATATGATGGGAGATTGCATAAGTATACTATTGTGGCTAATGGAAAGAAAAAAATCTTGTTACCATTGATGGAAGAACCTATTAGTAATGTTTGCACATCTATGAAATTTTATTTGATGGAGGGAAGAAAGTTTGTCAAAGATTTGAAAAAGAATGATGTATGTTTTGCTGTGATTCCTAACAAACTGAGTAAGAAAATAGAGGATAATGTCCCTGAGGAGATTGATAAGTTACTCACTGAGTATAGTGATATCATTTATGATAATGTACTTGATGGTTTTCCACCAAAGAGAAGCATTGATCATTGTATGGATCTAATCCCTGGAGCTAGTTTACAAAATAAGGCACCTCATTGGTTGACACCTATCGAGAATCAGGAATTGAGCTGACAGATTCAAGAATTGCTGGAGAAAGGTTTGATCAGAGAAAGTTTGAGCCCTTGTGCAATACCTACCATATTAGCATCAAAAAATAATGGAGAATGGAGAATGGAGAATGTGTACTGATTCTAGAGTAATCAATAAGATCACAGTGAAGTATAGGTTTCCTATACCGAGAATGGATGATATAATGGATAGTTTGATTGGAGAAAAGTATTTCACCAAAATTGATTTGAAAAATGGGTATCATCATATTAGAATCAGAGAAGGTGATGAATGGAAGACTGCTTTCAAGACAAAAGAAGGTTTTTATGAGTGGTTGGTTATGCCTTTTGGTTTAACTAATGCACCGAGTACTTTTATGAGGCTAATGAATGAAGTTTTGAAGAAATTCTTAGGTAAATTTATGATTGTATATCTTGATGATATTCTGATATTCAGTAAGACTAGAGAAGAACATTTGTTGCATGTTAGACAAGTTTTGCAGAGATTGAAAGAGGAAAAGTTGCTGATAAATCTGAAAAAGTGTTCATTCATGAAAGAGGAGATTATGTATTTGGGATTTGTGATCTTAGTTGATGGTTTGAAGATGGATCTTGAAAAGGTTGAAGCTATTTTGAATTGGCCTACATCTATGAATGCTAGTGAGGTAAGATCATTTCATGGTTTGGAAATTTTTTATCAAAATTTCATAAGGAATTTTAGTTCTATTTGTAATGCTATGACTAAGACTGTGAGAGGAGACAAAAAAGAATTCAAGTGGACACATGGACCTGACAAAAGTTTTGAGACCCTGAAGTAGAAGGTTGTTGAATTGCCTATTTTGGCATTACCTGATTTCAGTAAGGTATTTCAAGTGGAATGTGATGCAAGTGGAAGTGAAATTGGAGTTGTGTTGAGTCAAGAAGGTAAACCTGTTGCTTTCTTTAGTGAAAATTTGAATGATGCTAGATGAAAATATTCTATATATGATCAAGAATTCTATGCTATTGGTCAAGAACTGAAGAAATGGAGACATTATTTGATACCAAGTAAATTTATGTTGTATACTGATCATAAGGATTTACAGTATTTGGGTAGTCAGAATAAGTTGAATCAGAGACATATGAAATGGGTTGAGTATTTGTAGAGTTACACATTTGTGATAAAGCATAAGAGTGGAGTCAATAACCAAGTTTCTGATGCATTGAGTAGATATTTGATGACCGAGATGAAAATTGAAGTTCTTGGTTTTGATGAGATGAGAGATTCTTATGAGTTTGACCCTGATTTTTATGAGCCATGGAGAAAGTGCATAGCACCTATTCAAGATCAACAAGAAACTAAATGGGATGAATATTTTATTCAAGAAGGTATGTTGTTTAAAGTTATTTAGTTGTGTATACCGAGAGGATTAATGAGAACTAATTTGATAAAGGAGAAGCATAGTAGTGGTTTGGCTAGACATTTTGGTATTGATAAAACATGGAATTTACTTAAGGAGAAATACTATTGGCCATAGTTGTATAAAGATGTTCAGAAATATGAGAAAAGTTGTGGAATTTGTCAAGTTGCAAAAGGAGTAAGTCAGAATATTGGATTGTATGTACCAATTGTTGTACCTAAGAAACCTTGGATTGACATCAGTATGGATTTTATTCTTGGCTTACCGAAGACAGTAAGAAGTAATGATTCTATATTTGTTGTTGTTGATAGATTTTCTAAGATGGAAAATTTTATACCTTGTAGAAAGACATTAGATGCAGTACATATAGAAGATCTTCTCTTTAAGGAAATTTTTAGATTGCATGGATTACCGAGGAGTATTATCTTTGACTAAGATAGTAAGTTTGTTGGATACTTTTGGAAGACCCTTTGGAAGAAGTTTGGCACTGAGTTGAAATATAGTTCTACATTACTCCCACAAACCGGTGGACAGACTAAAGTTGTGAACAGAAGTTTGGGAAATCTTTTGAGATGTTTAGTTGGAGACACACCGAGTAATTGGGATTCTATATTGGCACAAGAAGAGTTTGCATACAATAATTTAGTGAATAGGAGTACTAGAAAGACACCATTTGAGATTGTGAGTGGCATACAGTTGAGAGGTATATCTGATTTGAGAGACATTGCTGATGAAACTAAGAGAAGTGCTAAAAGAGTAAAATTTGTTGAGTACATGAAGACATTGCATGAAGATGTGAAGCTGAAGATGGAAGAGAGTAATAAAAAATAAAAAGATAGAGCTAATAGATCAAGGAGACATAAGACTTTTGATGTTGGTGATGAAGTGATGGTTCATTTGAAGAAAGGTTGATTTCTTGTTGGAACATATGGGAAGCTGAAGATGAAGAAGTTTGGACCTTGCAAGATTTTGAAGAAATTTGACAGTGGAAATGCATATGAAATTGAGTTAACTGATGACATGGACATATCACCTATTTTCAACATTTCTAATTTGTATGAGTATCATGATACTGATGAAGACATGGCAGTATTGATGAAATATCCTAAGAAGAAGAAAGAGGAAGTTGAACAAATTTTGGAGTAAAGAATTGGCAAGAGTAAAAGAGGAAAACAATATATGGAATATCTGGTAAAGTGGAAGAATAGAACAATAGAAGATAGTTCATGGATTTCACAGTCTGAGTTGGATGTAGCTCGGATCATACCTACCAAATGATTCAAAGAATCATTTCATAATAACCCTAGGTGTCTGATGCAGGAGCATCTCGGGTCCTTGGCAATCCTATATCACTAAAAACATTTTGGAGTTTGTTTGTGTTGATCGGTTCCTTCTTTGATGGAGTTGGTCGGTAGTTGGTCAGTTTCCTTTGGTTACTGAGTGTGGTCGATTATCTCCTAGGTGGTTGGTTGTTTCATTGGTGCTTGGCGGTGCTTGTCTAGCACTCGATCATCCTTCCTTACCGAGTAGTTTCTTTTGAGTTTCTGTTGGACCGACTTGTGCATTTATTATGGGTCATAGATTTAATGTTGGCATCCATCATTGGGAAGTGTGTGATCCCAAATCTAACCATTTATTCTATTGATTATGGATCTAAATTCCAACTCAGTTCGATAGACTCTTGTATAAATGTAGTTGCTTGGTTGTAGTTTAGGAGGCAGTTCTAGATATAAGGAAGAAGATAATAGATTGGAGATCATTGGAATATCCTTGCATGTTTGAGGACTTCTGTAATTCATTGTAATATGTGGCCCTAACTGGGAAGGCCTTACAGCCCAGCATGTATGATTCTATTTGATGAAAATTAATGAAAGATCCTACATTCTCTCTCTCATTGTTGTGTTTTTTTGCTTTCGTGTGTTGTTGAGAAGGCTGGATCATTAGGGCATGCCATATGTTTGGCCCCTTTTAACCCTACCTTGCATCATATTCATAGTCAAAGAATATCTCTAATATCATGGTAAATGATATCTTTTGATCCTAATCACGTGTTTAATCTTCTCTGGCTAAGAGGGAGTGTTGATGTTTTGTAGCTTCATTCAAATAAACACTATGAGTCAATACTAGTGAATATATGTATGTATATTTAGTATATATGTGTGTGTGTGTGTGTGTGTGTGTATGTATGTATAATCATAATTGTCATTATATTAATTACATAATAATGAATAGACATGTCCCATGAAGGTACATGTCTCTTCTTGGCTCATTCTCAATATAAATGCAAGAGATTGTTACATTTGGAATACACATACAATCAGATAGTTCTATTACATTTGCAATGATCCTAAAAACCTTAACACTTGCATTTTAATTTTTTAGAAATAGATCTTGAATTTACATTACATCATCTTTGTAAATATTTGGGGCATGTTCCTTATACTTATTCTCAATCTTTCACCATCAATCATTAGTGGGATTTATTGTATTGTGTTGGGAGAGCACACACACAAAAATATCTAAGAGAAAATCAGACAAGGTTTTGGGTGCCCTTGTTTTCACTCATTAGAGGTTGTAGTGGAAATATGGTTGCATTACAATTTATTTAGCATGTTTATCCTAATCTAAATGCTTCACATTTCTTGTGTTATCATGGTTTTATTTGTGGTGCAGCTACAAGGATTTTCATTGTATACAACCTCACAAAAGACCCGTGAACTTGTGACAGACTATATTTAACCGCACAACTAACCCCTAACACAACTTCAAAACCATTAGATGTAACATAAGAAAACATTTGCGATAGTGCAATATAAAGACTTAACACCTTCGCAAGATCACAACCTGTTTGAATTAGCATTATTTGAACTCGCAGTCTTGCGCCTGACTACTAGATGACATCACCTTTGGCTAAATAAGACTTGCAAATATGCTACAAGGCACAACATGAAAATTTCATTGTATTTGACTACCACAATGTAAAACATGGACCTATAAAATAAACCATCTTAGATCCAAAATCATTTCAACTTCCACTCAACAAAAAACCCTAAAAATACTTGAAATATAAATTTTGAAAATATAGAGCATTTTTTACCAACTTTGTAGGAAAATTATCATGTACTTAGCCAAAAAATTCCAGTTCCAACATAGCTCGTACCAAAATGGTGAACCATTTTCGTTAAACCTAACCCACCCTACATAACCTCCTCTCGCCTAGAAGCTTTTGAAATAATACAAAATATTCTAAAAATAATTAGATTTGAATCCTCTAAAATCTCTTATCACCACATAATCCAACCAGTACGTACGACTTGTGTGTGTGAATTTTGTACCTAGCTGTAGACACAACACTTCAGTAAAACATTAGAGGTTAGTTAAAATCAAAATTGTGTAGTGAAATGGAAACTAATCTAACCAGGAGATTTACTGCCTTCTAGTAGATGCGAGTATGTATTCTCAAATTGGACTGAGATCAGTGACCTTGACGACACCTAAATGAAGGATTTGAATGCATAATCTAGATATGAGATGTATGCAAATTAATCTATATTTTTGGTTTTTCGGTGCAATAAGATAAAATAAATTGATATGAATCTATTCTAGATGAAAAACTGATATGCAAATTAAGCTACAATGAATTGCAAATAAGATTGATCTCACAAAAGTTGTTGATTTGCAAAGAAGCTTCAATTCTTCAAATGTTGATTCACAAGCGTGATTGTGCAAATTCATGGATTGATTTTGGCAGAGTAAGTATGCAAACTTGTGAGATATGAATTGTGAAGAGCTGAGCCTTGATTTTATAGAAATCCAGGGCTTTGGGATGCATGGAAAAAGCCATAAATCACTCATGTTGATTTTTGAGTCAACAAGGAATTAAAGATAGTTAACTCACAAAAATCATGCAAAAATAGCTTTTTGATTTAAATCAAAAGTTGAGATCAGCTTTTAACTCAAAAGAGAGTTGAGTTTATTTTTAAAACAACTTGAATTGATTTTCTGATTTAAAGTTCAACTGCTTTTTGGATGTGCATAATTAATTATGAATTAAATAAATAAATAAAGTGATTTATCCTCAACTTAACTGATTTTAAAAATAAAACAATTGATTTATGGGTTAATCAATTATTAAATCAAACTTTTATTCCAAAAACTATATTATTAAATTTGACAATTGACATTAATTAATTAAATAATAATTTAATCAATTAGTCATAGGAAATTTGATTTATTGTCAAAATGAAATAATACAATTTAGGAATAAATATAATTAAATCTAATTAAATAATTAAGTGGCAGTATTAAATCTAATTAATTAAATATTTAGAATATTCAATTAATCAAACTTTAGGATAAATAAGATTTATCACCAAATAATCATTAAATTAAAGATAATTAGGATAAATAGGAATAAGGAATATTTCCCGATGCAGAATTTAGGATAATCAATTAAGATTCGATAATGTGTAGATGTGCCTTAGGTTAGGACTTTGATGTCAATTTCATTCGATGTGTCGATATAGGAAGTTAATGAACCTATAGCCCATTTTTGGGGTATTACATTTTGCCCCTCTTTGAAATGTTGTGCGAAGTGCAGTGGTTCAAAGACAATCTGTGTATGATGTTTGAAATTGATGTTTTGAAATCAAAATTGATATGAAGTAGAAATTGAAAGATTTGATATGAAGATAATAGGTCCTAAATGACCAAAGATAATGTCAACTATAACAACAATGAACCAATGATTGTGAAAAAGTGTCAAAAAACATGATTCTAAACCTTATGATTGCGAAGAAGTGAGTGACCGATTCTAGACCCAATTGTCAATAAGAATCACATTGGTATCACATTTGAACCCTTCAGTTATGAAGAACCAAGGAAATAACACTAATGAACCGATGGTTACAAAAAATTGATACAACTTACAAGATTAAGAGAATACCAGATTGATATGGATCTCGATGAATCTAATATGCCCCAAGCGATGATTGATTTGCCCCAAGCGATGAGGTCTTTTTGATGAATCAACAACTAGACGTGGTTGTTGTCTCGATTACTGAGGAAAGATATGATTTCAAATTTAGATTACAGACTTTGAATGATATGTAATACCATGCCCCCTTTGGGATAAAAATTGAAATCTGACAAGAAAAGTTAGTGTTTGAAGTTTTAGAAGCATGTTAATTAATTTGAGAAGTGGTTATACATGTCCGGGAATGTGTTTTCCATCGTTTAGAGGTCTTGGAGACCAAGTTTGACTAGGTTTGACCATGAGTTGACCATGGTTAACCAAGCTAAAATTTTGATAGTTTGATGTAAGATAATCAATTAAGTTGAATTCTGGATTTCTTTGATGATTGAAGGTTGATTATGCAAGTAGTTAATAATATGAACGATCTCAGATTTTGATTTTGATCCCAAAAAAGGATTCTAATTGCTATTTCATTGGATGGACCTTCGTGTGAGATTCATCTCTTATGATATGTTTTTAGCATTTTTTAAGAATCGTTTAAGCATTTAAGTTTAATTCAATAATTTGTGAGATCATGTAATCATGCAAAGTCCAGACTGAAATGCAAACCTAGGACCTAGGACCTAGTCACTGATCATGTGTCGATCATTCTCATCATTGAATGTTTAGGTAACCGGATAAATCAATACAATGCCTACTAGTTATGAAACCATAGACATATTAATATCAATTTGTATGTGTAAGAATCAATACAACACCCACTGGTTAGGCAACCATGGACATATGAATATTGATTTTATGTTCAGAATGTCAGATTAGATATAAGCACCAAGGCACAAACGCCAAGATGACCTGAATATCATGTCCATTTTGATATAGCAATTGTATAAGCATCAGAACATAAATGTCATGATGACTTGAATATGCCTTGCATTAAAAATACATCAAAAAGTCAAGAGATCATTCTAAATCCAATGTGAATTATCCATAGTGATCCTTTATCATTCACATCCTTAGGTAAGATCGTGTTTCACAGTAGGAGAAAGAAATCACTCAAAAAGATAATATTTAGATCAAACTTCCTTAAATTTTTTGGGTATCAAAGGTCAAGGTACGCATGGCCATCCAATTCGAGATAGAGGATCTTACAGTCAGACACCATTTCAATCCAGAATTTCCAAAGTTGTTATATTTTCACGTACAAGTAGAAGACAAAGAAAATATTATGCTCCCAGTCATCACTCTCTAAATCCTATAGAGGACATCATCAAAGAGCTTAAAGGACACAATACACAAAAATCTCAATGTGAATCAGTAAGCATACAAGGAGATAAAAGCATGTAAAGCATAGATTGTTTTCAGTTTGATGTTTGATTGCATTGTTGTAGATGCAAAATCCTTTCTGGAGATGAGTCAAACAAACTGACTTGGATGAAGCTTCAAAGGACTCTGACTAGATATGACTCATCTAAGATACATTGGAGGCCATAGGATATGACTTTGATTGCCCCCAAGCTAGAAAATTGATAGGATATAGATGCTTTAGCTGATTAGTGTACAGACCGACTTATTGAAAACATGAATGTAGAAACAAACCGGGAGATATGTACAAACTAAAGCAAGACTAAAAGCTGGGAAGGACCAAGATTGTGCTGATAGATGGAGCATTTTGAAACAAGTGGTGCCCTTTTGTTGGGTTTTCACCATCTTGGCATAGATTCTATTTTTGCTACTAAGGCGCCTGTTTCCAAGTTTTCACCAAGGCACTTTTTCTTTTTCTCATTTTTTTTGTATTTTTCATTGTTTCAATTTTTTTGTACTTTTGATATTTTCTACTTTTTTTGTGAATCATCAAGGAACCCATTGCTAGGTTTTCACCAAGATGTTCATTTTTTTCAGGACTTTTTCTAATTTTTAAGATTTTTTCAGGACATTTTACCATAGACTGAATGCCTTAGGCATAGAATTTCTTCAGATGGAGAACATTGATTGGTTCTTAGAGCTATTCTCCTTCAATCATTGAGAGTTGATAGGAACCAGAGCCAAAAGTAGTAGTGATAAAAAAGGGACCCAGCCAGTTGGGTTCAAACTTCCCCTTGCGTTCTTGATGTGATTGATTTTTAGGATTCTCTCTCAAGACTAGATCACAACCTGAAATTTTCTATGTCTGACTTTCTTGTTGTAACCTCTAGACATTCTCTTTTGATATACTCTGAGATGATCATATGCTACTTGTCTGCACTCATCTAGTAGTTCAAGTTCTTGCAACCTAGACACTCTATAGTCATCATCAATTACTAGACCATGCATTTTGATTCTTAGTGATGGGATTTCAACCTTAATAGGTAATACCACTTCAGACCCATAAATGAAAGTGAAAGGAGTAGCCCCAGTGGGCATTCTGATACTTGTTTTGTAGGCCTAGAGAGCTAGATTGATCATGAGATGTCAGTCTCTTCCTATTTTATTAACTGTATGGTGCAAGATTTTCAATAGATTCTTATTAGAAGCCTCTACTTGTTCATTCCCTTGAGGATAGTAGATAGATGACCAATGTTGTGTAATCTTGAATTTAGCACATAGATCATCTAGATCTTTGTTCTTGAATTGTCCACCATTATTTGTGATTATAGAATGAGGTATCCCATATCTACATATGATATAGTTCAATATGAACATAGATATTTCTTTTCCAGTTACTTGTGTCAAAGGGACTACTTCTACCCATTTTGTAAAATAATCTATAGCTGTGATTATATGGGTATGTCCATTAGAAGAATGAGGATGTATAGCTCCTATAAGATCAAAGGCCCATTGATGAAAAGGCCATTGTGTAGTAAAGGGAATTAGATCTCTCCTTGGAGCATGAATTAAGTTGCCATGCACTTGGCACTTTTGACAATTCTTAGCAAACTTGATAGACTCTTTCTCTATTTCAGGCCAATAGTACCCAGCCCTAATAAGTTTTTGAGCTAGTGTTAAACTATTCGAGTGTGACCCACAAATACCATCATGGACTTCCTCTAATGCATGTTGAGACTCTTCCCGTTCTAAACATCTAAGTAACATGCCATCTAGACCTTGTTTGTACAGATCATGACCAATGATGACATATTGAGAGGCATTATGGATAAGGTATCTCTTTTCATGGTGGTTGAAGGTATCGGGAATGGTTTGGTCTTAGAGATAGGAAAATAGGTTTTTATATCTAGATGAATCATGACCAACAATAGTGTAGATCATGCAGGTTTCAGGGGAATCATATGTAGGATAAGATAGTGCTTTCACCAGGAACTCGTAGCGTAGCTCATGTTTAGGCTACTATAATAAAGTAGATAGCGTTGCCATTGCATCAGCAGCCTTATTCTCTATTCTAGGTATTTTCTCAAATGTGATAGATATGAAATACTTCTTTAGATCATCTACCATTCTCTTGTATGGGATGAGATTTTCATCTTAAGTCTAGTACACATCATTGACTTGATGGATTACAAGTTGTGAGTCCCCATGAATGTGTAATTCTATTACTCTCCACTCAATTGCTAGTTTCATGCCATTAAGAAGAGCTTCATACTCTGAAATATTGTTTGTGCAAGGGAACTTTAATTTGAATGCTTTGGGTATGGAGTATCCTTGAGGAGTTATAAATAATATGCCTACTCCCGATCCATTCTGTGTATAGGAGCCATCAAAGAATAAATGCCATTCTCTAGAAGAAAGAGTCATGATAGAGGAATCTGGGAATTCCATTTGCATTGGTGTATCATCAATCATAGGTGCATCTGCTAATTGATCAATAATAACCTATCCTTTTATAGCTTTTCTTTCAACATATTCAATGTCAAATTCACTTAAGAGCATGACCCATTTGGCTAATCTACCGGTGAGGGAAGCTTTGCTTAGTAGCTACTTTAGAGGATCAATCTTAGCTACCAAATGGGTGGTATGTGCCAACATGTAATGTCTCAATTTCTATGATGCAAAGATCACATCTAGAGAAGCCTTCTCAATCATAGAATAATTCTTTTCATATGCTACCAATGTCCTACTGATATAGTATATAGCTCTTTCCTTTTTGTTCTCATCATGTTGTGCAAGCAATGCCCCCAATGATGTATCTGTAGTAGAGACATATAAGATCAAAGGCTTCCCTGGAATGGGAGGCATCAAGATAGGAGGATTTGATAGATACTTCTTGATATGGTTAAAATTGTTCACACATTCTTTATTCCACGCAAATTTCACACCTTTATGTAATGTTTTTGTAAAAAGTTGTGATATGTCTGCTAGTTGAGATATAAAGCATCTGATAGATTGAAATCTTCCTTGCAATGTCCTCATTTGACTAATGTTTTTGGGAGGTTGCATCTCCATGATAGCCTTCACTTTAGCTGGATCAACTTCAATGCCCTTCTTTGAAACTATGTATCCTAAGAGCTTTCCAGAAGTGACACCAAAAGCACACTTCTTAGGATTTAATCTGAGACTAAATTTTTCCATTCTCTCTAGTATCTTGCTCAATTCATTTAGATGTTCAGATCTAATCATAGATTTTGCTAAAGTATCATCGACATAATCCTCCATAGTCCTATGCATCATGTCATGAAAAATAGAAGTCATAGCTCTCTGATATGTAGCACTAGCATTTTTAAGCCCAAATGGCATGACATTCCAATAGAAGGTACCCCATGCACATGTAAAAGTAGTTTTCTCTTGATCCTTTGGAGAAATTTTTATTTGATTATATCCAGAAAAACCATCCATTAAAGAATACATCTCGAAGCCTGCAATCATGTCCACTATCATATCAATGTTAGGTAGTGGAAAATCATCCTTAGGGCATGCTCTATTTACATCTCAAAAGTCTGTGCACACTCTGATTGATTTATCTAGTTTAGAAATAGATACAATATTAGAGATCCATTCTACATAATCAATAACTCAGATGAATCTGGCTTTTAGGAGCTTCCCTAATTCATCTTTTACCAAGAGTGCAACATGAGGATGCATCTTTCTTAATGTTTGCTTAATAGGTTTGACATTTGGAGCTATAGATAAATGATGCATTATAAGATTAGGATCCAACCTTGGCATATATGAATATTTCCATGCAAAGTTGATCTTCTTTTCTATTAGGAATGTAGTAAATTTTTGTTTCTCTTCTTCTGATAAAGATTGTGCTACATAAATCAATTGTGGTTCTTCTATTGTTCCCAAGTTGATGGATTGAGTAGGCTTGATTAGAACTGGAGATCTACCCTATAAATCACTTGGAAGGACATCAAATATCTCATCCTTAGGCACCTCAGAGAGGTTTTCACCTTTAGATATGTCTTTTATTTTTACTTTTGTAGGTTCTGAGACTGCCACAAAGTGGTTTTCACCCTCAGAACTCCTTTTCTTTTTATTCTTATTCTTATTTTTCTAACTAAGATACTTGATGTCTAACTCCATCATGCTAGCGCTCAATTCATTTATGGAAGTCCTCATAGGCTCAACTTCATTGAGGTAGCAAGCAAGGGCATAGTCATTTGGGAAGGTATAAATACCATGGTTCGGTTTTGTGGAGGTTTGATCAAGAAGTTTAGGATGTTGGATAGTCAAAGTGGTGAAAGATTGGGAAACAGTGTTTATGGATATGGATCTATCATCATTGGTCCTTACCTGATGCTTGAGGTCAAAGGTGATATTAAAAATTAAGACATTCAATTCATGAATAGGCTCAATGTCATTGTGATAGTCCACTTCAGCCATCGATGGATTAGACTCGATAGGTTCATCATTTCACTCTAGACTTACGTTGGGTTTAGGTGCATATTGGTGAATAACATCAACATGTTTCTCTATAATAAGCTCATCTTCTTCTAGAATGACTCCCCATTCATAGTCATTATATTCTTTGTCTATGCCTCTAGGAAATCTAAGAACATGAGTAAAGTCAGGATGGATACCCCAAGAAGGGTTACCCTCAGATTCTAATTTGAATTCATACTCATGGGAATCTATTTTATAACTACCACCTTCCTCTTTGTCTATTTGACTGTCTTTGAGATTAGCTAGTTCTTGTGTTGCAACTATCTCTTGCTCTATAGTAGGTTCTTGTGTTTCTACTACATTGATTCTTTTTATTGGGTCATCTTCAGCTTCAAGGAGGTCTTTGATTTTCTTAGGAAAATGCTCATAAGGAATAAGTTCTGAGCTATCTGAATCACTATCTGATGATTCAATTTCTTCCTTCTTAAGAAGGGGTTCTCCTGGTGTGATTTTCTCTATGACATGAGAACAATTACCTTTGAGGTGGAAGGGTTTCTTTGTAAAGCCTAAGCCAATAGTATCTTTGTTTTCCCTACCAGTATGTGAAATAGGTGTTATAAGACCTTCTCCTCTGACTCCTAGAGGTCCTTTACTTGGATACCCCATCTTAGCTATTAATTTATCTCCTAGACCATATGACTTGGAAGGGATTTTGGATACTGTAGAGTCACTAGTCTAAACAGCTTGAGATTCAGGTTCATCTTTGTATAGCCATGTAAGCACAGCTTCATCTTCTTCAAATTCTTCCTTGGAGACTTTTTCTACCACAAAATTTCTTTTATATGCCTCAAGAGGTTCTTTAGAGTCTGGTTTGGACTATTTTAAAGATTGCCCATAAGACTTAGGTGAGATAGGTAGAGATGTCAAAGATAAGGCTGGTTCTATAGTATATTCTCCCATGCCATTTTCTTTGATATTGACCTCTTTTGCAATGTCTTCCATTTTAGATGTGGATGCTTCTTTTGTTGGCTTAATGGAAGATTCTTTGTTATTAGGCACAAGTTTATGCACACTTTCTTTCAATGTATTGCAAGTGGTGGATATGTCTGCTGGAATAGTGACCTCTACTCCATAAGGAAATTTCAAGCATTGATGGTATGTAAAAGGAATAGCTTGCATTTCATGTATCCATGGTCTCCCTAGAAGAATGTTGTAAGCCAAAGGTAAATCAACAACTTGGCATATAGTATCTCTGATAACCGGACCCGCTCTGATAGGTAAGACAATGGTGCCTTTAGAAGATCTTTCTTGTTCATCATAGGCTTTTATAGTTATTTTCTTTCTAGGATCAATAGCCAATTCTAAAAATCCCAATTGTGTGACCAAGCTATAAGAACAAATGTTTAGGCCAGTGCCCCCATCTATCAACACACGTTTGACATGACGGTTTTGGATCAAGACTTCAATATGAAAAGGTTGGTTATGAGGATGACTCAAGGAGTTATCATCATCCTCTGAAAAGGAGATATACTATGGAGACGTAAGATGACCAACCATAGCCTGGAATCTATCTAAATCAAGGTTATCAGGAACATTGGATCTGAGCAGAGCTTTGTCTAGAATGGCTCTATGAGCTGGAGATATCTGAAGCAACTCAAACATGGAGATTTTAGCATTAGTATGTTGGAGTTGTTGAATGGTACTATACAAAGTAGGCCTCGTGTCCTTAGGATTTGAAGATTTAGATGTTTCCCTTTGTTTAGAAGTGGGAGACAGATTGAAAGGAACCTTAGGGACATTTTATTGATCTAGGATTTGTCCTTGTAGGTGTGCCTAAGCTTGTGATCGAGTAACTGCATTAGCTGATTGATTTTCTCTATCTCTTCTTACAATTGTGATGACATTGCAACGCTCAGATAGGCTTGGTTCAACCATATTGATAATAATATTATTTCCAGGATAGGAATAATTGACCTTAGCACCCACATTAGGCTGAGAAGATGAATCTCCTTGGCTATGCTTTGGAAATGGTTCGGTGAATGTTGTGTGATCATTATTGCTTTTAGGATTATCAATCATGATTTCTCCACTATTAATCTTGTCTTGAATGGTATGCTTCAAGCGTAAGCAATTATTAGTTTTGTGACCTTTACCCCAATGGAAATCACATAATTCATTCTCTCTCCACCATTTTGGATTAGGATCAGGATTAGATTATCAGATCTCAGGCAAAGAGATGACGTTATTAGCTAGTAGAGTTCTCATAGATGATTCCAAAGATTCTCCAAGAGGAGTGAACTTTTGTTTATTATTAGCGGACCAAGATTTGTATTCTGGCTTCTTTTGAGATGATTCGGACACCTTTTGTTTTGAAGCTTTGATGGCTTGACTACCAATGGTTAGATTGAAATCAGGAGCCTTAGATGGGGCATGATTATCAACAATACCATCTATGATGATGCCCTTATTCTTGTTCCAATTTTTGTTCTTGTCTTTAGAATTGGATCCTGATTCGTACTTGTCCTTTTGAAGTGTGATGTCTCCTTTTTTCACAAGTACCTTTTCAATTTTGATCACATTGTCTACCATCTTATCAAAAGATGTATGATCTTGCATTTGTAAAGGCTAGTTGATCTCTGGGACAAGATTATTGATGAAGATTTCCAGTTTCTCAGTTTCTAGAATAGGCCTAGCGTATAGAGAGAATTTCTTCCTCCATCTCTTGAGAAATGTTAGGAATGGTTCTCCTGGATATTGTTTGAGATTGTAGATATCAATCATGGTGACTGGATGTTGAATGTTGTAGGAGTATTTCTAATAGAAAAATTTGATCAAATCCTCAAAGGTTTTGATTGTAGGAGGCATCCTAGAGAACCAATGAATGGCTGCCCCTCCCTAAGATTGAGGAAAAAGGCACATCAGATAGGTCAGTTCATGCATGAACTCCATAGATTGAGTACAGAATTCTCTGACATGATCTTGAGGATCAGAGTTTCCATCATACTTATCATATTTTGACATTTCCACCCTTTTAGGGAATGGTGGCATATAAAAGTATTTATCAAATGGAAAAGGACATAGGGCCTCCATGGAGAATTCTTTAGGTTCTTTTTCCTTTTCCATTTTGTTAAGCTTTACTTACATGACGTGCATTTGTTTCATCATAACCAAAATAGGAGTTTATTCCTCATGTGTAATGATATCTTCCACATTAAAATTGGGAGGAAGTTTAGCTCCTTAACGAGCTAATTGTAAAAAGTATGCTTCTCTATCTTCTTTCAAGAAATGCTTCATCATTCTTTTGAAGTCATCATCATTTTGATACCGAGCTTTTTCTTCAGGTGTGGGTTCCTGATCTACACCATGTTGAGATTGAGCTCTTTGAGAGCCATGGTTTGTCCCTGCTTGAGACATGGTAGGAGTTTTAAGACTCCCTGGGATAGATTGAGGAGGAGTTTGTTGATTACCATCGTGAGTTGATGGTGGAGGAATGTAACCAGATTTCAATCGAAAGTTGCCAAGACCGTCGTCTTTGTAAAGACCAGAATTGTAGAGTTGCTCAAGAGTTGGAGCCTAGAGAGTATTCAAAGGTATGGTATGGGATATTTCTCTAGATTTCTTGTGAGAGGAAGCTCTATTTTCCACCATTAACCTTGGGTGAAACAAAAGAATATGATGAAGACAACTGAAGAAAGATCTGATTAAAGAAGATCAAATGACATAACCTTGTCAAGGTTTGATTGATTGAAGCTTGGATTAGACATAAATGAAGGAAATTGTGCCCTGGATGTATGGGTAGATGCCCAAAATATAGCAGACACAAGTTCACAATACTTAGCCATTTTGAAGATGGATTGAAGATTGATAGTTATGACAAGGTTTTGACACAAGATGAAAAAGACTCAAATCGATTAAATAGAATGCTAAATCGGATTCAAAATGCCACTTTAGGAAAATGATTGGATTCTCAATAGTTGTTGCTCTATTCCTGACACAGTGATTTTCTTGACAGACTCTAGAAATAGGCTGGAGAAGCTGGGTCTCTGACAGTTCTGACAACTTTCTGGCAATTTTTCAAAATTTCTCAAACAACCTTCTGCAGGCTCGTACGACAGTGGGTATAGTATGAAATGACAATTGAAAAACTCGTATGACTATTGCAAACTCACACAACAATTGATAGCAGGTTTTTTGACTTTTTTGAATTAGCTGGCAAAGAAACTCATACGATAATATACCAGCTACCATATGACAATCTGGTGGTTCTGAAATGACAATAGCTAAAATTCGTATGACTTTCTGACTTTACAAGATGACTTTTGACTCCATAAAGGTGTTTGACATCAGATTTTGCAATTTTTGAGATTTTCAGTTTCAGATTGTTCACAAAATTATCTATCCAGATTTGAAGATTGTATTGGATTGATTCATTCTTAGTAACTAGATAGATAAATAGGCACGCAAAACAACAAGCAAGTGATTTCAAACACGTCTAAAAAAAATGAATAGGGGACAAAGCAACCCTGTGCATGAACAATCAAGTAACTAAATTGTGCTAATCCCTAGGAGTGCTAATAGTGTATGTTCCAAAAAAATTTGCAATAATGCACATATTCCTAGAAAATGAAAATTTGGCCTCACTAGGGTTTTTAGTAATGGTCTGACTCTACAAATTTTGTGATCTCAAGAGGGTGAACTCCAATCCAAGCACACTGGGGTTTTGACATAGTCCAAGAAATTAATCAATCAGGAGCTGCTAGGGAGATCTGATAGCCCAACAAGAGACCACACCTATGAAGATTTCCTCCACAAGGACGTTTATATAGCGACTGTTGCTACCACGGCAAAAATGGCTATTACTACTTGAGGTTCCATCAACGTGGTTTACCCAATTAAGGGAATTTCCACTACGGTTAACCCTCTCTAAAGGTGACTCACAAAAGATACCACATGGAGACTAGTTCCAGATTCAAGGAACTGAGTTTTTGATACTACCCAAAAAGGGAGTAGAGCATAGTCCTCTAGCCTTTTCACTTTTAACCCAAACAAAGTAGACAGATTAATCTGACATGCTAAGACCAATATTATCTCACAAAGATCTATGATGTCAACCACTTATGATCTATCAACCTCTCTGGAGAGAGAATGTATCAATCAGAACCTGAAGACACACAAATCTAGTAGAATGTGAGATGCTCTCAGTAACCTCCCTACCTATAAGGGTTCCTTCATTGAGAAAAGTTTCACTGGAAACCCACTCTCTCAAGAACCATGAAATAGTGTTCATAGGGCCTATTTACTATGTGTAGCAAAGATGCTGAAAAGCAAATCTATGTTCATTTTTATAGCCCAAAATGAAATCTGTGATATGAAAGCGATAAAGGTCACACAAGCTTGACATGCAAGAGTTCTTTTTAATCCAAATTGAAATGTTATCAGCTGAGAAGATTACCTAAATTCCTCACAATGCACTTAGTAGATTCTTACCTATTTTTAGCAATTCTCATGCTTTTTCCCAATTGAAATCAGTAGAAATCAATCAAAAATAACAAATTTCAATTGTTAATGTTAGCTATCAGTCCAAATCTAGAAAATTGGCTGAAAAAGTGAAATGACCATTGAAACCTAGCACTAAACTCATACGACAGTGGGTCACCTACCAGATGACAACCCAGAAACTCATACGACAATGGGTATCAGATCATACGACAAAAGAGCTTCCAAATGACACTTTGTTTCTGATGGCACGATCCTCGATCAAATCAACTATCATACGACAGTGGGTACCTCTTGATACGAGTTTTTGACAAAACTCATATGAAAATTGTATGGACAAAAATTAAAAATCACAGCTTGGAACAGAAAATGACAAGAAGATGATAGAAATTGATAGAAATTGAATGGAAATCCATTTTAGGGACCCACGGTGGGTGCCAGAAATGTGTGTGTGAATTTTGTACCTAGCTGTAGACACAACAGTTCAATAAAACATTAGAGGTTAGTTAAAATCAAAATCATGCAGTGAAATGGAAACTAATCTAACCAGGAGATTTACTGCCTTCTAGTAGATGTGAGTATGTATTCTCAGATTGGACTGAGATCAGTGACCTTGACGACACCTAAATGAAGGATTTGAATGCATAATCTAGATATGAGATGTATGCAAATTAATCTATATTTTTGGTTTTTCGGTGCAATAAGATAAAATAAACTGATATGAATCTATTCTAGATGAAAAATTGATATGAAAATTAAGCTACAATGAATTGCAAATAAGATTGATCTCACAAAAGTTTTTGATTTGCAAAGAAGCTTCAATTCTTCAGATGTCAATTCACAAGCGTGATTGTGCAAATTCATGGATTGATTTTGGCAGAGTAAGTATGCAAACTTGTGAGATATGAATTGTGAAGAGCTGAGCCTTGATTTTATAGAAATCCAGGGCTTTGGGGATGCATGGAAAAAGCCATAAATCACTCAGGTTGATTTTTGAGTCAACAAGGAATTAAAGATAGTTAACTCACAAAAATCATGCAAGAACAACTTTTTGATTTAAATCAGAAGTTGAGATCAACTTTTAACTCAAAAGAGAGTTGAGTTTATTTTTAAAACAACTTGAATTGATTTTCTGATTTAAAGTTCAACTTCTTTTTGGATGTGCATAATTAAATATGAATTAAATAAATAAATAAAGTGATTTATCCTCAACTTAACTGATTTTAAAAATAAAACAATTGATTTATGGGTTAATCAATTATTAAATCAAACTTTTATTCCAAAAACTATATTATTAAATTTGACAATTGACATTAATTAATTAAATAAGAATTTAATCAATTGTCATAGGAAATTTGATTTATTGTCAAAATGAAATAATACAATTTAGGAATAAATATAATTAAATCCAATTAAATAATTAAGTGGCAGTATTAAATCTAATTAATTAAATATTTAGAATATTCAATTAATCAAACTGTAGGATAAATAAGATTTATCACCAAATAATCATTAAATTAAAGATAATTAGGATAAATAGGAATAAGGAATATTCCCTGATGCAAAATTTAGGATAATCAATTAAGATTCGATAATGTGCAGATGTGCCTTAGGTTAGGACTTTGATGTCGATTTCATTCGATGTGTCGATATAGGAAGTTAATGAACCTATAGCTCATTTTTGGGGTATTACAAGACTAGAGCGAGCCTGATCTCCATACTTTGTATAGCTAAAATCACCACTTTAGTCCCATCTTCGCATCTTATCGGGCTCAAATAACTATAGATTTTTTTTATGTCTTTTGCATTCTTTATTTATGTTATATTAACTTTACATGATGTTTAAACCACATGCAGAGAAATCATATGAAAGAAAAATGAAAAGGAGAAGACATCGTTATGTTGAATATGAAGAGTATGCCCATGATATGCATAATAATAGCTATTCTAAACTTGAGGTGAGTTATATTCAACAATTGCACTAGTTGTTTGTTTCCTTTACTTTATTTTGACATATCTATCCATTGCATTTTGTTGGGGTTCAAGTTTTTATGTATTGGGTGATAAAGGAAGTTGCCAATGATATAAAGCCTCCCTAATCTACTTGTTATTTTCTCTAATATGACCCATTCCTGTCTATTTCATGAAATGAATTTAACTTTCTTTAGAATTTGCACTATAATAGATCATTTTACCATTGTTATTTCATAATCAAGATCCTCTTAATGTCAATGTCTTTGTATCCAGTTTTACTTTATAGCCCCACATTATGATCTCTTTTCTTCATATATATGAGTGCATGTGTTTGACCATGGATATCAATGTCTGTAGAACAAAACTATTCCACCTAGTGCAATATTAGTAAAGTTATCATTGATTTTTGAGAATTACATATGTATTAATATGTTTCATGCTAAATTTAATATCCTTTTTAGAAATATTTCATTTGTTCCTTTAAGAACTTTTGTCTTTTACCTTGTTTACCACCAAGGTATATTTAAAAAAAATATTTTCTCTTTCCACCGTGCAAAAAGATTCAAGTAGCTTATGTTTACTAGAAACATAAATCATATGAGAACTGATTAAAAAATACACTTATCTAATAACCTTCAAAAGATAGAAACTTGATCATTAATATTGGAATGAGAGTTTTACAAAATTTGACAATACTCAAGAGATTTCATTTTGAAATATATATTCTATTGAGTATCAATTAAGGGGTTTTACAATATGAGAAGTGGCCACTTATATAGATGTGAACCACAACTGCTTACAATCATCACACCCTTTCATAACAAAAATTATCTAAATAAAAACAAATTAACACTTGAAAAATGAGTAACATATTCCTCCCTCAAATAATAATCCACATCCTTTATTGAAAATTCCAATTAAATTCCCGTCAGAAAATTTTATCAGTTATCATTGACACAAGAGTAGCAAGGTCTTCAATGGTCTTCAATTCTGCTAGCCCAACTAATAAACATTCAAAGAAATAAGACTTCTATTTGTCTAGTGGCATTAGAAAACATCCATCTTTAAGCATAGTGGGAAATACATCTATGACATTGCACTCTAGTTGCTTCATGTCCATGTCCAACTTCTTACCCCATTTCTAGTGTGCATTCAACAAAATATTTCCTATTTGGAGTTTATCTGCATTCTTTGAATCAATTGTTCCCATATCCTCTTTCATTCTATTAGTCAACCTCTTGTATTCCTCTAGGGATTTAAAAGTACCCAAATAAGAGATCCAATATTTCTCAACCATTTTCATTAGCTTTTGGCATCTGTTCTCTATAATTTTGATCGCCAAATCATCAAGATCATATCCTTTCTTCTTCAACTTCTTTTCAAACTTTTCTTCCTTTAAGCCCCAATAAGTCACATCTGACATGATGACTATTACCCTCTTTTCTGCATGATAATCACTTGTCTAGAAACCATGGCTAGTAGGAAATCCTTCTTGCAAGCTGAGATCCTTTTCCTTCTATGCTTCCTTCTCCTTTTCATTAGTTTGTAAAAATGTTTTATAACTATATATTTCTCTGAACAAATCATCAACTTGGGCCTGGTTAATCATCACAGTGTGAACATTCAACTATGTCGTCTTCCTCAGATTTTTTCTACCAACTATCTAAATAATCCATTCCCCAAATTATTCATCAACATCCACATTGAGTGGTCTTTGATCCCTAGGGAAAAATACCCACTGCAATAAAGATTTTTGTTTAGGATCATATCTTGATCTAGTGAGAATACTTTGCAAATATTTTGGCTTGATTTCCAATTCAGGACTCACCTTCTTCATGAAACAATCAAACATCAATGTAGATTGCATATCCCATATTTGATATAGGAAAAATCTAGCCTCCACAAGAAATTGTCTTCCCCTCTATGGAGTAATCTCTTGAAGTTCCTTTCGCACCTGCTCTTGCAACATCTCTTCTAAAACTTGATTCTCCAAGTTTACTAAATATTTCCTCAGTTGATCTCCTCTATACTGATATAAGAACATTTTAAACTCCTCAGAAGAAATGAAATCATCATCAGATATAAATTATTCATGGTCAATCTCCCCGACATCACCTAATCCTTTTGCATATAGAGGCCCTAAATAAATTTCACTCTCTTCAGATTCAAATGAAGAATCTTCAATTTCTGCCTGAGATTCCTCCCTCATAAGAATATCTTCATCATCACCCCTAGGATCTAGAGATAGGTGGGATATTGGATTTTCCTCTATAATTGTAGCCATTGGCTCCTTAAATATGTGTAGTGGACCATTATCCACAATTTCTTCTTTATGATCTAATAATTTCATGTCCCTAGCCACTAGATCTTTGATGTCCTATATGCTTCACATGTTAATTTTCCTTTTCCTTAGTTTCCATTGGAAAGCCTTTTCCACATTATCATATGCTTTATTTCTTCTCACAACTTCATCTCTCTCCAAGTTTTTAATCAAATCATCAATTAACAAAGGATTATGCCCAAATGAATGTAGCTTCTGAGAATCCATATCTCTTTCTATATATCCTTCAGGATCAAATGTTGTCCTTGTCTCACTATGAGAGATTTTATACATACTGATCTTTTAATTAATAGATTTGTAGCTCTGCATACTCTTTATAAAGAAATCACAAAATACTAATGTACCTAGTAGAAATGACTCTTTGTTTCTTGATGTCAAATGTTGTGAATTTGACATGATCATCTACATCACAATTTCTAGGTAGGAAATTCAGTCAGGCATTATGATTGGGAGGTCATTATGGAAACCCTCAAAACTGTAGACTCAAATCCTTGTAATTTTTTCAAAGGCATACCAGTCTCCCCAATTATAGTCTACTAGGCTCTTCTCCATGAAATCCCTGGGCCTAATTAACTTCTTGATTTATGGTGAAAATGTATGGTTAAATTCCCCTCTTAATAATTTAATTATTAGCTTAATAAAATGCTCTTCAAAACATAGATATTGTGATAAAGTAGACCTCGAGTCCCAAAATTTTAACCACATTTGTACAGGTTGTCTAAAACCTTAGATATCATACTCCTTAACTAGGAACCCTTCTCTCCAAGTATTATTCTCTTTCCCAAAAATAGAAGCATATGCAATAAAAAGGAATAATGCTTAAAACATAATTTAGTTGAGTCCTTTTGTAACCTCCCTACTTTTTTATTAATCTTGTCAACAAAATAAGTAGCAAGATAAAATACCTAGGGTCCTTGGATTTCACATCAGTTGCAAGTACCAATAAAGCAGTATTCATCAAAGGAGGGTTTTTAATTCCAAGTACTTGGCCAATAGTCATGTATGTATGTTGAAGATAAGGATGAAATAATTTTATATCATATGGAAGACAATCATTGCTTCCAAACATTTCTCTTACATTTCCATCCTTATGATGATGAAGGGGAAATACCCAACTCTTGAACAGGATCTTGAGAGTGAAGTACTCTTTCCTCAATTTAGATATGTTCAAACTACTTTCATATCCTAGCTCTAGTTGGAAGAATTTCTCAATTTCCTTTTTTTTGGTCTGAATCAACAGATGATCCGAGGATTCCTTCACTATTTTAGTACTAGGGTCATATCCTTTAATGATTTACTACAATAATTTGACATTCACAAATATATTTGGAATAACCAATCTCCCTAAATTGGTCTTCTAAGGATAACATATCGGGGTTCTCTCCAATCTTATTTTGTAGTGAAACATACAAAGTTCATAGCCCCTATGCATTGTCCATATATCCCTACTTCCTCACATTTATCTTCAATTCCTTCCTCCCCTTGTTTCACCTTCTTTGACCTTTGAGTGGATAGTGGGAGCTGGTCTGACAAGTCCTATTTTAGATGCCTTCCCTCGGTCTTATGCCTCTTTGGCTTATGTTCCTCTATAGGTTGATTAATTTGAATATCTTTATTCTTCTTTCCCCTAGGAATTTTTTAAGATGAGTACTCCATTTCCTTTAAAGATTATACAAATCCAACAATTCCCTCTGTAGTTAGGTAAAATTTCTACAAATTGATAAAATCTACAATTTTATAACTTTTACGACCTCTAAAAGTCTTGTTTCTAAAAATTTGTGAAAGCCTCTAACTGATAGTTTGGGTTTATAATTCATGCAGATGCAATCAATCATAACAGTCATAAATAACAGCTCAAATGGTCACTTCAAAGTGCTAAACATTAACTTCCATTTTTTCTCGATATTCATTTCATTGAATTCAAATCATTAGGCACCATCGAGTAAATCCTTATAATATTCTTCGAAAAAATATTTATTGATAAAAAAAAGACCTTCATTCTATCCCATTTGTCCTTGCTCGATGCCCTAATTTATTTGAAAGCCAGTTTCAAATAATATTATTGCCCTTTGTATGAAAAAACTTCTTTTGAATAACCATCAACCTTTGTTGATAAATTATATAACTTATTTGATGCTTCATTTCATATGATAAATGAAATAGAAATAATTCTCCAACTTGGTAACACCATCTATTCCATTTAATTTCAGACAATTTTTTATCAAGAATTCTTACATCATCTAAAAAACCCCTTTTAGATTATTCAAAACTTCATTTTACTCGACATTATCGATGCTTTTACCACCTTATTTTTCTTAATGAAACATATCCCTCTCAACCTCACAGAATTCCTTTGAACTACTTCATCTTAAATTGTTTTAGAAAACTTTTTGGTTGTTCAAAATGTCATGTTACTTGACGAATTAGTTCAACTTCATGTGCATTTTCCACATGTGTTTTCTGCCACATCATCCACCTCAGATAAATTCCTATTTTTTTAACCATCTTTTCACCTTATTTGATGAAAAATTTTATTTGACATGACATCATCACTTGGGCCCACTACTACCTTCCTTCTTTTAAAAAAACTCCTGCATCATTTCATCCTATTTTGAGTTACTTGACATAATATTTTATCTGATGAATCATTGAGGAGGGGGAACCATATTTCAAGAAATGGTGGCCATCAAAAATTAGTACTTTGACTTACTAGAAGTAAAATCTTACTTGATACTATGGGTCCCACCAGCTTATCACTTTTTCTTTGAATAACTCATGACCTCAGTAAGGTGCCTTTTGTGTTGTTTGATAGTCACTTTACTTGACATCTCTTTTCGAATGAGATGAAACATTCTTTCTCGAAAAACTTATTATGTTCCAATTAATACCCCAGAGAGGGTTCCACCAATACATCCATTTTTCGGCCATCTTAACCATTTGATTTTTCTTGTTTTATTTTACTTGATACCACATCTTACTCGATGTTTTTTACTGGGTCCCACAAGCCAAATTTCATTTTCTTTTCTATTGAATAATTTTTGTTTCACTACCACTTTCTTCTATGTACTCAATGACCCACATTATTTAAAATTTAGGGCTTCATGCTTTCATCAGCCAACTTCTTACTTCAGTGTTCTTCATTTTAAAGTTATTCAAAAGTCATTTTGTCTGATCCCTTTTTATGGTGGGCCATGCTATTTCCAAAAAGACACATGGCACTTCCTCAGTGGCCTAGTTCTTCACTATTGCATTTCAAAGAAGTAGTTTATTTCGATTGAGGACCTTCTGAATTACTTGAAGTGCACTTTTATATGATAGATTTCAAACTATTGACATTGACCAAGTAAGATGTGATGTAGACATATTTCCACGCTATTTATCTTAGATAAGTAACATATTTTCCCAATATTGTTGTCACTTATTCAATACTAAACTTTTCTTGATTCCATGAAGGATGATCCTACTCAATTTCATTTTGCACCTTCTTTTCTAGGTGGACAGTTCACTTGATGCAGGGGCATTCTAGAGTACTCGGTGGATCTACATGGAGGTGTGTTATTTGGCCAGTGTTACTCAGTTGCAGCCTTGACTGATGGTCTTGGTCATTAAAGGAAGCTCGGTCACTGAAGGAACTCGGTAATCTCTAGCACTCGGTGAAAGTGTTACTCGACAATGCCTGCAGTGCTTGGTTGACACTGATGCTCAGCGATGCTTGGCATGCTCAGTTATTTCACTAGTTCTTTGTTGTTCTGATTTACCGACTAGAGTTCTATGTGATTTGTTGGGCCGATTAGTGCATTTATTATTGGTAGCTATTGTTACAAGCTGACATGTTGAATTTAATTATTGTAAGGCTATTTGAGAGCTGACTTTTTTTGCATTTAATATTTGTTGGGGGGAGTTAATGGTTTCATCCAGCCAACTTGTGGTTGATGATTAGTAGATCAGAGGTTCTGAGATTAGATTTGAGGGTAGCAAATTAGTAAGTTGTGGAAAAGTTCCAGTGGGATCTTGCAGATTAGATTGATTTCTAATAGTTGTTTGTAGCAAAGCTAGTGGTTGAGGTTTGGAAACAAGGAGATTGCTTGGAGGCTTGTGAGCTCAAGTTTAGATCTACCTGAGGGTTTTCATCAGTTGTTGATAGTTTTCAGAGCTGAACTAGCTAGAGTTGTATTAGATCTTGTTGATCTTGCAGAATTAATTTTGATTGCAATTGGCCCTAACCTAGAAGGCTTTACAATTGGGCATGTTAATGAGAATTTGAGTTGAAAACATTTATTGTGTTGAGTTATCTGATGTGTTGTTATGAGGTTGCAAGGCTAGATTGTCCTTAATTAGATCCTCCCTACCTTGGTCTACATCAAGTGGTATCAGAGTGAAGGTTTGATCTTGTTGGAGTGAAGGTTGACCTAGCAAGGATGATCTTGTGAAGTTGATCTTGTTGGTGAAGAGATCATATGATCTAAGTTAAAGATCTGGAGTACTGAACTTGTGGAATTTTTCCCTAGTTGTTTGTGCAAGGTGGTAGGCTGATCTGACTTGCATACAACTTGGAGATTTCCACAAGGTCAATGTAGGGTTTTGTGTAGAGGGTTTCTCTTATCTTTAAGGAATCCTCCAAGAAGATTGGACCTTAGAGTGATTTTTGACCTCTGTGATACTATGGAGTGTAGGATTATAGAGAAGGTGAAATCAGATTTTAGTTCTGAGATGGAATTGATGAAGAATGACATGGTCACCAAGATCATGAGAGTTGTTGCTGGTGTACCTCAGAATGTTGGTACTAAAGATGGTTATGAGGAAGATGTTGAAGACTTTGAACCTGCTGGATCTAGTGGCGATGACCAGAGAGATAGATCTGGTGAAGACAAAACTGCTCAGTTGCCTAGATCTGGAGCTCAGTTAAGTAGTAGTTACCGAATGGAAGTTTCTACTTTCTATGGTACTTTGAAGCCTGAGAACTTGATTGATTGGATTGGTGAACTTGAAGATTTATTTGAGCTGGAAGAAATTGAAGACCTCTTCAAGTGAGATTAGCATAGACAAAGTTAAAAGGACATGTTTCTCTTTGGTGGAAAGAACTACAAAGAGATAGAGAAGATGAAGGTGAAATGAAGATCAATTGGTGGAGGTTGATGGTGACTAAGTTGAAAGCTAAGTTCATACCAGTGGATTATGAGCTTGACCTATTTAAGAAGTTACAGAATCTGAAACAAAAGGATTTGACTATTGAAGATTATACCGAGGAGTTCTACAAACTTACTATTCAGTCTGGACACTGAGAGCTTGGTAAGGAAAAGGTAGCTCAGTATGTGAATGGTTTGAGATTCAATATTCAAGATGAGCTTGGTATGCTGAAGATTGATTTTGTTGAAGATGCTTATCAGTATGCTTTGAAGGAAGAAGATAAATTGAAAAGGAAATAACATAGTAACTCCTGAGGGAAGGAAAAGATTGATCACTCGGTGAAGGATAAAATGACTAATGCAAAAGATTAACAGAAATCTATAGAACCAAAGAAGAAGATAGGTAGAGTTATCTTTAAGGGTACTTTCTATAACTCTAGAGAGGAAGGACATCATTCTTTTGAGTGTACATAGAAGAAGCTTGGTGACCAATGAACTACTTTGGTGAATGAGAATGAACCTGAATATGAGAACTTACTGCTTTGGTGAACATTGCTCGGTACAAAGATGGAACCTTGTCAGAGGAGTGACTTTTTTAGGACCCGATGCAAGTCTAGAGGTAAACTCTGTGATGTTATTGTTAACAGTGGTAGTATTGATAACCTTGTTGCTGAGGACATGGTTCAAAAACTTGGTTTGAACAGAATGAGACATCCACATCCTTATAGGATTGGTTGGTTACAAGATGTTCATGCTCTAGAAGTAAGAGAACAATGATTTGTTGATATTCAAATTGGCCAGTATAAGGATCTTGTGTTATGTGCTATTGTGAAGATGAATAGTTGTGATATATTGCTCAGTAGACCTTGGCAATATGATTGTAGGACTATGTATGACTGTGTTAGAAATGTGTTTACTGTTGAGAAGGATGACATGAAGTTTTCCCTGATGCCTTTGCTGGATACAACGCTCGGTAGGAGAAGCTTGAGTATTGGTAGCCAGCTTGAGTTGGTGGATCCTGAAGGTATGGTTGATCAGTGCGAAGGAAAGACCTGTGTGTTGTCGAGGAAAGACTTGAAGAGATAGAGAAAGCTAAAGTGGAAGAGTATGCAAACTAAAAAGGTGGAGGAATTGTATGTGAAGAACTAGTTCGGGGTTTATGTGTTGCATCCCAAAAGATGTTCTTCTCACATATGAACATCTTTTCGAACCTGGGGTGTCTGATGCAGGGGCATTCTAGGGTACTTAGTGGATCTTCATGGAGGTGTTTTATTTGGCCAGTGTTACTCAGTTGCAGCCTTGACCAATGATCTCAGTCATTGAAGGAAGCTCGGTTGCTAAAGGAACTCGGTAATCTCTAGTGCTCGGTGAAAGTGTTACTCGGCGATTCCTATGGTGCTCGGTCGACACTAGTGCTCCGCGATGCTTGGAAAGCTTAGTTATTTCACTGGTGCTTAGTTGTTCTAGTTTACCGATTGGAGTTTTGTGTGATTTGTTGGGCCAAATTGGTGCATTTATTGTTGGTAGCTATTGTTACAGGCCAACATGTTGAATTTAATTATTGTAAGGCTATTTGAGAGCTGAATTGTTTTGCATTTAATATTTATTGGGGGGAGTTAATGGTTTCATCCAGTCGACTTGTGGTTGATGATTAGTATTTAAGGGGTGTTTGGGTAGTTGTTTTAGGCAGCCAAATCAGAGGTTCTGAGATTAGATCTGACGGTAGAAAATTAGTGAAGTTGTGGAAAAGTTCTTATGGTATCTTGTAGATCAGATTGATTTTTGATAGTTGTTTGTAGCAGAGCCAATGGTTGAGGCTTGGAAATAAGGAGATTTCTTGGAGGCTTGCGAGCTCAAGTTTAGATCTACCTTAGGGTTTTCATTAATTACTGATAGTTTTCAGAGCTGAACTAGCTAGAGTTTTATTGGATCTTGTTGATCCTGTAGAATTACTTCTAATTGTAATTGGCCCTAACCTGGAAGGCCTTATGGCCAGGCATGTTAATGAAAATTTGAGTTGAAAACATTTGTTGTGTTGAGTTATTTGTTGTGTTGTTCTGAAGCTGCAAGGTTGGATTGTCCTTAATTGGATCCTCCTTGCCTTGGTTTGCATCATCACTCCAGTTGTTACTTGATGGATGATTTTTATTAGACAAATTAGTCAATCTCTCTAGTAACCTATCATGAAAATGACACAATTAGAAATGAAATCCTTAACATCCTTGCAGTCAAGCCTCGGGATTTAATAAATATGTGAGGCTTCAAAGAGAAGGCTAGGTCATAAAACATGAAAATTTAAACCCTATTAGGCTACTAATTGGATTTTATTCAATGTTTCTTAAGTCTTTCCAACAAATCTAAATCATACATATTTTGTAGCCATTGTATTTCATTTCTTTGATGCACTCTAGAACAAATCTTGGTTCTCATATTTTTACTCATTTTGAACATTGAGAAGGATACCCAAATGTTGTGCTAAACCTCCCATTATGTGTGCAACTCACAATCATTTCACTTTATTTCTTAAGTCGACATATCTGTGAGGCATTATTTAAGCAATTTAGTTTCCCTATATGCTCTTTACAATTAACTTGTTTTTTGGCTTATGACTTTTGGTTGTATTTTCTTGGAGGCCATTAAATTTTTTTAATTAAATCTACTTTATGCATATCAAGCAATCTCAACTTTTCATTCCAAGAGGTGACATTTGTGTTGGCACATTTTTTTTGGATAACCACCCACTACTAGAACTCCATTTTTTCTTGATTATAGAGGATACTAAAAATAGTTGTATAATTTGGTTTTGTGTGTGTGAATTATGTATCTACAAATCTGCAACACAACACTTCAATAGGATATTATATCAATTGTTAGAAAGATCAAATAAGAAAAGGAAATAAAAAATTGAAGGCATCCTATTGCTCTCTAATTAGCACAAGTATGAAAAGGATTGTAAATTGCTCTCATGTTTAATCCTAAATAGTTACAGTGCAATGCTAAGATGAGAGATTCAAGATTTGTATACAAAAATGAAGCTAAAATGACAAGATTCATTTACTATTAACCAAATTGAAATGTTTTCTAATTAGCTAGGAAATCAAAATAACAACATGCATGTAAAATTCATCTCTTCAACCTTGTTTGAAAATTCTCTTTTATAGAATCTTAAGATTTTGAATGGTTAGGATGCATCCATGATGAGTGCTTGAGATTCTTCCAAGCTTGATCCATGTGATTACCTCTCATTGGTTGGAGATGTGTTTGTTGTCCCCTTTAAGCTGACATGTCATTTTAGAGGTTTTAATTTGTTTATTTTAATTAATTACTCTAGCCATGAATTTAATGGGATTGATTTAATTAATTAGGCATAGAGGTAATTAAATTGATTTTTCTTGATGCTTTGATAATAAATGCTTGAATTATGATATTTAATTGATTTTATTGAATTTAATGAATTATGTCAATAATCAAGGATTTGATTAACATAATTAGGGTTTTATCTCAAATTAGGGCAAATAGGGCCTTAGGTTCTATTAGCCCAATTTTAGGTGATTACATTTGCCCCTCTTTGAATTGTTTTGCGAACATCACATGGATTCAAAGAAAATCTGATTCAAAGCATGACTCAATGAAACTGACAAATTCAAGAGATTTAGAGAGCATTGAGAACTACTCTAAGCTCAAGTGATTTAGAGAGAAGTGAGAACCACTCTGAAAGATTTAGAGAGCAGTAAAGAGAACTACTCTAAATTTGAGAATTCTGAACTTGATTGAACAAAATCCTACTTGATTAGCAAATCATCAATTTTGAACTTGATTGAACAAGAATTGACAATACCAATTCTAAACTTGATTGAATGAAAATCGATAAGAGATTCTGAAAAGAAATTTTAGTTAAATTTGGTTTGTAGTAACTGAACATGCTGACAAATAACCAATTTGATTTGAAGTGATGAAATTGATCAATGTCGTAAAGATTAACAACATCAAATTGATTGAAGAAACTATCATGCCCCTAGCATGAAATAATTTGATTTGGAACTTTGAATTTTAGTATGATTATGCCCCCTCGGGACCGAAGTTAGAATAAATTTAAATAAAATCATTGTTTTCAAGCATTAATGAAGAATTACAGTGATTAGAATGAATTTGGATCAAGCAAAAATTAATTAGGAAGTGTTAATAAGCAATTAGGATCAATTTTAGTGTTAACAGAACACTATTTGACCAAGTTTGACCAAGAATATGAGAGAGTTGACCAGTTTTAACCTATGTTTAAGCAATATCCTGGCATAAAAATTTGATGCATTAGTGAGGAAGTCACTTTTTATAGCTTCCAAAAAGCTTTATGTGCATTAGTTACACTCTGTGCAAACTTTATTAAGTGATTTTCACTAAACTTTGACTTTTGTTGACCATGAATCTGATTAATAACCATTACTGCATTGATTTACCATGTTGACATCATTGTTTCTGCTCATTTTGCCCTTGTTTGACTACAATTTGACCATAGTTGACTTCTACACTTTGAAGGTTGAATATTCTCTGTAAATCTATTTTTCCCGCATTTGAGTAATATGAGTCACCTGTTTCAATTTTGGCCCTAATATGAAGCCTCTATGATGTCTTATTATTAATGTCCCTTAAGGCTTCGGGGCTCCCGAGAGGCTTAAATTGGTCAAAAAGTCCATTTTTACTATTCATTTTCACTTTCTACCTTTGATATTTACTAAGTTCTGAGCGAAGATGGTTTACCCCATGGAGAAGCACCGATTTGAGCTAGCCAGGTGACACAACCGGCCTCCGCATTATGCAACACCTGTGAATACCTGATAACAATCCCTCTTAATTTTGTAAATTTGAATTTCATGCATTTTTAGACATTTTATAGCCAATTTAGTTTTCAATCGCATCTTAGATGCGGGATCACACGTGGTAAATCTCATGTCGCATCCTATTTTTCACTAAATTCTAGATTGCATCTAGTATTTCTTAGATCACACCCTGTCAAGTCGCATCTAGTTAAATTCAAATAATTTCATAGTCAATTTGTCATTTTATCATTTTTGGTCAAAATAGGGTCGCATCCGGATTCCAGATCGCATCTCGGACTTCTTGGGTCATTTTCAAGATTTCCCAGCTTGCATCTCATTGAAAGATCGCATCCCATATTTCTTAGATCGTATCTAGGATTTTAGGATCATTTTTGTTTTTTTTTTAAAATTTTGAGCCAAGTTTCTTGTCTGTTTTGCATTCCTTAGGCAATTTTTTGCCAAATTTCTTTGTCTAATGCTAACATAGTGCCCCTATTTTCTATTGTGCAGACACATTTTGATGTTATTGCTTTTAGATGTCCTCAACCTACTCAGGTCCTAGAGTTGAATCAACATCTTTCAGCAGGTTACCAGTGCACTATTGCGCATTGTGGCTTGTGGAGTTTAGCAGATTTACCCAACATTCTGGTGAATCAAGGATTATTGACTATACTGGTAGAGAGGTGGCACTCAGAGAATAATACATTCCATCTTCTGAATGGTGAGATGATTGTGATGCCTGAGGACATCTAGCGTATTCTACATGTTCCAGTCATGGGCTCTACAATGGAGTATGAGGCATTTGGTGTTGTAGTCATGGTGGATGCTCGTAGATTGTTCCAGGATGATACCATTGCCAGGCGTTACCTTAGTTGGGACCACATGGTGGCCAACTATGTGCCACTTCCTATATACTTGGCTAGAATTATTATAGGATTGATGATGTCTGATCAAGGGAAGCATGGTTTTATGTGCGGTTGGTCGAGGGTTATTGGGGACATGATTCGATCACCTCATCATTTTGCTTGGGGGAGCTATATTTTGGCTCATATGTACAGAGAGCTCCATGAGATTTTTTATTATCATTCTCACATGATGACTATTGGCATCCTTGTTCTTCAGGTCTAGGCATGCGAGAACATCCCCATCACACAAATGATAGTTGATAGGCATCATGATGTAGGTCTGCCTTACATTTATATGTACTCTGGTTTATTACAGGAGCCCCATCTAGGCAAGTTAGAGTATTGGAGGCATGTACTTGATGATGTCACTGATGTTATTTGGAGACAATACTTGGATTGTGAGGGATGGCCCTCAAATGTTAGGCAAATGCCTTATTTTTTCAGAGCAGGTACCTTGTTGGGCGTACTAGATATATTGTTGAGAGGTTTTTTATTACTCACATATCCAGATAGTATAGTAGGGTACATGGTATCTCTTAGGAGATGGCTACTTATGTGCGTATCAGAGATGAGGAGGCCCAGTGGGGGTCTCAATTGATTTATGAGACAACAGTCCATGAGATCTCTCAAATTGCTTTTGTTGCATGGGAGTACCACCCAGAGATACTTGATGGTAAGATTACTGATGGGTATGATACGTATTATACTCAACACCCATATCCTCATTTTATAGCTCCTAATGAGGTTGCTCCTTTCCTAGAGGAGGCACTTGATTATGATCATGTTGATGATGGTGGTGGTTGAGGCTATGACACAAGGTAGGATGTAAGAGGGGCCAAATAGTGGCGCACCCTAATGATCCAAGCCTACACAACACATGCAGAAGAAACAAACAATAACAGTGAGAGAGAGAATGCCAGATCTATCATATGTTATCATTAAATAGAACCATACATGCCAGGCTTTAAGGCCTTCCCAGTTAGGGCCTGATATTACAATGAATCATAGAAGTCCTCAAACATGTGAGGATCTATCACAAATCTCCAATCTAATGTCTACTATCTCCTATCTAAAAACTACCCCCTAAACTACAACCAAACATCTACATTTATACAAGAAGCTACTGAGTTGAGTCAGCCTTCAGATCCACAATCAATAGAAGGAACAGTCAAATCTAGGACCACATGCTTCCCAATGATGGATTCCAACATTAAATCCATGATCCAATATAAATGCACAAGTCAACCACAATAAGAATTCAAACTAAACCTGTCGGCAAGCAAGATAACCAAGCAATAGATAAGCAATGTCGAGCACCAATGAAATAACTGACCAAATGCCGACCAACTTGGTCAAAATAGGAACTGAGCAACACAGACAAAACTCCAAATTATTTTTGGTGACATAAGATTTCCAAGGACCTGAGATTCTCCTACATTAGGCCGAGCTGCTCGAGGTGGAGATAGGGGGAGAGGTAGGGATAAGGGGCATGATGGAGGGAGAGATGGAGCCCAGGGAGGTGGAGGTGGTGGAGGAGATGATAGGGGTGGTGGTGGAGGAGGAGGAGGAGTAGGTGATAGTAGTAGATGGTGGGTCTCCAGAGGAGATGTAGGGTAGAAATGGTAGTGGCGGTTGAGAGTCACCCCCCACAGAGAGACACATGACCTCTTCTCCATAGAGATGAGCATGCACATCGATAGAGGGAAGCAGGAGGAGGGGGTGATGGGGATTAGTAGTAGGCATGTCGAGATCTTCCTGCAGGTGGTGATGGGGTTCCATTACCACAGTGTGAACATGAGTGAGCTGCATTGCAGTTAGAGGTGGCCACACTCCGAGCATGATTATCAAAGTGAGATACTCAATTATCTTAGATGAGAGAAAAGTGGGATAGATATGCCCATACAGCTACCCACCAGGGTCAGAGAGTGACATATTATTTTGTGTTATATGGTGTTATTGTTCCTACTCCTTAGAGAGCTCCTCTATATTCAGTCATAGCCCAGAAGTCAGACAGTGTGATGCCTCCATCAATTCCTAGCAGAGCATATGTACCCCCTCTTGATCCTCCATGAGAGGACAAGGGAGCCAGTGAGGCTTGATATTATGTACTCTCATTTTTTTGTATCTTTGATATACATTTGTCATATCCTATATTTGTACCATTTTTTATCAATACACTCTCTCGTGTCCTATGGACTGTTTATTATTGATACTCTGATACTTTGATACTTGTTTCATCCATGCTTTGACATATTGTTTTGACATTCTGATACTCACATACTACTGATATACTAATGCTTCTAATTCATTGATGTTTCTGACATGGATATCTTATCTTCTTTATCTTGTTTCATATGAAGGTTTTGGATTTCGATATCTGATATCTTATACCTTTGATTTTTGCACATGTGATATATCTAATATGTGTATCATGCTTAGGATATTGATGCAATGTTCATACCTAGTCCAAATTAGATTAGATGATTATAGAATGACATCATAATATACTTCACTAATATATGCTTATGTTTTTGTGTTTTCAAAGCTTTATGTATGTATGGATGCAAACTCATGTGAATGTATGCAATCTTTATTTCATGTATGGATATGGATGTATGAGATGTATTATGATGCGATGTATGGACATCTCACTTTTATTTATGTATGAATGATTATGGATGCATTATGCAGATGTTCTTATGATATGGAATGGATTTTGAATGCAAGTGGATATTAGTGATATATACTAAGTCATTTCATTTCAATTATTTATGATTTCATGATATACTTGGTCAAACATGAAAATGATTAATGTTTTTAGAATTTTCAGCTCACATTAATGCTTTAGATAATTGAATTCACACATTCATTCTTATGCAACTTAAAATGAATGCAATTTAAAATGAACTTCAATGCAACTAAAAACATAAAATGCATTTAAATGAACCTTAATGCAATTAATATGATATGAAACTAAAAATGAACCTTAATGCAATTAATATGATATGAAACTAAAAATGAACCTTAATGCAATTAACCAAATGAAATGCACCTAGACTAAGACACCTAGGACAGTCAGTGTATATTCAAGGTGGATTAATTATCATCATAGAGCATTTGTTATGGGACCTCATTAGGATAGTACAATTTTCACTCATAGATTTACCAATCATGAAAATGTGAATACTTCCTTTTTATTTGTCATGTTGAAAGATAACCTAAACATTAAAGCATGTAGGCTAGAATGTTCTATCAGTTACTTCCCATTTGATATAAACCCTTTTCTTTTCTGGTGCATAATGTGTAAATATATACCCGTAATGACCTTTTATTTTATATTCATATCCTTGGGTATAATCCGATTTACTATGTACCTTACTAGGAAGTAGTTTTTCACTGTTGTTTAAAATAGGAAAGGAAATAAATCCAACCTCACTAAGGTTTTCATAGGAAATAGGTTGAGGTATACATGGTATTCCAATCATGATGGAGGCACTTATAGTAAACACCCATTTCTCATGATCACCCTAGATCATCAGGTTTATTACGACAAACATAAGACAAAGAAAATGTTATGCCCCTAGTCCTTGTTCCTCTAGTCCATAGACATCATCGAGTCACTCAAGGAAACATAACAATCAAAAATTGATAATAATAAAAATATTCATTATCTCTCTTAATATAATCAATGTATTTTCTTTTAAAAAGACAATTGTGATTATAGTGTTTAGGAACACTAGTGATTATTTTTGCAAACATGAGAATTATTATAAATTATGAATTTATCTTTCATCAATAAGTGGTTCACCTATTTAGTGTTTAGGAACACTCTTATCATTATGACAGTGTTTAGGAACACCTTTAGGTCCAAGTATTTCGAAATACTTTTTATGGTTGATATTTAGAAATACCTTTGTTCGTAGTTTATTGTCTATTGTAGACTAGGGTAGTATTGAAAAATACCTTTGTTCCTAGTTTATTGTCAATTGCAGACTTGGGTGGTATTTAGAAATACTTTTGTTGTCGTAGTTTAATGTCAATTACAGTCGCTATTCTTAGCAAAAGATCCTAACAGGGACTTAAGGACATGTGATTTTGATCATTTCCCCCTAGGGAAAATAGTTTACCTAGGACCTTAATATAACGGCCCGCCAGGGAACCCAAAAGAGATTAACCTAGAACATGATACTAAGTTTGGTGAACAATTTTTTTTTCTAAAGTTTACATAATAAGATAAACATTCATGCGGAAGCAATAACGATTTACTCACATAACACACAACAACAACATAGGTTACAAAACTTGTGGGTCCCATGATGTAGAATTACTTAAGAACATAACTCATCTGAATAACATCAACAAAAGATTTCATAAATTAAATTAAAAAATTACATCATAATAATTACAATTCACATGGTCATCCATGAAACCTAATAAACTCACATCCGCTGCACATGTCGCAGGGTATGTAGTAATCACTCTAATATCTAAATTACAATATCCAGATTATGTATCACATGCGATACTCTAATACAATATTACAATAAATGAATATAAGAAAAGAAACAACAATGAAGTATCATAAGGAGTCCAACTGTAGAAGCACCATCAAGCACTGGAACCAAGACGTTGAATCTCAAATGGTAAAGAATCACTACCACCCATCCATGTAGATCCACAAAGGTCTACCCCACCATGTTGAGGAGATATAATCAGACCCCACTCAGATAACCAAATCCAAATCAAGATACACCACTAGGCAAGGGAATCCTAAAAGATTTCTAACTCATGGTGAAAAAGTATAGTGATAGCTAAGACTCACTAATCCAGAGGCAATCCGACACATGTAGGATAACTAGACTATGTATCGGAAGGTGTCATCATGTACGTCTAACCCTTGAGTATCATCCTGGTAATCACTATGGATCCCAGCACTCAAGTGACTATACACAGATCAATGAATTCTTGTACAGACGAAGCCATTAACTATGCTAGACACACCTCTCAAGGCGTCCAAATTCATCTCCATTCCAATCTTAGTCTGTACTAGCATTCAAGCATGGGTGAGGAACATATCTTATTAGGTTCATTTTAATATCTCTCAATGTTATATTAAGTTATCACTTGATTACAAATACTTACAATAAGTGATCTTGGCAGCCACTTGTGGGCCCCGATGCTTATTACAAGCCACCCCATACTACATATATAGGTAAACTACCCTAGGCTCACATATCTCTCCTAGATCTAACACATATAGAAATCAAGTAGTCCCACATAGAGAAATCAGGTAGTCCCACAATCCCCCAGCCTCTTTACTTTCCCTAGGTCATCTAATGCCCATAAATTAGAATAATGCAACAACTAGGAAAGAATGAAGTATCATTTCCATTTAAAAGAAAACAACCAATTTCAGTGTAAATACGCACATCTAGATTCTTATTATGCATTTAAATCATCTTGAAAATAATCCAAATGTACATCAACTAGAAGTACATCTAATTAGCATTTACACCACATTCATAATTAATCTAGATTTAGTTATATAATTAAAACAATATTAATTAGTTAACCCAAGTCTAAATTAACTTTGCAACTTGATTCTAAAATAGATTAAATAATTTAAATCTAACTTAAATTAAATAATCTAATTCTAAAATCAAATACATAATTAAAAACCAATTTTAAATTTAATATAATTCGGTAACATAAATTAAGCCTAAGTCTGTGCACTAAATTTATGCTAAACACTTATTAAAATAGTGTTAAAATTCAATTTCCAAAAATTGCTATTTCTACTCAAACTCTAAATAGTAGTTTATTAAATATTCTAATAAACAAAACTCTTTTAAAAATAAAACAATAAACAATAATAATGAATAAAATTTATTTAAAAACTTAATTATAAAATAAATTTTATACAAATTAAATATTTAATACATTATATTTTATAAAATAAAATATAAAACCAACATATATTAAAAATAACATATTTTAAAAAAATAAATTAAAAAAACATTTTAAAAAAAAAAGTAAAATATCATACACCATGTGGGGGGGCCATGGGCCTACACCCCATGGTGCCTATAGCTTTAGTTGCAGTGCCTATTGCAGGTCATGCGGGCACGACACCTGCAGGTCGTGCTTCACACAGTTCTGTAGTGTCGTGGTTGCACGGTCCTCGCAGCTCGTGCGCAGCACGAAAAGCTAAGGGGGGTAGGGGGTTTGGTGGCCCCGCCCCCCCGAATACATATTTTTTTTTTAAAAAAAATTATTATTATTTTTAAAAAAAAAAAACAAAGTTTACTTTGCAATTTTCCTTTGATACATTTTTTTATTTAATTTATTTTTCGAAAATGGACATGTCATAAATGCATTTTTTTTGTCTTTTCTTTTGCTAAAGTAATTTTTTATCTTTTCTGGTAATTTTTTTCACTGTATTTTTTTACAGAACCTATTTTTTTTTCCAGAAAGTTGATTTTCTACCTAAATTGGGTTTCTTTTCCTCACAATCAAATTTATTTTCCCATGGCTCTATAGTTGAACTATAGGCAATACTAATTTTCTAATTTCCAAGAGTTTTAGGAAGAATTTTCTCACAAAAATTGGACAGCATAACCCTACTGTGCCAAGTCTAAATATAAACTAAAAACCACATATCTAAGGGTTCTCTAATAGCCAAAATCACAAACATAAGCAAATACAAATCTAAGCAATTAAATATATCCAGACATAGAAACTATTGAAAATTGCACAACAAATTTAAAAAGAGGTTTTCTCAAACTCCACCTCAAATCCAATGCAAGAAACTATAAATGGAAGCCTTTGAGAAAAAGAAGATTCTAGATTGTTCACAGTAAGAACCCAATCCTGTAGATTTGAGTCCAAAAAGTATGCAATCCAAGAACCAGATGCACAATAGCCTTTCACAAATTCCAAGCAACACAATACACCCAAGAAATCTCAAAATTTCAAAATCAAGCTCTCTCCACCAATCTCCAAAACCTGTGTGTGTGTAAACTCAAAATGAATGCCTTTCCCCCTATTAGGGATTCAATTCCCCCTTTCATGCAAACCCTAGAGATGACTCATTAGTAATCTCCTGATCAAACTCCAATTCCCAATTTGAAAGAAAAACTTAATTATTAAAATAAAATAACTTTATTTTGCACAACTCAACTTGACTTTTGAAAACAAGTTGTTATTATTTTGAAAACAATTTTCATTCAACTCAATTAAAGCACATGCATATAATAAAAATTTACATTAAATAAATTAAACGCTTAAAGCATAATTAAATCATGCAATTAAATATTTAATTATTTAATGAAACATAATCAATTCTAATTTCACATAATTAATTAATTAAATCTAAATATTTAAATATTTGATCTTTAATTAATTATCCTCACATAAGCATAAATATTAAAATTAATATTATTTTTCAACTATAATATTAAATTCCACAACTATAGAAAAATCACACACAAACAACTGAGATCAACAAATAAATCAAACATACTCAAGGATGGGATCCCTGAATTCATGTCACCTAGACAAATTCGGGTAAGGTAGTCATTAGATACTTATCCAATCTTTGGACAAATAGGTTTAGGTTAAGGTTTTGGGCCTAACTGTTACCTCCCCTCTTTACCATTGAGATGAATATTTATGGGTACGCTCACTCCTGCCAATTCAGGGAAGATAATGCCCTGTACCTAAAAACCTGCCATCACAAAACAAAGCATGTACATCCAATATGTAGAAGATAATGATAGGGTATAGTCGGTCATGTGGATCTTGACAAGGCAAGTAACTACGCCTCTGCCCTCTACCATACAAATATAAAAAACAAGTACATACACATAATCACCATACACATGCAAGTATGGGGTAAGTACATCAATAACCAAATAAAATAGATAATATCACATCATAATATTTCATCATCTAATTATGAAATCACATGGCAACATAAAGTAATCATAATCCAAATCATCAATCATTCACTAAAATAATAATATCTGGACACATGAATTGTGGCCAAAAAGAGTATGGCACTGAAAACTGAAAGCAAACTATGGGTGGGTACTACATCCACCCCCCCTAGCATTAGATTTACTCCTAGAAGCCTAGAACAAGTAGGGATATAAGTCCCATAAACCTAGCTGCACTGAAGTAAAAACTAAACCAAGGATCATTGAGAAGGCCCCATCAGACCCTTCCCTACCTTAGGGTTCAAACACTGAGGATCATTCCCAACTACAAAGGCCCTATGAGATCTACCTGCATCACCAACTATAGGCTCAGAAGCTGTCGGCCTCTGTCCTGAAAACTGAGCTGAATGCTGGGGACAATTGTTCAATTGATGACCTTGTTGGCCACAAGTGAAATAATCTCCCTTGAAAACTCTCCTCGCTGCAGGAGCAGTGGACTGCTGGAAGCTACCTCTACTGGCACTCTACTAAGCACTCTAAGTTGGCTGACCAAAAGAATGATTCTTACTCTACTAAGAATTATGAAAGTTCTTGGATTGAGAACCACCTCCTTGAGCTGGAATAGAGAACCCCCTCTATCCTTGATCTTGAGGAGGATTCTGAGGGTGCACATTCCTTTGAGACTAATTCCCCTTGGAACCACTAGACTAAAAACCTATCTGACCACTATGACCCAACGCTAGGTTTGCCTCTATAAGAGTAGCCTTAATGGCTTCATCTTTGAGGGTCTTAGGCTCAAAGAGTCTAACATCCCCAACTATATGAGCATTAAGCCCCTGCACAAAGTGTTGTACTAAAAGAGTCGTATCCTATCTGAAGCTAGCATACTACTTGAGCTCAAATAATTTATGCTCATACTCCCCTACCAATGTGGTCAATTGTCTCAAGTTGTAAAATTCATCTTCTCTCTACTGCCTCCACTGATCAGATAGGAAGCACTCTCGAAAATGCTCCAAGAACAACTCCCATGTCACAATATCCATTCTAAGACCTAACTTCTCCTCCTATATTCTCCACCATATTTCTCCAAAATCAGTGAGTCGTGTCACTGCATACCTGGCTTTAGTATTACTACTAAAGGGATACATAGCAAAGCTCTTCTCTAAAGCTATCAACCAAGTATCAGCCTCTAGTCTAGTACCTTTCCCATCAAAGGGAATGGGTCGCCCCCTCATCAGGTCCCTCATATGGTTTTCTACCACAACTATAGGGTCCACAATGAAGTTCCTCCTTAGATAGCTCTTGGATATCTCCCTCTCCCTCTCATCCCTCTAGGAATGATGGGAAACATCCCGCTCTACTCTGTTCTCCTCAGGACCAAGATGATTAAGAATCACCTGAAGAAGTTGTCTAGTGTCAAGTCCATCAGACTCACCCTAATGCTCATCCCTCTGATCATCTCTAGACTACTGGTGGTGACTAACCTGTCTGACACTTGTAGAGGGTCTAGGTTGCCTACCCCTTCCACATCTACCAAATAGACCTCTACCTCAGCCTCTAGTAGATCTAGTCTCAGGCATGATTCCTACAACATAAAGAGACCCAAAAATATCTCACAACATAGCTTGATACATAAACAAAGATAATGTGATCACAAAGCAATAGTTTGAAAACAAAAATGTTATATGTTTATGTTTTGTTTCAAGTTTAAACTATACAAAACCTAATGAGCGTACATACCCAGAGTTCCCAGTGTAGAAACTCTAAACTGATACCAAATGTAACGCCCCACTAGGGAACCCAAAAGAGATTAACCTAGAACATGATACTAAGTTTGGTGAACAAATTTTTTTCTAAATTTTACATAATAAGATAAACATTCATGCAAAAGCAATAACCATTTACTCACATAACACACAACAACATAGGTTACAAAACTTGTGGGTCCCATGACGTAGAATTACTTAAGAACATAACTCATCTAAATAACATCAAAAAAAGATTCCATAAATTAAATTAAACAATTACATCATAATAATTACAATTCACATGGTCATCCATGAAACCTAATAAACTCACATCCGTTGCACATGTCGCAAGGTATGTAGTAATCACTCTAATATCTAAATTACAATATCCAGATTAGATATCACATGCGATACTCTAATAAAAGATTAGAATAAATGAATATAAGAAAAGAAACAACAATGAAGTATCATAAGGAGTCCAACTGCAGAAGCACCATCAAGCACTGGAACCAGGATGTCAAATCTCAAATGGTAAAGAATCACTACCACCCATCCATGTAGATCCACAAAGGTCTACCCCACCATGCTGAGGAGATAACATCAGATCCCACTCAAATAACCAAAGCCAAATCAAGATACACCACTAGGCAAGGGAATCCTAAAATTTTTCTAACTCATGGTGAACAAGTATAGTTATAGGTAAGACTCACTAATCTAGAGGCACTCCGACACATGTAGGATAACTAGACTATGTATAGGAAGGTGTCATCATGTGTGTCTAACCCTTGAGTCTCATCCTGGTAATCATTCTTGATCCCAACACTTAAGTGACCATACACGGATCAATGACTTCTCATACAGACGAAGCTATTAACTATGCTAGACACACCTCTCAAGGCGACCAACATCATCTCCATTCCCATCTTAGTCTGTACTAGCACTCAAGCATGGGCGAGGAACATATCTTATTAGATTTATTTTAATATCTCTTAATGTTATATTCAGTTGTCACTTGATTACAAATACTTACAATAAGTGATCCTGGCAGCCACTTGTGGGCCCTGATGCTTATTGCAAGCCACCCCCTACTACTTATCTAGGTAAACTACCGTAGGCTCACAGATCTCTCCTATATCTAACACAAATAGAAATCAGGTAGTCCCACATCCAGAAGCAACACAAGAATCAAGAAAGATTGCATATACATAATCACCGAAATATAGTATGTCATGAGCCCATATGGTCAGATAGGGAAATAAATCACATTACAATCATGCCAAACTTAAACAGAAAACATGAACATAGAAAACAATCCCCCAGCCTTTGTACTTTCCCTAGGTCATCTAATGCTCATAAATCAGAATAATACAACAACAGGGAAAGAATGAAGTAACATTTCCATTTAAAAGAAAATAACTAATTTTAGTGTAAATATGCACATCTAGATTCTAATTATGCATTTAAATCATCTTGAAAACAATCCAAACATCCATCAACTAGAAGTACATCTAATTAGCATTTACACCACATTCATAATTAATCTAGATTTAGTTATATAATTAAAACAATATTAATTAGTTAACACAAGTCTAAATTAACTTTGCAACTTAATTCTAAAATAGATTAAATAATTTAAATCTAACTTAAATTAAATAATCTAATTCTAAAATCAAATACATAATTAAAAACCAATTTTAAATTTAATATAATTCAGTAGCATAAATTAAGCCTAAATCTGTGCACTAAATTTATGCTAAACACTTATAAAAATAGTATTAAAATTTAATTTCCAAAAATTGCTATTTCTACTCAAACTCTAAATAGTAGTTTATTAAATATTCTAATAAACAAAACTCTTTTAAAAATAAAATAATAAATAATAATAATGAATAAAGTTTATTTGAAAACTTAATTATAAAATAAATTTTATACAAATTAAATATTTAATTAAAAATTATATTTAATACATTATATTTATAAAATAAAATAGAAAAATAACATATTTATTTAAAAAAAAATGTTTAAAAAAAAAAGTAAAATATCATACACCATGTGGGGGGTCGTGGGCCCACACCCCATGGTGCCTGCAGCTTCGACTATAGCACCTGTTGCAGGCCGTGCAGGCACAACACATGTAGGTCGTGCTTCACACTGTTCTATAGTGTCATGTGTTGCACAGTCCTCGCAACCCATGCCCAGCACAGAAAGGTAAGGGGGGGTAGGGGGTTTGGTAGCCCCGCCCCCCAATACATATTTTAAAAAAATAAAATTTATTATTATTTTTAAAACAAACAAAAATAAAGTTTACTTTACAATTTTCCTTTGATACATTTTTTTATTTAATTTAATTTCCGAAAACGAAAATGTCATACATGCATTTTTTTTTTCTTTTCTTTTGCTAAAGTAATTTTTTATCTTTCCTGGTATTTTTTTTTACTGTATTTTTTTACAGAACCTATTTTTTTTTCCAGAAAGTTGATTTTCTACCCAAATTGGGTTTCTTTTCCTCACAAACAAATTTATTTTCCCATGACTCTATAGTTGAACTATAGGCAATACTAATTTTCCAATTTTCAAGAGTTTTAGGAAGAATTTTCTCACAAAAATTGGACAACATAACCCTACTATGTCAAGTCTAAATATAAACTAAAAACCATAGATCTAAGGGTTCTCTAATACCCAAAATCATAGACATAAGCAAATACAGATCTAAGCAATTAAATATATCCAGACATAGAAACTACTAAAAATTGCACAACAAATTTACAAAGAGGTTTTCTCAAACCCTACCTCAAATCCAATGCAAGAAACTATAAATGGAAGCCTTTGAGAAAAAGAAGATTCCAGATCCTTCACAGTAAGAACCCAATCTTATAGATTTGAGTCCAAAAAGTATGTAATCCAAGAACCAGATGCACAACAGCCTTTCACAAATTCCAAGCAACACAATACACCCAAGAAATCTCAAAATTTCAAAATCAAGCTCTCTCCACCAATCTCCAAAACTTGTGTGTGTAAACTCAAAATGAATGCCTTCCCCCCTATTAGGGATTCAATTCCCCCTTTCATGCAAACCCTAGAGATGACTCATTAGTTATCTCCTAATCAAACTCCAATTCTCAATTTGAAAGAAAAACTTAATTATTAAAATAAAATAACTTTATTTTGCATAACTCAACTTGACTTTTGAAAACAAGTTATTATTTTGAAAACAATTTTCATTCAACTCAATTAAATCATGCAATTAAACATTTAATTATTTAATGAAACATAATCAATTCTAATTTCACACCATTAATTAATTAAATCTAAATATTTAAATATTTGATCTTTAATTAATTATCCTCACATAAGCATAAATATTAAAATTAATATTATTTTTCAACTATAATATTAAATTCCACAACTATAGAAAAATCACACACAAACAACTGAGATCAACAAATAAACCAAACATACTCAAGGATGGGATCCCCGAATTCATGTCACCTAGAAAAATCTGGGTAAGGAAGTCATTAGATACTTATCCAATCTTAGGACAAATAGGTTTAGGTTAAGGTTTTGGGCCTAACTGTTACCTCCCCTCTTTACCATTGAGATGAATATTTATGGGCACACTCACTCCTGCCAATTTAGGGAAGACAATGCCATGTACCTACAAATTTTTCATCACAAAACAAAGCATGTACATCCAATATGTAGCAGACAATGATAGGGTACAGTTGGTCGTGTGGATCTTGACAAGGCAAGTAACTATGCCTCCACCCTCTACCATACAAACACAACAAACAAGTACATACACATAATCTCCATACACATGCAAGTATGGGGTAAGTACATCAATAACCAAATAAAACATATAATATCACATCATAATATTTCATCATCTAATTATGAAATCACATGGAAACATAAAGTAATCATAATCTAAATCATTAATCATCCACTAAAATAATAATATCTGCACACATGAAATGTGGCCTAAAAGAGTATGGCACTGAAAACTGAAAGCAAACTATGGGTGGATTCTACACTTAATGTGGATAGATTCCAACCTTAGGAAGATATGATTTTTTGATAATAATCTCTTAAGATTTTGGTGTGTCACAAAAGTGACTGAAAGACACATACATACTGAGATTTACATTAGCCAAAGGGACAATCATTGTCTTGATAGATAGAGTGTTGATTACAAGTAGCCCCTGTTTACTAGGTTTTCACCACTTGGCCAAACTTTTTCTATTTTTCTATCATGGAGCCTGTTTACTAGGTTTTCACCAAGACACTTTTTATCTTCTCCAAATTTTTTTGTACTTTTTCTCTTTTCTATTTTTTTTGGACTCACCAAGGCGCCTATTTGCTAGTTTTTCATCAAGATGGTCATTTTTTCCAGACTTTTTCCATTGTTTTTTTATTTTTTTCAAGATCCATATTTGTTGTTTTTTATTTTCTTCAGGAACTTTTTTTAATATTTTTGTACTTTTTTTAGGATTCTTTTCACTGTACAAAAGCTACCTCAAGAATGTGAGGCATAAAACATTTTCAGGTGTAGAGTGTTGATTGGATCTAGTAAAACATATCCTTTAGGCATAGCCAATTGATATGCTCCTGATCCAAATGCTTTTGTAATGACAAAGGGACCCAGCCAGTTGGGTTCAAACTTTCCCTTTTGTTTTCAATTTTGTTGATTTTTAGGATTTTCTCTTAGAACTAGATCTTCTACTTGAAAAATTCTTGGTTTTACCTTCTTGTTGTATCCTCTTGATATTCTCTTTTGATAATATTTTAGATGATCAAATGCCTATTGTTTGCACTCATCTAGCAATTTGAGCTCTTGGAGTCGAGAGATTCTGTAGTCCTCATCAGTAACTAGATGTTTCAATGATACCCTCGGTGATGGAATCTCTACTTTAACTAGTACAACTACCTCTGATCCATAAACTAGTGCAAAAGGAGTTGCAATAGTTGGTGTTTTGATGCTTGTTCTGTAAGCCCACAATGTTGGATTGATTTTCAAATGTCAGTCCCTTCATGATTTGTTCACTATCCTATGCAAGATTTTCAATATAGTTTTGTTTAATGCTTCAACCTATTTGTTACCTTGAGGGTAATAGATCGAGGAATAGTGCCGAGTGATTTTAAATTGAAGACACAACTCATCTATGTCTTTTTTTTTTAATTGACCTCCATTGTCAGTCACAATCGATGAGGGTATGCCATAATGACAGATGATATAATTCAAGATAAACATGGAAACTTATTTTCCAGTTTCATTAGACAATGGGACAACTTCCACCCATTTTGTGAAATACTCACTTGTATTAATGATGTATTTATGTCCACTTGATGAATTAGGATAAATTTGACCAACTCAATCAAAGGCCCATTACTGGAATGGCCAATGTGTTATGAAAGGAATTAGCTCCCTAGCTAGAGCATGTATCAGGTTACCATGGATCTAGCATTTCTTGCATGTTTTTGAAAAATGGATAGCATCTTTTTCCATTGTGGGCCACTAATATCCAACTCTTAAGAGTTTCTTGGCTAATGAAAAATCGTTCGAGTTTGATACACACACACACACCTTCATGAACTCCATTTAATGCATGATTAGACTCTTCATGTTCTAAACACCTAAGAAGCATACCATCTAGACTACGTCTATACAAGTCATTAGTGATGATTATATAATGTGATGCCACTCTTATGAGGGATCTCTTTTCATTTCTGGAATAACCTTTAGGGATTTTTTTGTCTCTAAGATAGGAATATATATGGGCATATTGGAATAACACTTGGGTTTCAAGGGCACAAATAATTTGGGATTCGGGTGAGTCATAGGCGGGAAATGGGAGTTCTTCCACCAAGAAATCATATCAAAATTGATGTTCTTCTAGTTGTAACATGGATGCTAAAGTAGCCATCGCATCAGCTGCTCTATTTTCTAATCTTGGAATTTGTTGAAATGTGGTGAAGACAAAGTATTTCTTCAAGTCTCCCACCATTCTTTTGTAGGGCACAAGCTTATCAGCTTTTGTTTGGTACTCACCATTCACCTGATTGATAATGAGTTGTGAATCTCCATATATGTGTAATTCAAAAATTTTCCATTCTATTTCTAGTTTGAGTCCATTCACTAGAGCTTCATACTCTACTATGTTGTTTGTACATGGAAAGATCATCTTATAATCTTTTGGAATTTTGCATCCGTGTGGTGTAATGAATAAGCATCCAGCTCCTGATCCTTGATGTGTGAAGGAGCCATCAAAATACATCTTCCAGGGATGCTCTGTTAAGTGCATAATAGATTCATTTGGAAACTCCACATGTAATGGCATGTCATTAGTTAATGGTGTTTCTGCTAGTTGATTAAAAATCACTTATCCTTTAATGGATTTTCTATAAACATATTCAATGTCAAATTCACTTAGAATTAGGACCCACTTTGCTAATCTTCCTATCAGCATTGCTTTACTCAATAAATACTTGAGTGGATCAATCTTAGCCACTAATTTCACCTTGTGTGCTAACATGTAATGCCTAAGCTTTTGGGATGCAAACTGTTCATATGATTTAGAACAATAGAGAGGGGGGGTGAATTAGTTGTTCTCAGGTCTAGATGTATAAAACAATCTTTCAAACTCTTCAACAAATCAGATCTAATAACCAACACCTACTCGGTCATTACTGATTGCATAACAGAAACATATAACAGTGCAGTCCACTTATCCAAAAGCATCTAACTTGTAAAATGTAGAAATGTTTAAACCAAAACATTCACACAAGTATCAACACCAATATTTATAGTGGAAACCCAATTTGGGAAAAACCACTTTGTAACATGTTACTATTATGTTCACTCTTCTGAAGTGAGCTTGGTGAAAATCCAACCCTATCAAAGGTTACAAACACACTGTCAGGTGTGACCCGGTTAAAGGATTTCAACCACTCTGTTAAAAGTGTGCCTTGTTATAGGACTTACGTACACTCCATTAGAATGCAACCTTGTTCAAAGGATTTATACCTATGACTTTTAGGTCAACCTCTGTTAAAAAGATTTTGACTATTACAATGGTTAGAAAGTAGCAGTAATATTGATCTGAGAAACATACAACTCACTTTGCAAATATTAGATCCAATTCCGTACACATATGTTGGCTTACTGACTATGAACCTTTTCCATCTCCATCACTAATCTACTCAGAACCCTTCAAGCGATCGTAACACTTCTCCTTCAGCCTTTTCTGCTTACAAAGTCAATAACAATACTTCTAACATTCAATTATTTCCTTGTTTTCAACCTCTCTCTTAGGTTTCCTTAATACTACCTCTATTAGGTCAATACATCTTTTTCCACTTAATCTCCTTCGTAGATCTTAGGGTTAGTTCAGATTCATTGAATCCATCCTATATTATGTTCTTTGGCTTATCTTTGAAATATCTCAAATCTCTTAAAGATTTACAATAAAACATTTATAGTGCATTAAATGCTTTCATACAATCAATAAATAAAGTCAACACATTTTACATAATTCAAGAATTCAACGATGTCAGCTAGAAATCTGAATTCTTCAATAAATGCAAAATACTAACACTTGGTCAATACTGTGTCCAACTTCTCGGTCTTCTCTAGAAAGCTCGGTCACCACATAAACTTTTCCCTCGGCTAACACTATCTTCCTCGGCAATTAACTGGTGTTCGGTCAACACTATTTTTACTTGGCATTCACTAGCTCAGTTAAGCCTACCAATTTAGTCTTCATTCTTACTAAGATAAACAATACATTGTCTTATCATTGTGCCACATAATCAAGTACTCATTGAAGTATCAAGATAACTCAAACTTTCCTTAGGTGTTGTTGTTACCAACCTTGCCTATCCCCTTAGCAACACTCAAATAGATATAGTACTTTCTTAAAGAGCAATAGTCTTACCAATTAAGGTTTGACATCAATGACAATACAACAATTGCTTCAATTGTAGTTTCCAACAATCTCCCTCTTTGGCATTGATGGAAACACCATATGAATATCACATGAATTACCAACCAATCCAAAACTTATCTGTCTATCAGAGAAATGTATAATATCCTTAGCTTCATTATGATACATAATTAATTAGCCATGCATGACCATCCATTGAATTTCTCTCATTGTCTTTATCTTCTCATTCTGTGTATTCATCTATCATTATCTCCCTCTTTGACAAAAAAATGCCAAAGCAGCAACAAAAACACACATCCTATAGATGTAGATATCATCCTTTCAGTTTAGTAGGATATTTATCCCTCTGTCATCTTTCTTATGACTTATTTTGACTTGTTGTGCTCTTCACAACTCTAGGCTACTCCTAAAGTGTGACTTTTCTCTACATCAATATGTTAGATGTTCTTTGCAGCACACTTGATGCAGTGCTCCTAGCTTGACTAGGTAGCCTCAGTTAGGGAAAGGACCCCTAATTGACTTCTTAGGTATTCATGAGCTTCTTTAGGTAAAGCTTTAGTGAATATATCTGCTATTTGTTTCCTGGTATTGATGAAGGGTGCTCCCCTCAATACCACAAACACATAACAGAAATAGAGAAACAACAACAGTAATAGCAGCAAGAGCAGAAAATTGGCTTCTTATTATCTCCACAAATGTGGAATTACAAACTTTCAGAATTACAATATGCAAAGCCACATGGGCATTCCCTTACAATATTCTGTAGGACAAAGCCTCGAACTATTACCCAGATCTACTACCCAGAACTATTCTGAACTCCTAAGACAATAATACAGCCTTCCTTATATAGGCAATTATCCACCGCCTGGGAAGGTTCCAGAATTTTAGCCAATAAGGCCGACCAAACTTAGAATTATTTTATTTTACATTTTATTACATCATAGTCGGCTCAAGATAACCTTTGAAACCCGAACAGAAATTTTGAAGAAAATTATTTTTCGCCATTTCAGGTGGCCCAACTTCCGAAGACCATAAGTCATCACCAGTTGACCCGCTCGGCCACTATAACCCCATTTCGGAAACGCCACGAAGCGCTCTACAGGCTTGATCGGCGCAAGCGCTCGTCACCCAAATTTTTGACCTCATCCGGGGCCTCTAAAGCCTTCAAAACTGAGTTCAAAGTTTCTGTACCCTGCTGCCAATACCGAAAATCTTCAATATCTTCCAATATACACTTGATCTGGCAATGAAACTTTACTGGCAGACTTATATGACCAAAATGAACCTCTAAGAAAGAAATCAGATCATTCTGAGCACATACAAAAATTACCAAAAATAGTAACTTTCCATAAATAGCAGCTCTGCACAAAATAACCCTTATTGAATAAAAACAGAAATATTTTTAGGTGATGCAAGATTGCTCTTACACCCAGGATGCTCCTGCATCAGACACCCGAGGTAATTTGAGAAGTGACCCTGTCACGACTCAGGTGTGCAGAGGAAAACCAAGACGGTTAACCTCCTCCTTTGTTAGCCATGATGAATCTTCAATAGGTCGTCCTTTCCATTTGACCAGATAGTCTTCATATGTCATGTTCCTTGTGCTTCTGCCAACACGACTATCCAGTATATCTTCAATCTCCTTAGTGTCTGAACTAGTTGCTGGAATACTCCACTGTGCTGCTGTGATCTCATCTTCAACACCTCCTTCATGATACTCTGTCAGATCTGAAATGTTAAACACTGGTGAAATATTTAGCTCAGTAGGCAATTCTACCTCATATGCATTTCCTGAATCATGTTTCTTCAATATCCTGCATGGTCCAAACTTCTTCATTTTCAGCTTGTTATATGTACCAACTGGAAACCGCTCCTTCCGCAAATGAACCATGACTTCATCACCAACCTAAAATTCCTTATACCTCCTTTTCTCATCTGCCTTAGCCTTATACTGTGCGTTCATCTTGGTAATATGCTTCCTCACCTCCCCATGGATGTTCTTCAAATGTTCTACAAAATCCTCAGCCTCAGCACTACTCATTTCTCCTTTATCTATCTTTCTCAACTCAGATGCATTTCTTGGACTACTTCCATATATAATCTGGAATGGTGATTTACCAGTGCTCCTGTTGACAGAATTATTGTATGCAAATTCTGCCTGTGGTAAAATCAAATCCCATCCTGTTGGCTTATCCCCAACCAAACATCTCAGCAGATTTCCCAAACTTCTATTCACCACCTCTGTCTATCCATCAGTCTGTGGGTGATGTGATGAACTGAACTTCAAATCTGTCTTCAACTTCTTCCACAATGTTCGCCAGAAATATCCAACAAATTTAGTGTCCCGATCTGAAACTATGGTCTTTGGCAAACCATGAAGTCTCACTACTTCTCTGAAAAACAATTCTGCTACATGAACAGCATCATTAGTCTTCTTGCAGGAAATGAAATGTGCCATCTTCGAAAATCTGTCAACCACCACAAAAATTGAATCATGTCCCCGCTGAGTCCTCGGTAAACCAAGAACAAAGTCCATGCTGATATCCTCCCAAGGCTTCTCTGGTACAGGTAACGGCTGATACAACCCTGTATTCTGCTTCACTCCTTTCGCCATCTGACATACTCTGCAACTCTGTACAAACTTCTTCACATCTTGCTGCAACTGTGGCCAATAATAATTCTCACTAACCAAACCAAGGGTTTTATCACGACCAAAATGTCCAGCCAATCCTCCGCTATGCTTCTCCTTGATGAGATTCTCCCTCATAGAACTTCATGGAATGCACAACTGACTCCCTCTGAATAGCATATCATCCTGGATGATGAAATCCAACCATTTCATCCTATCTAGAGTAACAGGTTCTGTACAAGCTTTCCAAGCTTCACCAAAATCAGGATCCTCTGGATACAAATTCTTGAGTTCCTTGAACCCAACCACTTCAATCTGCATTTCTGTCAGCAATAGTTGCCTTCTGCTAAGAGCATCTGCAACCCTATTAGACTTTCCACTCCTGTGTTTCAAAACAAATGTATAACTCTGCAAAAACTCAACCCATTTCAAATGTCTTTGATTCAATTTTCCTTGACTATTCAAATATTGCAAAGCTTGATGATCAGTATACAAAACAAACTCCTTAGGAAGCAGATAATGTCTCCACTTCTTTAATGCCTGAACTATAGCATAAAATTCCTGATCATAAACAGAATATTTCCTCTTGGCATCATTTAACTTCTCACTGAAATAAGCAACAGGTTTACCTTCTTGGCTCATAACAGCTCCTATTGCAGTACCACTAGCATCACAATCTACTTGAAACACCTTATTAAAATCTGGAAGTGCTAAAACAGGTTGTTCTGTAACTTTTCGTTTCAACAATTGAAAACTCTTTTCTGCCCCATTAGTCCACTTAAACTCTTTTCTATCCCCTCTCATTGTTTCAGTCAAGGGTCCACAAATACTACTAAAATTTCTGATAAACTTTCTGTAAAAGCTAGCTAGACCATGAAAAGATCTTACCTCAGTAGCACTCCTTGGAGTAGGCCATTCAAGGATAGCCTGTACTTTCTCTGGGTCCATTTTTAGACCTTCTGCTGAAACTACAAACCCCAAATACACCAACTCTTTCTTCACAAAACTGCACTTCTTCAAATTAATCAGCAATTTTTCTTCTCTCAACTTCTCAAATACCATACGAATATGCATCATATGCTCATCCAATGTCTTACTAAAGATCAAAATATCATCTAGGTAAACAATGACAAACTTACCCAGAAATTCTTTCAGAACCTCGTTCATGAGCTGCATGAAAGTGCTCGGTGCATTGGTTAGCCCAAAAGGCATGACTAACCACTCATACAGTCCTTCCTTTGTCTTGAAGGCAGTCTTCCATTCATCTCCTTCTCTGATCTGAATCTGATGATATCCACTCTTCAGATCTATCTTTGAGAAATACACAGCTCCACTCAAACAGTCCATAATATCATCCATTCGTGGCAATGGAAATCTGTACTTGATTGTGATCTTGTTTATTGCCCTAGAATCTGTACACATCCTCCATTCTCCATTCTTCTTTGGTGCTAATACCGCTGGTACAGCACAGGGACTCAGACTCTCACGGATCAATCCTTTCTGTAACAGTTCATGTACTTGTCTGTTCAACTCCTCACTTTCTGCAAGTGTCATTCTGTGTGCTGCCTTATTCGGCAAACTCGCTCCTGGGATCAAGTCCATCTGATGACTGATCTTCCTGACTGGTGGTAATCCATCAGGCACGTTATCGGATACAATATCCTGAAACTCATTCAACAAATCTGCAACTTCTACAGGAACATCTTCTACTTCCTCTTTACCAGATTTTGGAATTAAAGCAAAACATACATGCTCATGCCTCATACCATCTAGGAAATTTCTTCCATCAACAAAAGTTATCCTTGCATTACCACATACCTTTTCTTCAGTCTCCTTCAACGGTTTTAGCTTATGTCGCACTCCATCCTTTGTCAGGGAATAGGTATTCGCATGACCATCATGTACAGCACATCTGTCAAACTGCCATGGTCTACCCAACAACATATGACATGCATCCATAGATATGATATCACACAATACCTCATCTTGGTATCCGCCAATCTTGAACTTCACCAGGCATTGTTCATTGACCATGACCTTGTGGTCATCCTGTACCCAGGCAATCCGATATGGATGTGGGTGTTTCTGTCTCTTGAGCTTCAACTTTGTCACCATCTCTTCTGACACCAAATTGTCAGTGCTTCCACTATCAATGATCACATCACAACATTTACCTTCACACTTGCACCTGGTGCGAAACAGGCTCCTTCTTTGCTCAGGTTCATTCTCACCACTCAACAGGACTCTTCTGTTAATCAACGTTTCTCCTCTTTCAGCATCTTCAGAATTTGATGATCTGGCATCTTCATCTACATGTGCAACTCTGGCCTGGCCTTCATTTCTCCTGTCTGTTCTTCCTTGGCGCTGAGGACATTCAAATGCCCTATGACCTTCTTCTCCACAGTGAAAACATGTTCCACGGAAGCCACCTCTTCCAGATCCTTGTCCTCTTCCTCTTCCTCTCTGATCTCTATTATTCTGATCCTGGAAGCGATTGGAATTATTTCCTCGCTGATTCTGACTGCTACTGGCCTCATCCTTCTTTTTCGGATCTTCATTTCGGCCACCATATGACCGTCCACCAGATCGTCCACCGCGACCTCTTCCGTTTTGTCTGCTCTCAAACTTCTTGTTCAGCTTTTCCTCTACTTTTAGGGCAAACTGGTATGCCTCTTCAATACTGTTCATTCGAACCAGATTCAGCTCCTCCTGAATGCTTGGCCTTAACCCATTAAGGTATCGGGAAACTTTCTCCTTATCAGCTTCTGCATGGCCTATTCTGATGAGAAGTCGATAGAACTCCTCTGTATACTCCTGAACAGATCTTCCTGCTTGCTTCAAACTCTGCATTTTCTTCAGTAGGTCAAGCTCATAATCAACAGGAATGAACTGTCACTTCAATTTATCCACCATCCGATCCCATCTTGTGATTTTATCTTTCCCTCTTCTATTTCGCTCCAACTGAATTTCTTGCCACCAGATCTTCGCATGACCTTTCAGTCTGGCCTTCGCAAATTTGACCCTATCAGGATCCTCAACATCTTCATACTCAAAATATTCCTCACATTCGTTGATCCAGTCGATCAATTCTTCTGGGTTAAGATTTCCAGAAAATGTAGGAACCTCAATCTTAGGTCTTTTCCCAATCTTGGAAATCGCCCGAAAAAGTCTTTCTTCCTCCTGGTTCACAATTTCAACTTCTCCTTCTTGATATTCTTCTTCGGCTTCATCCTCACTTTCGTCTCTGACATTAAGATTCATTCCTCTACGAATCTCTTCTTGCAATGCTCGCACTTGTCTCTGAAACTCTCTAACCTCAGGTGTCACAACACCAGGTCTTCCGCCACGTTCTCTTCGTGGAGGCATTTTCGTGATGCGCGTTGAAACCCTAACCACGGTCCTGGTGCAAACTGCCTCATAGTCGGTGATCTGTTTACACACTCAAGAAAACCTGCTCTGATACCACTTGATGAAGGGTGCTCCCCTCAATACCACAAACACATAACAGAAATAGAGAAACAACAACAGTAATAGCAGCAAGAGCAGAAAATTGGCTTCTTATTATCTCCACAAATGTGGAATTACAAACTTTCAGAATTACAATATGCAAAGCCACATGGGCATTCCCTTACAATATTCTGTAGGACAAAGCCTCGAACTATTACCCAGATCTACTACCCAGAACTATTCTGAACTCCTAAGACAATAATACAGCCTTCCTTATATAGGCAATTATCCACCGCCTGGGAAGGTTCCAGAATTTTAGCCAATAAGGCCGACCAAACTTAGAATTATTTTATTTTACATTTTATTACATCATAGTCGGCTCAAGATAACCTTTGAAACCCGAACAGAAATTTTGAAGAAAATTATTTTTCGCCATTTCAGGTGGCCCAACTTCCGAAGACCATAAGTCATCACCAGTTGACCCGCTCGGCCACTATAACCCCATTTCGGAAACGCCACGAAGTGCTCTACAGGCTTGACCGGCGCAAGCGCTCATCACCCAAATTTTCGACCTCATCCGGGGCCTCTAAAGCCTTCAAAACTGAGTTCAAAGTTTCTGTACCCTGCTGCCAATACCGAAAATCTTCAATATCTTCCAATATACACTTGATCTGGCAATGAAACTTTACTGGCAGACTTATATGACCAAAATGAACCTCTAAGAAAGAAATCAAATCATTCTGAGCACATACGAAAATTACCAAAAATAGTAACTTTCCATAAATAGCAGCTCTGCACAAAATAACCCTTATTGAATAAAAACAGAAATATTTTTAGGTGATGCAAGATTGCTCTTACACCCAGGATGCTCCTGCATCAGGTATTCACATATTCCATGCGGACCTCTTTATCTTGTACCAGTTCTCTCAAGTAGTGATACTTGATGGCAATGTGTTTGGTCTTTGTGTGCATCATTGGGTTTTTAGAGATGTTGATAGCACTTGTGTTGTCATAGAAGATGACAACTGGTTCAGTGATTTCTTCTTTCATGCCTACCAACAATTTTTTTATCTATATCAAATTTGAACAATTGACAGTTGCAGCCACATACTCAGCTTTAGTAGTAGATTGGGAAATGCTATTTTGTTTCTTGCTTGTCCAAGAAACTAATCTCTATCCAAGAAAGAAAGCTCCACCACTAGTACTCTTTTTGTCATCTACATTTCCTGCCCAATCAGCATCTGTATACACTCTTAGTTCAAATTTGTCATGGTTCTTGTAGTACAATCCATAGTCAGTAGTTCCTTTCAAGTATCTCATGATTCTTTTAACCACCATCATGTGAGTTTCCTTAGGATTGGAAAAAAATCTTACCACAATCCCAACAACTAATGCAATATCTGGTCTTCTATGTACAACATATTGTAGCTTTTCAATCATAGATCTATACAAAGTCTGGTTAACTTCTACATCATCATCATTCTTAAACAGCTTTTGTCTAGTAGCCATGGGAGTACTTACTGGCCTTGAGTCTTCCATACCAAAGGTTTTCAGTATCTCATGAACATATTTAGACTGGGTGATGAAGATTCCTTTCTCCATCTGATATACTTGCAAACCAACAAAAAATTTGATCTCTCCAAACATACTCATTTCAAATTCAGTTTGCATTTCATTTGAGAATTTCTTACACAAGGCATCTTGTCCACCAAAGATAATATCGTCTACAAAGATTTTGACTAATAAGATTCCTTTACCTTCTTCATCTTTCATGTACAAATTGCTTGTGTCATTTGTCCTTGAGAATCCAATCTGTATTAGGTAGTTGTGCAATCTCTCATACCATGCTTTGGGAGGTTGCTTTAATCCATACAGTGCTTTATGCAATTTGCAAACCATGTGTCTTCTGTTTGGATCAACAAATCCTTCTGGCTGTTCAATGTATACTTCTTCTTCCAGTATACCATTTAAAAATGTAGACTTGACATCCATTTGGTATACCTTGAAACTTTTATAGGAAGCATATGCAAGAAGAGTTCTGACTCCTTCCAATCTTTCTACTGGGGAAAATGTTTCCCCATAATCTATTCCTTCTTCTTGTGCATAGCCTTTGCATACCAACCTAGCCTTGTTTCTTGTGATTTGACCATGTTCATTCAGCTTATTATGAAATACCCACTTTGTCCCAATGAGATTCTTATCTTCTGGTCTCGGCACCAGAGTCCAGGTATCATTCTTCTCTATCTAGTCAATCTCTTCATTCATTGCTTCTATCCAACCTTCATTTTCTAATGCTTCCTTTGTTGTCTTAGGCTCATATTCACATAGTAAACATGTTGGATCTCTTACCTTGCTTCTTGTCTAAATTCTAGTATCTTTATCTCCAATAATCTGTTTAGGCTTGTGATGTCTCCTTACATATTGTGCTAGAATAGGTTCTGCTCTTCTTTCATTTGGCTCATTAGGTTCTCCAACAAGATTATTAGATTCAGCTTCTAAATGCTCGGCAACCTCTTCCTGATACTTAGCAGCTTCTTCCTGTCACTCGGCACATTCTTCTTCTCTCTCGGCATTGTTATCCTGATGCTCGACATTTCTTACCCAAGACTCAGCATTAGGTGTAGGTCTGTCACTTGCCTCTTCTCCCTCTATATACACAAAAGATTTGTAATCTTCTGGTACCCTATTACTATCAGCTTCATTTTTCTCTGCATACTCATCAACTTTGACATTTACACTTTCCACAAGTTTATTAGTGTTAGAATTTAGACACTTATAAGCTTTACTTTTTGTGGAATAGCCTAGGAATATAACCTCATCGCTTTTAGCATCAAATTTTCCATTCCTACTATCCTTCAATATGTAGCACTTACTTCCAAAGATTTTAAAGTATTTTACATTCGGTGCATACCCATGCCGTAATTCATAAGGTGTCAGATTTGTACCTTTTTTGATCTGTACTTGGTTAAGAGTATAAACAACTGTACTTATAGCTTCTTTCCAATACTTCTATGCAACATTCTTTTCAATCATTAATGTTTGTGCACAATCCAATATAGATATGTTCCTTCTCTCTGCTATACTATTTTGTGGAGGAGTTCTAGGTGCAGACATCTATCTTTTGATCCCTCTATCATTGAAAAATAGATTGAACTCATTTGATGTGAATTCTCCACCTCAGTTAGATCTCAGACACTTTAGGTTTTTACCTATCTCTTTTTCAACCTTAGCCATATACCACTTAAAAAATTGAAAAGCATCAAATTTTTCTTATAAGAACATTACATGCATCATTCTGGTATAATCATCAACAAACAAAATAAAATATCTAGCACCAAAATAACTTTGTACACCCATCAGTCCACAAAGGCTAGTATGAACCAAATCTAAGACATTCTCAGAAGTAAAGGTTTTGCTCTTGAAACTAGACTTAGTCATCTTACCCAACTAACATTCTTTGCACATTACAATCTCAGGTTTTTTCAATCTAGGTAGACCTCTCACTTTCTTTTTCTTGCTAATTTCTACCAGATTATCAAAGTTAACATGACATAGTCGCTTATACCATAACGAAATATCATCAAGTTGTGCAATCATACATGTTTCTCCAGATAGGTCTAGATAGAATAAATTACCTCTTGTCTATTCTCCACTTCCAATCAGTTCACCTATGGCATCAAATATTTTGGCCTTCCTATGATGAAATTCCGCTTGATAGCTAGTGCTATTAAGCTATGCAACACTCAATAGATTATAATTAAGACCCTCAACCCAATAAGCATTTTCATAAGAGATCTTATCAGTCAGCTTAATCAATCCTTTTCCTCTAACAAGACATGGTGCATCATTTCCAAACTTTACACTCCTACCTTTATAATGGTTTAAGGTATCAAACTTACTCTTATCTCCAGTCATATGATGTGAACAACCACTGTCAATAATCCATTTATCATTTTTGTTCACATAAGATATTAATGTAGTTTTCTCATCCTCAGCAGATTCATCTTTCATTGCAACATAGACAACTTCAATTTCAAAATCATCACTATCAGTGTCTGTCTCTTCTTCAGCAATGTAGCAGGATTTCTTACCTTTCCCTTTATAGTCTTTGTATCTTCAGTAACCTCTATCTTCTCTTTTGTCTTTTTTCTTACTGTCTCTTTCTTCATCCTTATTATCCCTGTCAGGACATCTAGAAACTATATGACCAACTTTATTACATGAAAAACATATAATAGGGAGTTTACCTTTGTACCTTCCTTTTCCCCTTTTCAGTCTTCTAGCCATAAGAGCTTTTAGATCCTCAAGTTCTTCATCAGATGTGCCACTGACATTATCACTTTCACTTTCACTTTCACTTATGCATCTTTCTTTTTCCTTCTTTGACTTATTCAAAACCATCTAAGACTTAAAAGTAGATTCAATACTACCAATAGTGAAGTTATCATAGTTAGAAAGTTCAAAAGTAGTAAGCTTGCCGACCAAACTTTCTAAAGTAAGGACATTAGGAGAGTTAGATCTAGATTCCTGGATTGCAAAAATTTTGATTACATAGATAGGATGCAGAGTTCTCAATACTTTTCCTATTACAGTTTCATCCTCAATAGTTCAATTTGCTCCTCTAATAGCATTTACAACTTCTTTTATTCTACCACAATATTGTGCAATATTCTCACCTTCTTGCATTCTCATTTCATCAAATTTACCTCTTAGGCTCTCTGCTTTTTCTCTCAACACATTCACATCACCGCCATAAATTCTTGCAAGGGTGTCCCACATTTGCTTTGTGGTACTGTAGTCTTTGATGTCTTCAAATTCTGGATAACTTAGGGCAGATGCAATCTCCAACATTGCTTGGTTGTGCTCTTGTTTAGCTTTCATTTCCTTGGCAATCAGAGGTGCAGCAGGTGTGACATAGTCATGTTCAATGTAATACTTAACAGAATCACCAATACTGACCAGATGCAACTTCATCAAACTTTTCCATGCAGGAAAGTTTTCCTTATTCAGCTTAGGTACCTCCTTCTTATACATCTTGATTATTTTCTTCAAGTACCTTCAAACTTGTTCTTTGTAAGCACCAACAACTCTGATACCAATTGTTAATATGATTTATAACAACAAAGAGGGGGGGTGAATCAGTTGTTCTCAAGTCTAGATGTATAAAACAATCTCTCAAACTCTTCAACAAATCAGATCTAATAACCAACACCTACTCGGTCATTACTTATTGCATAACAGAAACATATAACAGTGCAGTCCACTTATCCAAAAGCATCTAACTTGTAAAACACAAAAATTTTCAAACCAAAACATTCACACAAGTATCAACACTAGGATTTATAGTGGAAACCCAATTTGGGAAAAACCACTTTGTAACATGTTACTATTATGTTCACTCTTTTGAAGCAAGCTCGGTGAAAAGCCAACCCTGTCAAAGGTTACAAACACACTGGCAGGTGTGACCCGGTTAAAGGATTTCAACCACTTTGTTAAAAGTGCACCTTGTTATAGGACTTACATACACTCCATTAGAATGCAACCTTGTTCAAAATATTTATACCTATGAATGTTAGGTCAACCTCTATTAAAAGGATTTTGACTGTTACAATGGTTAGAAAGTAGCAGTAATATTGATCTGAGAAACATACAACTCACTTTGCAAATATCAAATCCAATTTCATACACATATGTTGGCTTACTGATTGTGAACCTTTTCCATCTCCATCACTGATCTACTCAGAACCCTTCAAGTGATCAAAACACTTCTCCTTCAGCCTTTTTTTCTTACACAATCAATAACAATACTTCCAGCATTCACTTCTTTCTTTGTTTTCAACCTCTCACTTAGGTTTCCTTAATACTACCTCTATTAGGTCAATACATATTTTTCCACTTAATCTCCTTCATAGATCTTAGGGTTAGGTCAGATTTATTGAATCCATCCTACATTATGTTCTTTGGCTTATCTTTGAAATATCTTGAATCTCTTAAAGATTTACAATAAAACTTTTTACAGTGCATTAAATGTTTTCATACAATCAATAAATAAAGTCAACACATTTTATATAATTCAAGAATTCAACAATGTCAGCTAGAAATCTGAATTCTTCAATAAATGCAATATATTGACGCTCGATCAATATTGTTTCCAACTTCTCATTCTTCTCTAGAAAGCTCAGTCACCACATAAACTGTTCCCTCGGCTAACACTGTCTTCCTCGACAATTAACTGGTGTTCAGTCAACACTATTTTTACTCCGCATTCACTGGCTCGGTCGACACAAACAACACTCAGCTTAAACTAGATTTCTTCACTTATGCTCGGTTAAGCCTACTAGTTTAGTCTTCATTCTTACTAAGATAAACAATACATTGTCTTATCATTGTGCCACATAATCAAGTACTCATTGAAGTATCAAGATAACTCAACCTTTCCTTAGGTGTTGTTGTTACCAACCTTGCCTATCCCCTTAGCAACACTCAAATAGATATAGTACTTTCATAAATAGCAATAGTCTTACCAATTAAGGTTTGACATCAATGACAATACAATAATTGCTTCAATTACAATTTCCAACACAAACACCATTGCTAAGCATGCTTTCTCAATCATTGAATAGTTCAACTCATATGTAACCAAAGTTCCATTGATATAGTATATAGATCTTTCTTTCTTAGTCTCATCTTCTTGCGCAAGCAATACTCCTAATGATGTGTCCATAGCTGCTATGTATAGTAATAGAGGTTTTCCATAGATTGGAGCCATTAAGATTGGAGGATTCATCAAATATTTCTTGACTTGGGCAAAATTTTCTTCACATTACTCATCCCAAGAGAATGTAATTCCTTTGCACTTAAACTTTGTGAAAGGTTGTGCCTTATCCACCAATTGAGATATAAATCTTCTTATGGATTGTATCTTTCCTTGTAGTGTCCTCAATTGACTAATGTTTCTAGGTGGTTGCATTTCAAGAATAGCTTTCACCTTTGTTGGATCCATCTCAATTCCTTTTGCTAAGACTATGAATCCTAATAGTTTTCTAGATGACACGCCAAATGCGCACTTCTTAGGATTAAGTCTTAATTAAAACTTTTCCATTCTATCAAATATTTTCCTTAGGTCTTCTATATGTGTAGTCCTTATCCTTGATTTTCCCAATGTGTCATCTACATAGTCTTCCATGTTTCTATACATCATGTCATGGAATATTGTGGTCATTTCTCTTTGATAAGTTGTACTTGCATTTTTGAGACCAAAAGGCATCACATTCCAACAATATGTTCCCCATGCACATGTGAATGCGGTCTTTTCTTGATCTTCAGGGGAAATTTTGATTTGATTGTATCTATAAAATCCATCCATCAATGAGTACATCTCATATCCTGCTGTCAAATCTACAATCATATCTATGTTGGGAAGTGGAAATTCATCCTTTGGACAAGACTTGTTTAAATCCCCGAAGTCTGTGAAAACTCTTATAGATTTGTCTGCCTTAGAAATAGGAACTATATTTGAGATCCAATCTGCATAATCAATGGCCCTAATGAATCCAGCTTTTAATAATTTTTCCAATTCAGATTTTACTAATAATGCCACATTTGGATTCATTTTTTTGATTTTTTGTTTCATTGGTCTCACATCTGGTGAAATGGACAAGTGATGCATGATAAAATCCATATCCAATCTAGGCATATCTAAATAAGACCAAGAAAAATTGATCTTCTTTTCTTTGAAGAAGTTGATAAATTAGATATTTTCATCTTTTGTTAATGACTGAGCAATGTGAACTAGCTAAGGATCTTTTGTTGTTCCCAAATTAATGGGTTGTGTAGGTTCAATCAGAACTGAGGATATTTCCTAAAAGTGATCTAGGAGGATATCAAGAATCTCATCCTTTGTCACCTCTAGGAGGTTTTCACCATCAGATACATCTTTTTCTTTTTCTCTTTTAGGATCTGATACTACCACTAGGTGGTTTTGACCATCAGATCTCTTGTTCTTTTTATTTCTCATTTTGAGACTGAGAAACTTGATATCCTCCTCATTTATGGTTTTTCTCTTTTACACTAGTGGAAGAAAGGAAGGGTTAACAAGCATTTAGATAACAAGCTATGGAATAGTCATTGTCAAAACATAACAAGCTTGTGGTCATAGGCTCATTCCAGTCTATCAATTCAAGATGCAATAAGGACAAGGATTCAATAGGTTCAATAGATAGCACCACATTATTATCAACATCATTAACTTGTAAGATATTTTCCATTAAGTTTTCTTCTAAATAGATGTTAGGATTATTAGAGTCATTTTTAATATTATAAGAGTTCATGTTAATGTTATGCAAATCTAACTCTAGTGATCTAGCATTAGAACTCTCTCCTTCTTCAATCTAGACTCTAGGAGAAAATTTGTGTATCATTTTCACCTCTATGTCCATAGTAGCATCAGAAAGAGCATCCCATTCATATTCATGTGAGTCTACTTGACTATCATCTGAAACTCCCAAGAAGTGGGCAATAGTCATAGGCACTTCATCTTCTTTATTAGTCTAGTTTTCTTCTTCTTGTAATGTTTCTTGTTCATTTATCACCTCTGGTTCCTCATCAAAGTGAGGTGTGTCAAAGATAGGAAGCTCTTGTTCTTGTTCTTCTTCAGGTTCTTCTACTTGTCTTTCTTTTGATTCTTGTTCAAGATTTGTACCAATTTCTGATAATGGGTCTCCTTGTAAGAGAAACAACCTTTCATAGGAAATAGGTTTTCCTTCTACCTCTTCTTCATAATATGAGTTCCTTGATCTGTCAAATAAATGACCACTTTTTGTTGTAGGATGAGATGTTTCTTCTTTGAAACCTAATCTAGTCTTGTCTTTAGGATTTCTGAAATCCATGTGTAGGGGTTCCACAAGTCCTTGTTTGCTTTGTCCCAAGGGTCCTTTTCCTTTGTAACCCATTTGTTTCATGATATCATACCCCTTTCCATATTTGTTTGTAGCTATCTAGACATGTTTTATATTTCCATCTTCTTCATTTTCTTTATAAAGCCACTGTAAAACTACTTTTTCTTCATTTTCTTCTTCAAGAGATATTATTTCTTTGACCTTTCTGGTTCCCTCATGTATTGTTAAAGTACTACCATTGGATGGTGTAAATGTTGATGAAGGTCTTCCTTGTGTTCTAGGAGATATGGGAAGATCTATTAAGGATATTGTAGGATCTATTTTTTATTCTCCCATGTTTGTCTCTTGAATGTTGATCTTTTTAGCAAGGATTCTCAAAACCATTTCTTTGGATGTCTTCTCCTTATTAGAGCTTTCCTTGTTGTGAGTAACCATGCTTTCTTTTTGTTTGAGATTTTTATAAGGATATGTTGTGTCTACTGGAATAGTCACCTCCACTCCATTATGAGGAAACTTTAGGCATTGATGGTAAGTAGAAGGCACAGCTTACATTGAGTTTGTCCATGGCCTTCCAAGAAGAATGTTGTATGCGAGTGGTAAATCAAGGACTTGACATAGGACATATTTCTCTACTAGTCCCACTCTAATAGGTAAAACAACTAATCCTTTGGAGGATCTTTCTTCTTCATCCTAAGCCTTGATCGTTATCTTTCTTCTAGGATCAATTGCATGTTCTGAGAATCCCAATTGTTTCACCAAGTTGTACATGAAGATGTTCAAACCAACATCTCCATCTATCAAGACATGCTTAACTCAGTGTTTATGAATAAGGACTTCTAAATGCAGAGGTTGGTTATGTGGTTCATTCAATGATTTGTCATCCTCTTCAAAAAAAGATAGGTAATGTGGAGAATTCAAGTGACCAACCATAGCTTTGAATCTATTCACATCTAGATCTTTCAGTACATTAGTGCTAAGTAGGGCTTGATCAAGAATTTCCCTATGACTACGAGAGATTTTCAACAATTCAAGAATATATATTTGAGCTGTTTTTCTTTGAAAATGATCCACAAGATTAAACTTTGGAGGTAATGCCACTTTCTTAGACATTTTTTTTGTTGTAGTTGGTGTGTTAGATGTTGAAGCTCCTTTGAGAGTGAGCTTATCTTGATTTCTTGTTACAGCATTAGAAGACTCAGTTTTGCTTTGGAATACTCTCAGAGTGATTATATTGATGGAAGGTTTGCATGGTTCCACCATATGAATTATATTATCATTATCAGTGTATGTATAGTTAATCTTGTTACTCTTGGAAGATTCCCCTTTTTCATAGCTAGGTAATGGAGTTTGAAATGCTTTATGATCATTTTTTGTATGATGTCCATCTACCTTAACTTTCCCTTCTTCAATTAGGTCTTGGATAACATGTCTTAACTTCATACAGTTGTTCATTTTGTGTCCTTTATTGCGATGAAAATCACAATAATTGTTATCGTTCCACCACCTTGGTTTTACTTCTAGTTCCCAAGGTTTGGAATCAAGAATCATAATGATGTTATTGTCCAATAGTGATTTCAATATCACTTCCAATGTATCTCCCAATGGTGTAAATATTCTCTTAGGTCTTTCTACCCAAGGCTCTATTCGAGTAGGAGGTTTATGGAAATTCTTGTTAGCCAATGGTGTCATTGTAGAATTCAAATTATTGTTTGCTTGAAGACTCATTGTGAAATTGAAAACATTTGATTTTAGTTTTATGTTAGGAGTATTGACCACTCCATCATTGATGACATTTTTTTTTTTGTTTCCATATTTGTACTTGTCTTTATTTTCTTTGTTGATAGTGATTTCCCCTTCATTGATCAAGACCTCTTCAATCTTGATGGCACTATCTATCATCTTATCAAAACTTGGTGGACCTTGTAATTGTATAGGAAAGTTCATTTCTGGTACAAGGTTGTTGATTAAGATGTCCATTTTTTCATTTTCAGCTATCTTCCAAGCATATCGCGCAAACATTTTCCTCCATTGTTGTAGGAAATTCAAGAATGATTCTCCTATTTTCTGTTTAGTATTGCATAAATCCAACATTGTCACTATGTGTTGGATGTTATAGGAATATTGTTGTATGAACTTTTTCACTAGTTCATCAAATGTTTTGATTCCTATAGGTAATTTTGAGAACCAATCCATAGCTTGTCCACCTAAGCTTCGTGGAAATAATCTCATGAGATATGTTTGTTCATGCATGAATTCCTTACTAGTTGTACAAAACTATCTCACATGATCTTGAGGGTCAAAATTTCTAATATATTTGTTATATTTAGGAATTGTGACATCCTTAGGAAATGGAATCATCTTTAGTTCCTTGTCAAAAGGGAAAGGACAAATGTGCTCCAAGGAATATTGTTTTGTTGGTTTGTCCTTCTCTTTCTTGAGTTCTTTGATTTCATTTTGCATAGAAAGTAGTTGTCTTGTCAAAATAGACATAGGACTAAGATCTTCTTTTTTCTTAAGTTGGGTCACATCATAGTCCTTTGGTAGTTTCTCTCCTTGAGAGGTGAGTCCTACGAAGTATTTTTCCTTATTTTCTTCCAAAGTTCTCTCAAGGATTTTATTGAATCATTTTCTTTTTATAGCTCTTTGGTATTCTTTTTTGGTGGGATCAACATTATCCGAATCATAATGGGCTTCTTGTTGTTGAGCCTCTTCTTGATTGTTTCGGTCATCTTGTTCATCATGTCTTTCATCCCAATGGAAGTCTTCTTGATTATTCAAGTTTTTTGCTTTGGGTGTTGCCGTGTATGTGGTGCTTGGTGTTGTTCCAAATAAAGGATTAAGTCTTGAAGTTTCTCCTTTTTCAAATGTGAGCAATGGTACTTCATTCGAGAATGGATTCTTTTTAAAATGATAAGATTTATGTCTTGTATTAACCATGAAAAATTGATTAAGGAATCAATGAGTGTCTTATATTAAAAGTGGGTCTGAATGTTTGCAATGTCTGATTGTGAATCCAAGGATGCAAGAGTTGGTTTGAAATTGTCTTATGGATCCAATGTCAAAGGGTTTCAAAGTACCCTGATAGTGAGTTGGGAACCAAAAATGTAAGTGGGTCTGATAATGTGAAAGTTCTAGTGTCAAAGGGTGTCAAAGTGCCCTAATAGTGAGCTGGGAACTTGATTGTAACTGATAGGATAAACTGACTCCACAACTTGGACAATGTAGAAAAGACCATGCAAGGTAACAAGACTTTCTCAAAAATAGCTCTTTCAAGTTATCAGATGGATGTGTTTTGACAACATAATCTTACTAATGATTGAAATGGGTATCTAGAAATGCAAAACATTTGGTTCTAACTAGTATAGAAATTCTCTCTATCCCAGATGTGATCTTTTATAGGTGACTGACAAGTTTTAGGCCCCAGATGCGACCCAGGAAATACGGGATGTGACACAGGATATGTAGTAGTCACCAGATGTGACATAGGAAATGTTGTGTTTACCAGATGTGATTCAAGAAATATAGGATGTGACACAGTATATGAGATGCGATATAGGATTACCAGATGTGATTCAATGCTATCTATCAATTAAAAATTTTAGTTCTTTTTGGGAAAATGGGTCATCTCTATTAGATTCTAGTGACTTGTAGGTGTTCGTAAATGTTTAGTGTTTGTTCATTTGGGGGGGATTTATCTGAATTTGTACTTAGACACATCAAGAAATCATTTTAATCAAACACACCTATCCTTCCCTATTCTAGGTAGAGATTAGTACCACTTGTTCACTAACTTAGGAACACACTCAAAGACTCCTCAGAATATGGCAGTCCAATAACATGCAATGGATATTGGAGCCCATATTAGCCGAGTAGTAATGTCAATGAGGGCTCGATATGGTGAATGTCTTGGGACAATTACTATTTGCTTCACACAAGTGATAAAAACCTTTTGGAGGTGAACTGGGTAGCATCTAACATAAGGTGTTTAATAAAGTCATTTGTTCATAACCATCTCCCATAGTCCTGCAAGCAGGATTAAGACCATAAGCCCTATAGGAACTTGAAAATGTGTAGTCTCACAAGTGAGATTTAAGCGGCTCTGCTCTACAAGAGATCCAAGTCTGTCATTGGAATTGATCATCAATCTTCCAAGACAAGATGAATTATGTCTTCCGAGGCTTTCACCTCAAGGAAGCATAACATTTTATAGTGGGGTGGAAGAGTCGGCTTAAGACTTATCCCCATTTGGGTTGTTCCTAGGAGATTTTTTCCTTAATCGACGGGCCCTCTAAAGGTATGCAATAAAGAAATTGGATAAGTGATATAATGAGGTCTAGATTTCTGATTTTCCATAAGGAGAAGAGCATAATCTCCTAACTCACATCAAAAATCCAAAACACATCATGAAATCTTTAACATTCATTTCCCCAATTTAACTTCAAAATAAAATTCAACTTTTAAGTTTCTAATTTTCCTCAAGGGAAAAGAGCATAATCCTCTAATTGATTTGTAAGATGAATTTAAATTGCATTAACTTCCTAAAAATCAAAGCATGAAGTTTTGTTATTTTCTCCAAGGAAACCTACAAACAACCATTAGTAGTTTGGAATATTTATGTCTCTGTCATTCATCTTGCAAACCACAATTAGGCATCTTAAAATCACAGAAAACAACAAATCAAATCATTAGGGGTCATAAAATCAAAAATTTACGAAAATATCCCTAGATGCGATCCTGAATTTAACTAGATGTGATCCCCTTTCCCAAATACAATTCAATTATCCATATATGATCATATTTCCCACATGCGATCCTGAATTCAAATAGATGTGATACCTAACTAGATGCACTTTGAGAAATCCCAGATGCGATCCAGGAAATGCGGGGTGTGACTGTTCTTCCCAGATGGGATTCAATTTCTTGTATGTGATACCCAACAGAAAGAAACATGGCAAAAATTAGTGTAAAAATGAATAAATCTAGGGCTTGGACCCATGGTGGGAGCCAAAAATATGTGTGTGAATTATGTACCTGCAAATCTACAACACAATACTTCAATAGGATATTATATCAATTATTAGAAAGATCAAATAAGAAAATGAAATAAACAATTGAAGGCATCCTATTTCTCTCTAATTAGGACAAGTGTGAAAAGGATTGTAAATTGCTCTAAGATTTAATCCTAAATAGTGACAATGCAATGCTAAGATGAGAGATTCAAGATTACTATGCAAAAATGAAGTTAAAATGACAAGAATCATCCAAATTAGTCATAAAAGCCATGAAATTCACTTACTATTAACTAAATTGAAATGTTTGATAATTAGCTAGGAAATCAAAATAATAGCATGCATGTAAAATTCAAATTAAATCTCTTCAACCTTGTTTGAAAATTCTCTTTTATAGAATCTTAAGATTTTGAACGGTTAGGATGCATCCATGATGAGTGGTTGAGATGCTTCCAAGCTTGATCCATTTGAGTGCCTCTCATTGGTTGGAGATGTGTTTGTTGTCCCCTTTAAGGTGACATGTCATTTTAGAGGTTTTAATTCATTTCTTTTAATTAATTACTCTAGCCATGAATTTAATGGGATTGATTTAATTAATTAGGCATAGAGGTAATTAAATTGATTTTTCTTGATGCTTTGATGATAAATGTTTGAATTAGAATATTTAATTCAATTTATTGAATTTAATGAATTATGTCAATAATCAAGGATCTGATTAACATAATTAGGGTTTTATCCTGAATTAGGGCAAATAGGGCCTTAGGTTATATTAGCCCAATTTTAGGTGATTACAGGTTTTACTAGAACTCCATTTTTTCATGATCATAGATGATCACATTTGATTGCAGCATCTTATGGAACATTTCAAATGCTTGTCACTACCCCCATATTTTATGATCATCACACTCATCTCTTAGAGGAATTTTGTCAAATAGTTAGCGTGCATTGTTTATATTCTCTTGCAGGATATGTAGATACGTATGCCAGAGCATTTCCAGCTGCATGTTTGATCAAATTTATCTTCTTTGCAAGATCAAGAGATCAACACTCACATTCTTCTCTCTTTCTTTTATCTAGTATTGAATCAAAATATTCTACATGATCCAACCCCACAATCCAAGGATGTTATTTAATATTATTTTCACATACTATTGCACAATAAATTTAATGGCTTTTGGGAAAGAATCTCCATAGTGATGTAGAATTGAGTAACTACATCCTTTTGCTCTTTGATACAACATAACAATCAAATTAAGAAAATAACAAAAATTGTTTGCATAGTCTCATAGAAATTAACAATCTATAGAAGGGTAGCTAGGGTTTTTTTCATAGAGAAGATATGACAAAATTTTGTGCCTAAGCATCCATTTTCCTTTTGACTATATTTGCATTTGTTAGAAATGAATATACTAAATTCCTGCAACTCATGAATTGAAATTTTTTTCCCTATGAATAGGTCACATAATATTTAAAGTTGACAAATATGAAAAAGATAGTCTAGTAAAAGGAAATTATAGGAAATGAAAAGGATGATACCAGTCCAATATTAAGGAAGATGCAAAAGCTAAAGCCCAACCAAAACCAAATTTTGAAGCTTAGTCAACACCTAGGTGGATAAAAGAACATCGATTCCATTATAATGGAGAAGGGCTATGGGATTATACACTAGTAAGGTGAGATTTTTGGAGTGAATTTATAGTAGGTGTTACACCCCAGTTCATACTAGGGGAGGTGAGTATTGATTTCATAGGGGATATATACATAAAATCAAAAACATTTTTTTACCTTATGATTGTATTTTCAATTGTTACACATGAATGTAACAAATTCCTGATACTCATGAATTGAAATTCCTTGATCTAGGAATATGTAACACAAATATAAGACGTCCAAAATAGAACAGATCATCTAGTATAAGGGAATAACAAATGGAAGCAATCTACCAAAAGAAAAGGATGAAAATAGCCTAGTATAAGGGAACTATCAAAAGTTGAAGCCCAACAGATGCCAAGGATGAAAATAAAAAAGGTTGAAAGCTCAGCTAACACCTAGGTGTATTCAAATCATATATGTTCTAGTAGAGTGAAGGTGTTTACAAAATCACAGTGAGTATTTCTAAGTGAAATTTCAAAAGGTTTTGAGCATCATTCCATAGTAGGACTAGTAGAGTTGATCCCATAGGAGGAAAACACATGCTAAATGTTTGTTCATTTGTTTACTCTATTTGTGTTGCTTATACAAGAACATAATAAATTATTAAATTTCTACGACTTATGAATTGAAATTATTTTCTCTAAAATAGGTCATAAAATATCAAAAGATGAAAAAATTAGAAGAGACTCCACCATAAGAAGAGGACAAATAGAAATGGGCTAAAAATAGAAAAGGTTAGACATAATCTTGCAAATAGACTATCTATGTTAATGATTGATGCCCCTCGCTTTATCCTTGTCATGAATTACCCCATGAGAGTAGTCTTTGATAGGAATGATCATGATATGGTTTAACTAAATACTATAATGCAGGATTACTAGATTTCTAACAATAGAGGCAGTCACATTCGTATCTTGATCACTTAAGAGATCATCTTGTATAGTTGCAAGGATGATACTATATGTGATTCAGGTACAATTCATACATGGATTTGATGGCTAATAGGGAATTATTTGGCTACTTATATGTCAACTATCATAATAATTTTATCTAGAAGTGTTCAATCCATAGTCTATATAACATCATCTATCAATCTTGTTCTAGTACCATCAATGTTGTTTGCATTATTATTGGCTTGCCTATAGCTTTCAAGAGAAAGTTTCTTAAGAAGTGCACCATTATAGTGGTGGTATTGAAAAAGGTGAATAAAATTCAATATTCCCCATATTCTGTACATCTTTCCTATCCCTATTGACCCTTGTACCAAAGTGAAGGACCAAGGCTCCTGTCATCTAGCAGACCAAAATCCATTTGTATTAGTTGTTGTATGCACATAAGCTCACTAAATAGCTGCTAGTTGTAGGCCATTGAAACTGCTATGAAGATGTTCATCCTTACCTATTCAATCTCATACACTTTATTGATCTTTATTACAAGATTAATCTTCCAACTGTAGGCCACATTTCTAATCCACTTACCACAACATCGTCTAGTTATTGGCTATTTTCCCAAGCCTATCTACACATACAAAGACATTGTTACCTTTTGTTAGCTCTAATTCAATAAACTAACTACTAATAGTCATGTGACTAATTTTAGTCATTTATATACATTTTTTAGTAGTTTTTTTAGTCACATATTGTTGTTTTTGTACTAGTGTATAAGAAGACAACATGGTCAACTAGGCTCTTAAGTGAGTAACACACATACAAACCAATTAGGGAGATGCCACCTAGTTTACCTATGAATATTTATCTTATTATAGTGCAAGGGGAGGCTGAAAAAAAATATCCTCTCAAGATTCCCATCATATATGTCCTAGGGATATTGTGTTTCCAAAGAGATCTTTGTTAACATGACAATATGTTGCTTTGTGTGGATCTTGATCAATCCACAAGTGTGAGATTGGTATATTGTGATGATTGATCAAGGAAGTACTATACACTTTTCCCCCGTCCTCGTTGGGGTTCAGGGCTGGGCTGGGCCCTGAGTGGCACTTTGGGGGCTATTTTTTGGCTATTTTTGGGTTGACATGTTGTAACCGATGCTAACCCTAAAGTGGAAAAATAAACTTGTATAAAATGGCTTAGGGTTAGGGATTTTTATTATGATGTATTTTTTAGTAGCTTCTTGCAGCGGTATTGAGCTATAAGGGATTGCGGATTGTAATCAGGTTGTAATCACTGGATAATAATAATATTGGACTCAGTGTTGGTGGATGTAGCCCAAGGATTGGGTGAACCATGTTAAATATTTATGTCTCATGTTCTCTTTCTATGTGGTTTATTGTTGACTGATATTAGTTATATTTTCATGTAACTATTATTTCTATCTTGTTAATACTAACACAATAATACCTGGAAAAGAAAAAATCATGGATACATTTAAGAGGGTTTTTAAGCTCTAGTTTTTGGAAAATATATTGTGTGAACTGACGAACACCCAAGAAATGGGCCTATAATATTTAAGGTGGAGCCAGATTTGACCTTAAATAAAAATTCCCATACATTGCTTTCATTGCATGATTGACCTCATAAAAACTTGCAGTTTGAAAAAGTTGTTGAACATACATAGATCATTTCTTTTGAGTCATCCCTGTAGCTACACACTAATTTTAAGTTTGTACATCTACAATATTTTTCCTACTATTAGATAACTAAGAGGGGGGAGGTGAATTAGTTAAATCAATTATCCTACAGTCTCAAACTCTCATATGTACTTTTTCAAAAAAAATCAACAAATCAAACAACTCGGTAAGATAAGATAACTATCTTTCTATTCATTTACCGAATACCAGTAATTTCAAAAACTATCTTTACCGATTAATCAAATATGCAATATGTCAAGTATGATAGAAAAACAATCATAACAAACAATACATAACACAAAGGTTTAACATGGAAACCCTGCTAAGGGAAAAAATACCCAGGACCGGAAACCCAAAATAATTCACTCTTTTGAAGTGAGTTCAGTTAGGAGCCAACCCTATTAAAGGTTATAATGCACACTGTAAGGTGTGATCTGGTTAGAGGATTTATCACTAATAGTTAACTTTTGACCAGTATTCACTATGCGGTCGACAAGAAAACATTTAACATTCCTTGAATGTCATATGGAAATACAAAAGACTATTAAGTCCACTTAGTTAAGAGATTTTGTTGTAACAATGGTTAAACTAATACAGTAGTGATCTTATTCAAATAAAACTCAATTTGTGAGTATTTAGATCTATGCTGAGCTCAAAATAACTTGTCTGATTAATAATCAATTTACTTCACTCAGTCTATATATCTCTGATGCTCGGTTATGCCTGCAGTTCAGCTCAATTCTATCTATAACCAATTTGATCAGGTATACATGAAAAATGTCTTCACACAAAATATTTTGCAGTCTCTATTCATCCAGCATAGTTCAACAATGAATCCCATGTCTCTTAAATAGACTTGTAAACCATTTTCATATTAGCCATTAGATTTTTCCTCTTAATCTCCATCATCCTTTTTGTTGCTTCAACCTTCATTGGTAGATGTGTCAATAACACATTTCCTTCTCTTCCCTTCGATCATCTCTGAATTTTGTCAGCCATGGATCTTATAACAAACTTCATCTCTTACCTCAGAATCATAAGAAATTTATAGCTCATTAATTTCAGTTGGCTGTTATAACATTTAATGTTTTCATCCATACTCGATTAATACTAAATGTGTCGGTGATAACTAACTCAATTATTACTGCCACTCAGTGATAATCTTATAAGCATTGGGGCCCACAAGTGGCTGCTAGGATCACTTATTGTAAGTATTAATAATCAAGTGATAACTTAATATAACATTGAGAGATATTAAAATGAACCTAATAAGATATGCTTCCTCACCCAGGTGTTAGTGCTAATACAGACTAAGATGGAGGATGAGATGATGCTTGTCACCTTTAAGGTGTGTGTTTGGCATAGTTAATGGCTTCATCTATATGAGAGGTCATTGATACCATGTATGGTCACTTGGGTTCCAAGATCCAGAGATATTACTAGGACAAAAGTCAAGGGTTAGATGTACATGATGTGACACCTTCCTATGCATAGTCTAGTTATTCTACATGTGTCGGTTGCCTCTAGATTAGCGAGTCTTACCTTGCTATCTTTTGTACACCTTGAGTTAGAGAGCTTTTAGGATCCTTTCCTTAGCTTGTTATGTTTGATGTTTTTTATCCAAGTGGGATCTGTTGTTATCTCCTCAGCATGGTGGGAGTGGACCATTTAGGTTCATGAGGTCAGGTGGTAGTGATTCTTTCACCATTTGAGATTCTAACATTCGTGTACCAATGTTGGATGATCATTGTGGTAGTTGTTCCTTCTTGATCTTCATTGATGGATTTGTGTTCTTCTTCTTCTTCTTTGTGATCTTGTATTTTTGTATCAATATTCAGAGATATCATGTGTACTTTTTGGTTATTATATTACATGCCCTGCGACATGTGCAGTTGATGTAGGTTACTATGGATACCTTATAGTACCAGTTGTATTTGTGTTATCTTATATGTGATGTAGCATTTATATTTCATTTGTCTATTTGAGTTTTGTAATTGTACCTAATCTAAATTAATTAATTAATGTTAATGTAATCTTCATCGAGGAACCCTTGAGAGTTTTTACCTGTGTTGGTTGTTGTATTAATGTGAGTTAATGGTAATTGCTTCTGCATCGATGTTTATCTTGTATGTTAACTTTAGAAAAAAAAAATTATTCTACAAACTTAGATGCATGTTTAGCTTAAGTTCTCCTGGGTTCCCTGGCGGGGCATTACATCTTACATATCACTTTAATAGCTTGGTTATCTCTAATCACAGTCTCTTGCATTCATCAAGTTATTCAATCAATTGTAGGTCGTCACCTACAACAATTGGTCTTGCAAGATTTGTCTTACAACAATTGGTCCTACAACATTGGTCCTAAAAGCTTGATCCTACAACATTTTGTCCTACAACAATTGGTTCTACAAACACAAATCCTAAAATCATTACATCCTAGTTCCTTGTGATCGACATACTTAGATAGGCATATCTTAGAATCTTTCATAGTCATCATATTAGTCTCAAATATCCAAAAACCCCCAAAAACATATCTTGCATATCTTAGGGTCAAAAGTATTGCATGCCCTAGAGTCATTATTCAAATTAGAAGACCTGCATTTTCCTAGGAAATATGTAGTAACCTCCATAGTTTTCTTTTCTGTTATTCTTGCCAAACTCTTTTAGGCCACTTGTATGTGTGCTTCGTTATTTTAGTTTTATTATGATTTTAGATGTATGTCACTTCATGGTGAATCTTTAATAAATGGATGTTTATTATGATTATGTTGACTCATTATATGTTGTTATTTATGATGATGTAATATTTGTTTTGAAATGTTATTTATAATGATGATTATACTTACCCCATACTTGCATGTGTATGGTGTTCATGTATGCTTTTATATTTCTGCTTGATGTGCTTGATGTGCTTGAGGGATGGAGTTGTAGTTGCTTGTGAGATCCACACAATCAGTCGATCCTCGCCATTGTCTATTATATCTCTATATATATCCACATGCTTGTCTCTTATGCAGGTTTGTAGGTATCGGGCATCGACATCCCTGAATTGTCAGGATGAGCATGCCCTATCGCTAATCTCAATGGTAAAAAAGGGGAGATAATATTTAGTTCCAAATCCTAACCTAAGCCAATTATTGTCCTCAAGTAGGGGATAAGATTCTGTGTTTCCACCCTTCTAAACTCATCCAATTGGCAAGAGTTTATACCTATGTCCTGAGTATGAATGTGGGTCCATAGGTCTTTTTGATTCTCTGATTTGTGGCATTTGGTGTGATTTCTATTTTTAAATCATCCTATTTTTAGCTATGGAATATCATTTAAATGGAAATTAAATAAATGTATTTATTTAGCCTAATTATTATTTTTATTATATAGTTGATGCATAAATTAATTGGAAATTAATTTTATGCTAATATTGAGTGTGGTTGAAATATTTAATTAATGTGAATTAATTAAATATCTTCACTTTTGAAATATTTAATCATGAAATTAACCTTTGTTCAAATAAAATATATTTATTAAATTAAGGGATATTTTGGCAAGTGTTAGTTATGTTAACTAAATGTTCTAATTATTAATTATTTAAATGCATTATGTTGCACATTCATAATCGAATGAAATTGAATTAATAATTTAAGTTAAAGTTTGGTTAAGAGCTTTTCAACAAAAGTCAAAGTGAAGAGGAGACTTCAGTTCAATTGAGACTGAACTATGAACTAAAGCTTTTCTTCATGCAAAGCCCTCTTGGAGTTGAGTTTGAATTTATGCATGTGAAAGGAGATTTCTTTAAGTATTGGTGGTTTTAGCCACTATTTGATTACACAGGTTTTGAAGGAGGAATTTTGGAGATAGATTTGGAACAGATTTGTGAGAGCTCTTCGAAAAGCTTGGATTTTGTTTTCTTCATTCTGGACATCATCGAATCTCTATAATTTTGATTTGAGGTAGGTTTTGAAATTTAATCTTGTTATTACTTTTCAGATCTCTATAGGAAAGTAAAGTGTGTCTTCCTCGTGCCTGCTATCTATCTTGTTTTGAGTTCTACTCTATGAATTTTTCCTTGAATCTGGAATTGGTCTTATAGGAAAACCTTCTGCATGAATTCTTTAATTTTGTATTGTAGAATGTTTTCATTAGGATTTGCAATCTGGTTCATTCTATCTAAAGTTTTCTTTTTCTAAATTTAATTAAATTGGCCAAATAGGAAACCCTAGCTTTAGTAGCGATAACTTGGCTTAAAGAAGGTTATTTGTTTTCCTTCAAATTTTTTTGGATTAAGATCCAGCTTGTTGTGCTGTTATTACCGATTGAATAAAAGTGTATTATATTAATGTCTAATGGAAATATATAAATATTTATATGTCAAATATATGTATATAAATATTTATGTTATCCTTAGTTTTGAAATAAATTTTAAAAAAAAGATTTGAAAGTTTAAATTAAAAACTTTGCTTTAAATAAATATATGTTTGCATGTAATAAAAAAAAAGAAACTTTATTTTAAAAAGTTTTTGACAGCACTGTAGTAGGCTGTTGTGCACGTAGTACATAAGTAATAACGCATGACATTCTAACAAAGGCTCCGTGCATAGTACCTTATGGTACTACGCACGACAGTTAGGGACTGCATGCACGGCAGGGCAGGGTCTGCACTTTTGACAGGGGTGTGGGGCCCGCGGGACCCGCCTTGATTCTTTATTAATTTTATTTTTTATTATGTGGATTTTCTTTTAAAATTTATTAAGTATACCTTTTTTTTAATTTGTTTAATTTAGTTTATTTATTAAATTAGTTAATTTTATTTATTATTAAAATTAATTCTTTTGGTAAGCTTTGTTAACTTTATTTACCATTAAATATTATTTCTCTTTAATAAAATTACTTATGTTAATATTTGAATTATGTGTTCATGTATTTATTGAAGAAAATTAGTGTAATCTAATTTCAACTTATTTTTCTTTTTATAAATGCTTATAAAAATATTATTGATATTACTGATTGTATTAAATTAGATTATTAATTTATTTTCTTAATTTGATTATAAATCTAATTGGATAAATTATGTTTTAGGGATGTATTTGAAAGGTTAGATGATCATAATGCTTTTTGATTAATTGTATATGATTAAAGTATTAGGTTAAAAGGATCTTTTGTCAATTTTGGATTGTATATTCCTGTGTAAATTAAGTGTTGTAATCTCTAGCAAGCATGGTTTATTGTGAAGAATTTAGACGCCTTGGACAATTTTCTTGTATTGCTTTTTAGGGGTTGTAGTTATTCTTTTGGGGTATAATCTAGAGGTGGGTACTTTGGGTATAGGATATCTTGTTACCATGTTGTTTGCCTTGCATGCGTTGTTAGGTTGTTCGAGATGTTCTAACCCTAGGTGGGTTTGTACTTGGTGTTTTCGGGTCTTGCATGTTGGATCTTGATATTGTGATTCATGAGTTGTGTTAATTCAGAGTTCATTTGGATCTTGTGAAACCCTAGGGTAGGTCATCTGAGTGTATAGCAGGAAGTGGCTTGTAATTGGTGTTGGAGCTTGGAAGTGGCTGCCAAGAGATCCTATTACAAGTAGCTTAATAAGTGATAATTAATAAACATTGGGAATTTAAAATTAACCTAATAAGATATTATGTGCCTCACCCATGCCTGAGTTCCCAATTGAGTTTGATTAGGATGGGAGTGAGATGATGCTTGCCACCTTTATGAACTAGATATGGGATAGGTAGTACCTTGTCTACATGAGAGGTTACTATAATCACATAGAGTCACTAGGGTGTTGGGGTCTGAAGAGACTACCAGGATAACCTTAGAGTTGGCTTGTGTGATGACACTTCATGTATGCATCTTAGGTTTCCTACGTGTATTGGTTGCCTCTAGTTGAGTATGTTATACCTTGTTGTACTTATTGTACCTTTGAGTTAGAAGCTTTCAGGACCTCTTCCTTGATTTTTATTATTATTTTTTATCTAAGTGGGATCTGATGTTATCTCCTTAGCATGGTGGGAGTGGACCATTTAGGTTTGCGAGGTCGGGTGGTAGTGATTCTTTTACCATTTGAGATTCTGGCATTCGTGCACCGAGGCTGGATGATCCATGTGGCAGTTGTTCTTTCTTGATCTTCATTTATGAAGATTTATTCTTGTTCATCTTCTTCTTGTGATCTTGTATCATTGTATCAGATTTTTAGAGATGTCATATTGTACTTCTATTTAGTTATTGTATTACATACCCTGTGGCATGTGCAGTGCATGTAGTTTATTATGGTTACCTTATGGTGCCAATTGTATTTGAGTATAATGCATATGATATTGTATTTATTCTTCAAATGTATTCTTGGATTCATAATTATCTTTATCTTATATTAATTAATTAATTCTTTTGTAATCTTCATCAAGGAACCCTTGAGAGTTGTTATCTATGTGAGTTGTTTATTGCTTTGTTTTGCTTCCGCATTGTATACTTTGATGTTGCTTTTTGTTAACTTACAAAAAAAAAAATTGCTCTACAAACTTAGTTGCATGTTTATGTTCTATTCTCTCAGGTTCCCTAGCGGGGCATTACACTTGGTATCAGAGCACCGAGTTCTACATTGGGAACTCTGGGAAGTTGTGTGCCCATTAGATGTCTAGATTGTTAAACTTGAAACTAAACATAGACATAAAACAATTTTGTTTTCAAACCATTGCTTTGTGTTTATGTTATTTTTTTCTTTTGTTTTGAGTTTTGTTGAGAGTTGTTTTGGATCTTTGTATGACGTAGGAATTATGCCTATGACTTGAGCTGCTAGAGGTCATGCTGGTAACCATGGAAGGGGTAGAAAGCTTAGCCCTTCTACGAGTGTCAGTCAAGAGAGTCACCACCAGCAATCTAGGGGTGAGCAGAGAGAGGATCATCAAGATGGTCATAATATGAGATAGCTCTTGCAGGTGATGCTAGACCATCTTGGTCATGATCAAGGTAGAGTTGAGCAGAATGCTTCCCATCTTTCTCAGAGGGATGAGAGGGAGAGGGAGAGATCCAGGAGCCTGCTAAGGAGGAACTTCATTGTGGACCCTATAGTGGTGGCAGAAAACCATATGAGGGACTTGATGAGGGGATGACCCATTCCCTTTGATGGGAAAGGCACTGGTCTAGAAGCTGAGACTTGGCTCATAGCTTTGGATCAAAGTTTTTCCATGCATCCCTTTAGTAGCAATACTAAAGCTCGATATGCAGTTACATAGCTCATAGATTTTGCAGCTGTATGGTGGAGGATAGAGGAGGAGAAGTTGGGTCTTCGAATGGATATAGTTACATGGGAATTGTTCTTGGAGCATTTCCAAGAATGTTTCCTATCTGATCAGTGGAGGAAATAGAGGGCAGATGAATTTCACAACCTGAGACAGTTGACTAGTTCAGTAAGTGATTATGAGCGTAAATTCTTTGAGCTCAAATAGTATGCTAGCTTCGGACAGGATATAGCCTTACTGGTACAACACTTTGTTAGGGGGTTGAATTCTTGCATCATTGGGAATGTTCTACTTTTTGAACCTAAGACCCTCAAAGATGTAGCCATTAAGGCTACCCTTACGGAAGCAAATCTACAATTGGGTCATGAAGGTCAGAAAGGTGTTCAGCCTAGTGATTCCAAGGGGAATCAGTCTCAAAAGAATGATAACCCTTCTACCTTTTCATGAGGTAATTAGGATCAATAGCAGAAGGGGTTCTCTTCCCCAACTCAGGGCAGTGGTTCTCAATCCAAGAACTTTCGTAATCATCAGCGTATCAAGAATCATTCTTATAGTCAGCCTGCTCAGAATCCTCAGTAGGAGATTAGCAGAGGTAGTTTCCAACAGTCTATTGCACCATCAGTGGGGAAAATTTTTAATGGAGATTGTTTCTCTTGTGGCCAATTTGGTCATAGGGAGAAAAAATGTCCCTAGCATTCAACTCAGTAGTTAGGACAGAGGCCAACAGCTTATGAGCCTACAGTCGGCGATGCAGGTAGATCCCATAGGACTTTTGCAGCAGGGTTTGTTCCTCAAAGTTTAGACCACAGGGCAGGAAAGGGCCCAATGGGACCTACTCAGTGATCCTTTTCTTAGTTTTCAATTCAGTGTAGCAATGTTTATAGGACTTATGTTCCTATTTTGTTTGTAGGCTTCCAGGAGTAAGCCTATTTCTAGGGGAGGTGGTTGTACTACCCTCCATAGTTTTCTTTTCTATTATTCTTGCCAAACTCTTTTAGGCCACTTGTATGTGTGCTTCGTTATTTCAATTTTATTATGATTTTAGATGTATGTCACTTCATGGTGAATCTTTAATAAATGGATGTTTATTATGATTATGTTGACTCATTATATGTTGTTATTTATGATGATGTAATATTTGTTTTGAAATGTTATTTATAATGATGATTATACTTACCCCATACTTGCATGTGTATGGTGTTCATGTATGCTTTTATATTTCTGCTTGATGTGCTTGATGTGGTTGAGGGACGGAGTCATAGTTACTTGCTTGCGAGATCTACACAATCCGCTGATCCTCCCCATTGTTTGTTATATCTCTATATATATGCACATGCTTGTCTCTTATGCAGGTTTGTAGGTATCGGGCATCGACTTCCCTGAATTGTCAGGATGAGCATGCCCTATCGCTAATCTCAATGGTAAAAGAGGGGAGATAATATTCAGTTCCAAATCCTAGCCTAAGCCAATTATTGTCCTGAAGTAGGGGATAAGATTCTGTGTTTCCACCCTTCTAAATTTGTCCAATTGGCAAGAGTTTGTACCTATTTCCTGAGTATAATGTGGGTCCTTAGGTCTTTTTGATTCTCTAATTTGTGGCATTTGGTGTGATTTCTATTTTTAGATCATTCTATTTTTAGCTGTGGAATATCATTTAAATGGAAATTAAATAAATGTATTCATTTAGCCTAATTATTATTTTTATTATATAGTTGATGCATAAATTAATTGGAAATTAATTTTATGCTAATATTGAGTGTGGTTGAAATATTTAATTAATGTGAATTAATTAAATATCTTCACTTTTGAAATATTTAATCATGAAATTAACCTTTGTTCAAATAAAATATATTTATTAAATTAAGGGCTATTTTGGCATGTGTTAATTATGTTAACTAAATGTTCTAATTATTAATTATTTAAATGCATTATGTTGCACATTCATAATTGAATAAAATTGAATTAATAATTTAAGTTAAAGTTTGGTTAAGAGCTTTTCAACAAAAGTCAAAGTGAAGAGGAGACTTCAGTTCAACTGAGACTGAACTATGAACTAAAGTTCATCTTCATGCAAAGCCCTCTTGGAGTTGAGTTTGAATTTATGCATGTGAAAGGAGATTTCTTTAAGTATTGGGGGTTTTAGCCATTATTCAATTACACAGGTTTTGGAGGAGGAATTTTGGAGACAGATTTGGAACAGATTTGTGAGAGCTCTTCGAAAAGCTTGGATTTTGTTTTCTTCATTCTGGACATCATCGAATCTCTATAATTTTGATTTGAGGTAGGTTTTGAAATTTAATCTTGTTATTACTTTTCAGATCTCTGTAGGAAAGTAAAGTGTGTCTTCCTCGTGCCTGCTATCTATCTTGTTTTGAGTTCTACTCTATGAATTTTTCCTTGAATCTGGAATTGGTCTTATAGGAAAACCTTCTGCATGTATTCTTTAATTTTGTATTGTAGAATGTTTTCATTAGGATTTGCAATCTGGTTCATTCTGGCTAAAGTTTTCTTTTTTTAAATTTAATTAAATTGGCCAAATAGGAAACCCTAGCTTCAGTAGCAATAACTTGGCTTAAAGAAGGTTATTTGTTTTCCTTCAATTTTTTTTGGATTAAGATCCAGCTCATTGCGCTGTTATTACCGATTGAATAAAAGTGTATTATATTAATGTCTAATGGAAATATATAAATATTTATATGTCAAATATATGTATATAAATATTTATGTTATTCTTAGTTTTGGAAATAAATTTTTAAAAAAAGATTTGAAAGTTTAAATTAAAAACTTTTCTTTAAATAAATAAATGTTTGAATGTAATGAAAAAAAAAGAAATTTTATTTTAAAAAGTTTTTTACAACACTTTATTAGGCTGTCGTGCACGCAGTACATAAGTACTGACACACGATAGTCTAACAAAGGTTGTGTGTGTAGTACCTTATGGTACTACGCACGACAGTCAGGGACTGCGTGCGCGGTAGGACAGGGTCTGCGCTTTTGACAAGGGTGTGGGGCCCACGGGACCCCCCTGATTCTTTATTAATTTTATTTTTTATTATGTGGTTTTTCTTTTAAAATTTATTAAGTATACTTTTTTTTAATTTGTTTAATTTAGTTTATTTATTAAATTAGTTAATTTTATTTATTGTTAAAATTAATTCTTTTGGTAAGCTTTGTTAACTTTATTTACCATTAAATATTATTTCTCTTTATTAAAATTACTTATGTTAATATTTGAATTATGTGTTCATGTTTTTATTGAAGGAAATTAGTGTAATCTAATTTCAACTTATTTTTCTTTTTATAAATGCTTATAAAAAGATTATTGATATTACTGATTGTATTAAATTAGATTATTAATTTATTTTCTTAATTTGATTATAAATCTAATTGGATAAATTATGTTTTAGGGATGTATTTGAAAGGCTAGATGATCGTAATGCTTTTTGATTAATTGTATATGATTAAAGTATTAGGTTAAAAGGATCTTTTGTCAATTTTGGATTGTATATTCCTGTGTAAATTAAGTGTTGCAATCTCTAGCAAGCATGGTTTATTCTGAAGAATTTAGATGCCTTGGACAATTTTCATGTATTTCTTTTTAGGGGTTGTAATTATTCTTTTGGGGTATAATCCAGAGGTGGGTACTTTGGGTATAGGATATCTTGTTACCATGTTGTTTCCCTTGCACACGTTGTTAGGTTGTTTGAGATGTTCTAACCCTAGGTGGGTTTGTACTTGGTGTTTTTGGGTCTTGCATGTTGGATCTTGATATTGTGATTTATGAGTTGTGTTAATTCAGAGTTCATTTGGATCTTGTGAAACCCTAGGGTAGGTCATCTAAGTGTATAGCAGGAAGTGGCTTGTAATTGGTGCCAGAGCCCAGAAGTGGCTGCCAGGAGATCCTATTACAAGTAGCTTAACAAATGATAATTAATAAACATTGGGAATTTAAAATGAACCTAATAAGATATTATGTGCCTCGCCCATGACTGAGTTCCCGATTGAGTTTGACTAGGATGGGAGTGAGATGACGCTTGCCACCTTTATGGACTGGATATGGCATAGGTAGTACCTTGTCTACACGAGACGTTACTATAACCACATAGAGTCACTAGGGCACCGAGGTGTGAAGAGACTACCAGGATAACCTTAGAGTTGGCTTGTGTGATGACACTTTCTGTATGCATCTTAGGTTTCCTATGTGTATTGGTTGCCTTTGGTTGAGTATGTTATACCTTATTGTACTTATTGTACCTTTGAGTTATAAGCTTTCAGGACCTCTTCCTTGATTGTTATTGTTGTTTGATATCCAAGTGGGATCTGATGTTATCTCCTCAGCACAGTGGGAGTGGACCATTTAGGTTCATGAGGTCGAGTGGTAGTGATTCTTTTACCATTTGAGATTCTGACGTTTGTGCACCGAGGCTGGATGATCCATGTGGTAGTTGTATTACATACCCTGTGGCATGTGCAGTGGATGCAGTTTATTATGGTTACCTTATGGTGCCAATTTTATTTGAGTATCATGCATATGATATTATATTTATTCTTCAGATGTATTCTTGGATTCATAATTATCTTTATCTTATATTAATTAATTCATTATTTTGTAATCTTCGTCAAGGAACCCTTGAGAGTTGTTATCTATGTGAGTTTTTTATTGCTCTATTTTGCTTCTGCATTGTAAACTTTGATGTTGTTGTTTGTTAACTTAAAAAAAAAAAATTGCTCTGCAAACTTAGTTGCATGTTTATGTTCTATTCTCCTGGGTTCCCTAGCGGTGCATCACAAAATACCTATATTGGTCTTGTATTTTATCTTGACATTGTCAACACCATCTTTTATCTACTAGCCTTACCATAGGCACCTTGTTATTTTGGTTAATATTTTTCTTAGACAGACACTATTGCTAGATTTTATCACTCGTGTCTTATCTTTTGGTGTCAAGATAGTCCTCGATATCATTTGGGTCTTTCCTTAGAGGTTTTACCTTCAAAGTTTCATTTCTCTTAGGGTATGGTAGTTACACCTTAGACATCATATTTGATTATTTTTTCTTCGTTTGCATTATCACCCCAAATCAAAAAAAAAAAAAAGGAATTTGATTTCCCTAGTTGTCTTACATTCATGAAAGAATTGCATATGTAAAACACTCAATCCAAGAAAATTAAGGAAACAATGGAACACAATTTGGACCTTACCTAGGAACCCCATCAAAGCATTGAATTTGCACCAAGAACCTTGATGCTAGATTACAAGAATCCTGAGATATTTTTACGTCATGAGAAAACACTAGATGATACTTTACAACTACATGAACTCTCCCCCAAGGAAATCAAAGCTAGAAGTATGAAATAAGAGATTGAAAAAGGTTTATGTGATGATAAGATGAAATTAATCATAGAGTCCATGCTAAAATCTAACCCAAATAAATACTTCTATATGCTCACACAAAAGGGTGCTAAACTACCTATTGGAACTTATACATCCACCATAATAGAATACATACCTATGCCAAAAGCCTGGGTGGCTTAAACAAAACCTCTCCCACTTATTTTAATACTAACATCCACCAATTCCATGCAAAATTCTTCCCATGTCACCAGATCTTCTAGCACCCTAGGGGTCTAGTATAATAATCCCTTATTTACCAACTGTGCACTCGTATCTAGTATACTTTCCATGACAACTCCACCTTCCATATTAACCTTGGCTCATCCAACAAGTATCTCACAAACAATGACATCTAGTTCCTTTAGCACAACTCCCCATCCTAAGCAAGGGCTACCCCTACCAAGGACATCTTACCAAAAGCCTCCTAAAGTGCCCTAGCCAAATGTCCCTTCCAATTTAGGACAACTCCAAATTAGTCAAGGGGCACTTGACACGTTTAAGTATTTGATACTTATAAAAAAATTTAACAAAATGAAAAATGGATCAAGAAATACAATTCCTCAACAATTCATAACACTATAGCAATACCAACCACTCTTGCAAGTCCCAGTTCCTCAACAAGTCATAGCACCACAATAGTTCCAAAATCCCCAACAATTCCAAACACATTAGCAAAGTTAACCACCCCAACATGTCCTAGCTCCTCAATAGTTTCAAAACCTCCAACATTTCCAAAACCATGAGCAATTCCAAACACCTCAGCAAAGTCAACCACCCTAGCATGTCTCATCTCCTTAGCAATTTCAAAACCCCTATCAATTCCTTGAGCAGCTCAGCATAGTCTAGCACCACAGAGTAATATGGAATCTCAGTAAGTTCTTGTACTCCAACACATTATACCACCCCAACATAATCTATCACATCAACATAATCCAACATCTTAGTCCATCCCAGTACCTTAGTACACCCCAACACCTCAACACATTCTGCCACCATATATGCTTGCAACATCCTAAAATAGTGGAGTCCTAGTTATTAATCCAACTGCAACATCATTCATAAAATTACCTAATGACATAATTTACAAATAGCTCTAAATCATCTATCAAAAAGTCATTAACCTACAAACAAGCACCCCTAAGAGGTCTTATAGCACAATAGACCTTAGTCCTTACCCATTCGATAAGACACTAGATATGCCACCTTTTCCAACCAACTTTGTCACACCCAAATTTGATAGGTACAAGAAAAAGGGTGATCCCTGCAATCACATAAGGGATTTTTCAACAACATGTATGAAGGTAGTACATGATGACACATATCTTATGAGACCCTTTCCATGTATTCTTAGTGGTACATCCATGGAATCATTCCCCAAACTCCCTCCTGGGATAAATTCATGGAATGAACTAGTGGAAAAATTCATATCACATTACTCACATAACATCATCATGGAAGTAACATTGATGGATCTTTTCCCCACCAAAAAGAAGAGTGGAGAGAGATTTTCCTCTTTCCTACAATTTGGAGAATTTTTTTCTCTAAGACATCCTTCCATGTACCAACCAAAGAAAAGATCCATGTGTTCATTGAAAACTATCAGCTAGACCTAATGTGTGAACTTAACTCCCTGTGCATTAAGACCTTTAAAGAGCTAGCTGAGAAAGGGATAAAAGCATAAAGATCCCTCACCTTGAAGGTAATCCTCAAGAAAGAGACCAGTAACCCAAAACCTTATGAAAAAACTAAATAATGGTCCCAAAACAAGAATGTAGGGTGACCTCAAAATAGTGGGTTATGCTTTTTTGGACATGCTGTTTTTTGTTGAAATAACACATTTTTAAGAAAATATGATGATTTAATCCTTGAGAGGTCCCATTTGAAGGAATTAATTAAAAATGGTCATATCAATGTCTCTTAGATCAATTTTTTTTTGATATGACCTCTCTACTCCCCTTTCATACCTGCATAGGAGTCTCCTTCACACCTACTAAAATGCTGACAAAAAATCACTTTGACTTTAGATTTTGGCAAATCAAATGAATCCATTTTAAAAACCTATCTATGCATTATGGTACTAAAAATAATCTTTCCAATGATTATAATGTTAATAAATATTAATTTTATTATGACTTCATATTTTTAGTTTTACTAAACATCGATATTTCACTGTATATCAACCTTTGTGTTTGATGCTTATGGAAAAATAGTAAAAAAGAGATTATTTTTTTTGAAAAATATCTATGCACTAGGTATTGAGGTCCTCTTTCTATTATATTTTTTTTGGACAAATACACAACTTACAAGCTTACAAGTTACGAAATGAACACATGTCAAAATTATAGTTATGTCAACTTCAAACAAATAAAATATGAAATACTAAGGATAAATTTATGAAACTAATTATAAGAATTAGATATGGGTTTTACAAAACTAAATTCAAAAGCATCACATTGATATCTATTTTAGAAAAAAAGTTATGCTTTACAAAGTGAGTGTCAGTCTTTAAAAATGTTGTTTACAACAACGTACTAGTTTTTGAGGGAGATAGAAAAATGGACTCAAATCAATTCCAAAAAAATTAAAAAATATATATTTAGAATCTAAATAGAAAAATATAAAAGACTCAAATTTACTTCATCTTCAAATTTTAAATGGTTCAACGAAAATATGCATCCAAATGTGAAGTTTTTTTTTACAATGTACATTTTAGTGTCAAAGTAGGAAAAAAGGTCTAACCCACTATTGTGGGGCCACCCTATAACAAATGATGGCATTGTGGATGCAAAGATGGAAAGCACCATCTCTAGTCCAACAAACCTGCCTAGCACAAAATGTCACACTAGTAGAATTTGGCAAATTATCGGTGTAATTAAGTATTTACTAATTACACTTTACTTAAGGTTACTTAGGGAAGATGCATTTTCATATTAGTTGTCATTGAGACACCTAGGAGTTTGCATTTTATTTTAGCACATGGTTAGGAGAAATTCCACTTTAGATGGTGATAGTTGTCATCTCATACCTCTTTGTGTGTGAGATCCACCTTTAGTGCTCTTATCACATTATCATCTTCTCATTGTTGCACATGTTTCACATACTTTGATGTACAATGGAGGATGATCCACCTTTGGTGGACATGTGATTCCACCTAGTGTGGTTGATAGCTTATCATCTCCTTATAATGTAGTCTTATAGCATTGCCTATATATTTAGGCACTCCTACTTTGTATTCAATTCAATTGGCTATAATCAATTATTTTCTCATTTTTCCTATCTCTCTTGTGCTATCTCTCGAGCTTCTAGATCTTGGCATTTTATTCTTTGCCTTATAAAAATTCTTACATGGTATAAGAGCTCTCAAGGTGTGAAGACCTCTTCTCAATAATATCAATCTTGGCTTGATTCAATTGTGGGTGTAGAATAAAGGTATTTGGACATCACCATTGCATAGTCTATTTGGAGAAAATTTGGGGTTTTGTATTTTGTGGCTTTCTATTGCAGGTCAATAATAGAGCTTGTTGGTGAAAATCAGAGGTTGACATCATACTAAGAAGGTTTAAAAACCCCTAAATCAAATTTTGTTTCATCCAAATCGAACATTTGAAGCCGAGTCTAGAGCCATTTGAATTTTGAAAGTGCAGCGTCGACAATTCAAAAAAAAAAATTCATAGGCAATTTTCAAACAATGATATCTCAGTCATCTGGACTCCATTTTTTGAGCAATTTTTTTGTTTTGGGGTAGAATTTCATGATCTACAAAATGGTGCATGTGGTTTCTCATCTCTTTTCCTGATGTTTTATAAAAATTGCAAATCCTAACTTTTACAACTTTAGAGGCTTTGTTCAGACTCATATGGACACATTTTCAGGTGCTATTTTTTTTGTAAGTGCATAAATTTTTGTCTACTTTCCACATCTGGTCTCAGTTTGGATAAATTTTGATTGGACATATTACTTTCAATATTTGGTCTATTTTAGCCTATTTTGGCACTTGTAATTTTTTAGATCCTTGAGTGATCTTGTGTCTTATTTGTTTGAATCTACCATAGCTTCATATTTTCTGTTGTAATCATCAAAATTAGAGGTCCACTTTGGTCAATTTTGACAAATGGAAAGTGTATATGCACTATATATAAAGTGCCAAAATCATCTATTTTTTGGGGGTTCTTTGATTCATTGCATTTTAGGAGGGTGCATTGATTTTTTGATCTCATTTTTATTTTATGTGAGAAGTGCATCATGGATGGTTTAATTGGGTTGACAAGAGGAAACTATGATAAATGGATTGAATTAGTTCTTTCTCATCTTAGTGAGAATAACATGTTGCCCTATTTGTATGAGTATAGCCCTAAAATCCCTTCTTTTGATTGAGACTCTTACTCAAAAGTTATTAATGTTATCTATTCAAATATGGATATGGATGTTATGGATTCCCTTCATGATGTTGAAGATAAGACATAAACTATTCCTAATCTTCAAACTGTTCTTTGGGAAATGTATAGAGATCCACATGTTCCTCCACTCCCAAAAGGTCTAGAACTTCCATTTTTTTCTCCTCCTCTTATTGAGTTCACATCTATTATTTCTCTTAATGATGCTTGCCTTCCTATAGCCATTAGCTCTTATGATTTAGTGCAGCAGGATTATACTTGTCTTCTAGTTATAGTTCCATGGGATGACTACTTGACATACATTATAGGTTTGTTTGTGGAGTTCGACATTGAGTATTTGGGGGACACCATTGATCATGATCCTTCTTCAGTTGTTGTGAGGGAGTATGCTAACCCTTATCTTCATTCTCTACTTGATCATTCTTTTGAGGGTGACATGATTGTGGATACTTTAATACAATAGTTGGAGGAGGTCACTTTATCTTCAGAGGAGACTCTTGGGTCTTTGGCACATGTTCAACATTCATCCTTAGTTAATCTTGATTTATCTTTTATAGCAGAGTGGAATAGTACACATGATTTGGAGGAGGTACCTTTCAGCATTAACATGGGGACACTTGACCAAGTTTTAGAGATTCCATACATTTTGAGGTTTCTTCCTATAGATTTTGGAGGAGGCTTCATATATACACCTTTGGCCTTGTTTCTTCCTAAGGGAAGGAATGTTGTTCTACACTCATGGAGCAATTTCTACATTGAGCCTTGAGCATCTACCATTGATGTTCATTATATATTGAGGGGGGCTACTTGGTCTCTCTTCCACTTCTCTCTTATGGGGGATACTTTCCTCACATGAGGTCTTCTCTCTCATATTATATTCTTGTATACATACCTCTTTTTGGGGGAGGGTTTTTTCTATGATTTTTTCCCTCTTTCTCCGCTTTATGAGAGATTACATTATACATCATATTGTTAAATATTGCTGATGCATTTAATATTTTTAATCACTACATTATCTTGTTGAGTGGTGTTAGAATCATACTATTGTCAAGTCATGTTTTGTCACTAATGTCAACATATGTTTCTATGAAGAAAGTAGACTGTTTATTACAATGTAAGGATACTGTATGGTTGATTCAGAATGAGAGAACACAAATTTATGTACAAGGAAGTTTTGTGATCCTATATCCAAGATCATATGCTTTAATAATTAATTATATTGGCTAAGTTATAGAAGATTTAGTGAAGACTTCTTACTAGACTGTGATAGTGGTAGTTGATAGAGTAAGTCTCTGTGTTTTCAGGATATCTTACAAACAATGTGGATCCAGTATATGCGAGTTTAAGGGATGACAAATAGCATACTGAGGAATGTTTTTTGATCTTAAAAAGTCATGGAAATCATGATGACATCAGCTATGGTGTATGTTCTGGAAGAGACCTTTTTGGGGCATACTTTAGAATTGAAGCGTGTATTATGAATGGCGAGGATAAATTATGGATGCTGGACCTTAATTGTTGAAATGTAATTGTTATATACTTGTTCTAGATATCATGTGTATCTTAGCAAGGATTTATGAAATTATTTGTATATTAGGAAAGCCTAATTGGATGACCTGATCATTTATTTGTAATAGGGTATATATGTAAGATCTTTTCTTTTGAAAAGAAGTCATAGTATGTATGGGATGTAAAAGAGAATTGTGGAAGTTGCGAGCTTGTATCTATTGGATGTAGAGTAGAGGATAGTTTATACTTCATTGGAACTAATCAAGAAAAGATAGTTGCTATCAGATATATCAAGGATTGTGTATTTCCTTTCATACACTTGTGTTGTGAACAATGAGTTCTGAAGGTGGACATAACCTTCTTTGGGTAGTGATCTTGGGTAGTGAGCCTACTCTTTTCTTTGACTCCTAATAGGGTATGTCCTTTAATAGGGATTGTGTACTGTAATGTTTTAATAAGCTCCTAGTAGGGATACATCTTTTAACATGGATAAAATACTCTCAGTACATCATTTGTAGGTGCTAATTTCCACTGGGGTTTTACCTTTAACAGGGTTTCCTCGACAAAAAAATATTATGTTATTGTGTTCTTACTATGCTATCATTTGATTTGGTATTGTTTCTATTCAAAGTTCAAAGTGTAATAATCTATCTCACAAAAAATTCACCCCCCCTCTCAGTTGTATTGGTGAACTGTTATTCCTAACACTTTTGCACCTGCAGTTTGTACATGGGTACCTAACATGGCCTAGTAGTTGTGACCCATCATGCATTTTTATCTAGAATTGTGAGCTTAAGTACATTCCCCTAAGTTGCACATAAAGGGGGGTGTTGGTGTAATTAAATATTTACTAATTACACTTTACTTAATTTTACTTAGGATAATGCATTTGCATAATAGTTGTCATTGAGACACCTAGGAGTTTGCATTTCATTTTAGCATATGGTTAGGGAAAATTTAAATTTAGATGGTGATAGTTGTCATCTCATACCTCTTTATGTGTGAGATCCACCTTTAGTCCTCTTATCACATTATCATACTCTCATTGTTTCACATGTTGTACATTCTTTGATGTAAAATGGAGGATGATCCACCTTTGGTGGACATGTGATTCCACCTAGTGTAGTTGATAGCTTATTATCTCTTTATCATGTAGTCTTATCGCATTGCCTATATATTTAGGCACTCCTACTTTGTATTTAATTCAATTGGCTATAATCAATTATTGGTCATTTTTCCTATCTCTCTTGTGCTATCTCTTGAGCTTCTAGATCTTGGCATTTTAGTCATGTGATTGAAAATGGTCAAATTCTACTAATTGTTTACAATTCACAACTATAAATGACTAATTTTGTCATTGGATAAAATCACAACTAAATAATTGGTCAAAAAAATAAAAATGACTAAATAAATGACTATTACTCTATTTTTTTCTTTCAAATTTGATCATAATCTAGAGAGCTTAAGCTTACTCTATTACTCTAGTTTTTATTTATGTAGTTTTTGTATATGTAGTTTTTATACATAAATAAATAGAAAACAATAGAAGTATATAAGTCCAATAATACATAGATTAACAACTATTAATACAAAGACAATTTTGATTAGTGGATAGGCTATTTTACTTCGGGCATTTCCCACCAATAAATCATGATGTCTCATACATGAACTTCTTTTGCCCATTTTCACAAACTTCTTCAGCCATTTCTTCTAGCCATATTTGCTAATATTTTTGAATTAGTTGGAGAGAAACCCTTATCTAGATGCAAGCGAAAACAACTGGAGATTATCCCTTATTGTTTCATTGTCGCCTTCTGTGAAAAATCTATATAAACACATGGAAAATCATAAGCTATAATTCTATGATTTTTGGACTAGTTTCTCTAAAGACATTGAATGCATAGGCACAAAGAATATGGAAGCACTTTCAACACATAACATCGTTAATATCAAAATCCTAACACATTCTATCAAAACCCTAATCAAATTTTATTTTAGGTTTTTTATTTTTGTCTATTTTTGCAGGGGTTAGGGTTTCAATGCTGGAAAGTAAGGGAAAGGGAAAAAATTTATCTATTTATCACTATTATTTCCCTTCTTTCTATAAGGTGTTTGATCATGTTAACCTTAAATATTTTCCTCTTAGCTCTAACTATAAATAATCAGGTTGTTTGTCATTTTTTATTTTTTTCTTTAAAATGTGATAGCTCACGCTGTCAAGATTAAGTGATAGTGAGAGCAGGGTGAATCAGTGTCACAACATTCTATAGTTTTTCTTAACCAATTAAAAAACAACAAAGTTAATCCAATAATACATATTAAGTATATACACACAAGAGTACTCATAACATCAGTATTTATTTTCAAGGAAACCCTATTAAGGGAAAACCCCAGAGGGGATGGTACCCACAAATATCTGCATTATAATATAGAGACCCTATTAGGAGTCCTAGCCCTATTAGGAGCCTAGTATTAAAATAGGCAGATCCTTATTAGAGGTATACAAAAGTTGTGCACACTGCACTTACAAAATTGGACTCTTTGTCCAGTATTACAAAAGATAGTATAACAAATACATGAGAATTAAACCTCTGCATATCATGCAATCTTATTTCTCAATCTCTTCTTAGCCTGCACTCTTTTGATCATATTTGCATTACATCCTCACACACAAATACAAAATATCCTTACTTACTTATACCCAATTAAGAGTATAATCCTTGGGTCAGATTACTATCATGTCCTTAGACATTTACAAAATATAGATTACATTGTGTGGCTTTTCTCATATCACTTTAACAATTACAACAAATAATATAACATAAGTAAGCTCTCCTTATAGAGATGGTTGATTCCTTCTTCATTGTAGTTTCTTATGCCTACCTCTGTGAAGTTCTCCTACAGGGTGTAGGGGAATATTCTTCAATTGTGACCACTTGTACAAATGAAATATAAGGTTTTTCCTTCTTTGGTTCAATCTTTCTACCTAAAGTACCAGTCACAACCCTTAATTTAGCTGTCTTCTTCCTTAAATTTTCCATCACTTCCTTAGGAATCCCCTATTCACTAGCAAGTTTATCAACAAAAGTCTCAACTTTATTCTCTATTTTTCTCTTTGCGAGTTCTTCTTGCACTGATTGATATTTTAGAATATGTTCCCCATTTCTCTGCATTGTAATGTAAGGTAGGGTAGGATGAAGGACCAAAGGTGCACCTAAATCACAACCCCCTTGCAGAGAACACGCATGTGGAAGAAAATACACAATAGAGAGAGAATGCAGAACATATCATATATATTCATCAAATAAACTCATACATGTCAGGTTGTAAGGCATTCCCGATTATGGCCAAATACATTCAATTTGATTACAATAGTCCTCCAACATGCGAGGATTCACTCCTCCAAAAACTATCTTCTATCTCCTAAAACTGATACCTAAAACTATAACCAACTACTCTATTTATACAAGAGGCTACCAAAACAAGTCAGCCTTTAGATCCATCATTGGAGAAAGGAACAAGTAGATCTAGGTCCACACACATCCTAATGATCGATACCAATATTTACTCCATGACCAAAATTCAATGCACAAGTCAAACTCAATAGGAAATCAAAATAAATCACTCGGTAAGAAAGATTACCGAGCACCAGGAAATAACTCAGCAAACCAACTGAACAACTCAGTCAAAGAAGGAACTGTGCAACCACCGAGACAAATCAGTCAATGAAGGAACCGAGAAAACTAAACAGCTCAAACTTATTTTTGGTGACACAGGATTGCCAAGGACCCGAGATGTTCCTACATCAGACACGAGGGGTTGTTTGAAATTATTCTTTGAATCATGTAGCAAGTACAACCCAAGCTAAATTCAACTCAAATTTTGAAATCCATGAACTATCTTCAATCGGTCTATTCTTCCATTTTACTAGATATTCCATATACCATTTTCCTCTTGTGCTTCTGCCAACTCTATGTTCCAAAATCTACTCAACTTCTTTTGTCTATTTCTTAGGATAATCATTCAGTATTGCCATGTCTTCATTAGGTTCATAATACTCAAAAAAATCTACAATGTTGAATATAGGTGATATATCCATGCCATCAGGTAACTCAATATCATAAGCATTTCCATTGTCAAATCTCCTCAATATCTCGCAAGGACCAAATTTCTTCATTTTCAACTTCCCATATGCTCCAACAAGAAATCTACCTTTCTTCGAGTGTACCATTACTTCATCCCCAACTATAAAATTCTTATGTCTTCTTGATCTATCTGATCTGTCCTTATATTTCTTATTACTATTCTCCAACTTATGTTTCACTTCCTCATGCAATGTCTTCATGAACTTAGCAAACTTTACTCCTTTGAAACTTCTCTTTTCTTCACCATTGATATCCTTAAAATATGATATACCTCTCAGTTGTATGCCATTAACAATCTCAAAAGGTTTTTTTCCAGTACTCCTATTTATTGAATTATTGTATGCAAACTCTGCTTGTGCCAACATACAATCCCAATTACTCAGTTTATCTCCAACTAAACATCTCAAAAGATTACCCAAACTTCTATTCACAACCTTTGTCTACCCACCATTCTGTGGGTAAAATTTAGAACTATACCTCAACTCGGTGCCCAACATTTTCCAAAGAGTCTTCCAAAAGTGTTCAACAAACTTACTATCTCAATCAGAGATGATACTTCTTGGTAATCCATGCAATCTAACAATTTCCTTAAAGAAAATATATGCTATATACACTACATCTAATTTCTTTCTACAAGGTATAAAATGTGCCATTTTGGAAAATCTATCCACAACAACAAATATAGAATCATTACCTCTTATTGTCTTTGGTAAGCTAAGATCAAAATCCATACTAATATCAATCCAAGGTTTCTCAGGAACAAAAATCGGTATATACAATCTAGTATTCTAACTTACTCCCTTTGCAACTTGACAAATTCCACAACTTTTCACAAATTTCTAAACATCCTTATACAACTATGGCCAAAAGTATTTCTCCTTAAGAAAACTCAATGTTTTGTCAATACCAAAATGTCCAGCCAAACCACTACTATGTTTCTTCTTTATCAAATTAGTCCTCATTGATCCTCTCAGTATACACAATTGAATACCTTTAAAAAATATACCTTCTTGAATGAAATAGTCTTCCCATTTATTACTCGATTGATCTTGAATAGGTGCTCTGCACTTCCTCCACAACTCAAAAAAATTAGGATCGATTTCATACAAATCTTTCATGTCATCAAAACCAAGAATTTCAATTCTCATCTCAGTCATCAAAGATCTTCTACTTAATGCATCATCAACTCGGTTAGTGACTCCACTCTTATGTTTTATCAAAAATGTATAACTGTGCAAATATTCAACCCATTTCATATGTCTCTGATTCAAATTATTATGACTACCCAAATATTTTAAATCCTTATGATCAGTATGCAACACAAATTCACTCGGTATCAAATAATGTCTCCTTTTCTTTAGGGCATGAACAATATCATAGAAATCTTGATCATACACATAATATTTCCTTTTTGCATCATTCATTTTCTCACTAAAGAAAGCAACAAGTTTACCTTCTTGACTCAACATATCTCCTATTGCACTACCACTTGCATCACATTAAACTTGAAATACATTATTGACATCAGGCAATGCTAACACATGTAATTCAACAACCTTCTACTTCAAAGTCTCAAAACTTTTATTAGCTCCATGTGTCCACTTAAATTCTCTTTTGTCTCCTCTCATAATCTCAGTCATAGCATTTCAAATTGAACTAAAATTCCTAATGAACTTTTGGTAAAAACTTGCTAAACCATGAAATGATCTTACCTCACTAGTATTTTCAGGTGTAGGCCAATTCAAAATAGCTTCAACCTTTTCCAGATCCATTTTCAAACCATCAACTGAAATCACAAATCCCAAATACACAATCTCCTCTTTCATGAAGGAACACTTTTTCAGGTTAATCAGCAACTTTTCTTCTATCAACTTCTACAATACTTGTTTAATGTGCAACAAATTTTCTTCTCTGGTCTTATTGAATATCAGAATATCATCTAGATATACAATCAAAAATTTACCCAAAAATTTCTTCAAAACTTCATTCATCCATCTCATAAAAGTACTCAGTGCATTAGTTAAACCAAAAGGCATAACCAACCACTCATACACACCTTCTCTTGTCTTAAAAGAAGTCTTCCACTCATCACCTTCTCTGATTCTAATCTGATGATATCCACTTTTTAAATCAATTTTGGTAAAATACTTTGCTCCAGTCAAACTATCCATTATGTCATCCATTCTCAGTATAGGAAACCTATATTTCACTATTATCTTATTGATTGCTCTAGAATCAGTACACATTCTCCATTCTCCATTCTTCTTAGGTGCCAATACAGTCAATACTACACATGGACTTAGACTTTCTTAGATCAAACCTTTCTACAAAAATTCTTGGATTTGTCAGTTTAATTCATGATTCTTGGTAGGTGTTAAATGATGTGGTACCTTATTTGATAAACTAGCTCTAAGGATCAGATCCATGCAATGATTAATACTTCTCTTCAGTGGAAAACCATCAGGTACATTATCAAAAATGATCTCCTTATACTTGGTGAGTATCTTATCAATCTCTTCAGGGATGCTATCCATTGTTTTCTCACTCAGTTTGTTAGGAATCACAATAAAACATACATTATTCTTCTTTAAATCCTTAACAAACTTTCTTCCTTCCATCAAACAAACTTTCATAAATGTACAAACACTACTAATAGGTTCTTCAATCAAATGTAACAATATTTTCTCTCTCATCAGCCCAAATAGTATATTTATGCAATTTTCCATCATATATAGTATGTTTATCATATTTCCAAGGTCTACCCAACAAAATATGACAACAATCCATAGGCATGATATCACATAACACCTTATCATAGTACTTTCCAATTTTTAAATTCACATAACATTGTTCACTTACCAATAGTATATGTTCATCCTTGATCCATGAAATTTGATAGGGTCTTGGGTGTTTCAGCCTTTCCAGCTGCGACTTTGTAACCATTTTCTTAGATTCAAAATTCTCCAAGCTTCCACTATCAATGATTACCTTCCACATTTTATCAAAAACTCTACATCTAGTCTTGAACAAACTTTTCCTTACTAGATCTTCCTTATTACTTTATGTAGTAGGAAAAATATGTGGATAGGGTTTAGAACAATGGGGGTTTGCACATAAAGAGATCCTAAACCAATATTTAACACAAACATATAAATCTAATGGTATGGAATATAAATTTGGAAATGCTTGCAAAGAATAATAAAATTAGATAAAATGAAATACATACCTCATAACATAGTAGATCTAGAAATACCTATTTTTTGGTGTCTGTACTAAGTTTTTGGAAATTTTGCAACTGGATCTGGTTTGGAAACACAGAGATAGAGAAAACCTAGAAATCTTTTTCTTTTCTAAGTCAGGTCAACCTTGACCCAAATACAGGTCGACCTTGACCCATTTATGTCGACCTTGACCTGCGCTGCTCCGAGAAAAATTCTGTTCGCAAATCCTGAAATTTTTCCAAAAAGGGTATTCGAATCTACTCTATAATTCATTGTTTCGTACCTTTACCTACAAGAAAAATGGTTTTGTTGTTGGGGTGGAGGGGTTTGCCTTAGTCAAACCTCAATTTAGGAATTAACCTTGAAATCAAAACTGAAATGGAGAATGCTAGCAAGTAGTAGAAGTAGATCTAATAATGAAGATATGATATTCAATAGATATGCAATTGTATTTCAAATGTAAACAAGTATGTTAATATGAAAGCTTGGCCTCAACATTAAAAACCATAAATGTAAATCAAAACCTCCATGATTGTATGCTTGGAATCCACCTTAAAGGAAGAATGAATGAATCTTGAGGATGCACAAAGGATCTTGAAGAAAGATCACACCACCATGATGGATAGATCTAGGGCTTGAATGATTGAATACTTAATCTTCAATGGAGAACTTGGATGCTTGAGGAGAAGACCTGAAAAACCTTGAACACTTGGAAGCTTGAAAACATGTAGAACAATGGATGCTTGAAATTTGACAATCACTTTGATGGATTATGCTTAGCTCTTCCTCATTAGATCTCTTGATCTTGCTTTCTTCTTTGCTTCTTGATTTGATGATCGCTTAAATTGAAATGAGAGGAGAAGGCTTTCTTATATACTAGTATAGGGCACAAACTTCTAGAGAGGCCAACATATGAGAAATAAATTCCCATTAGGTACATACCCTTAGAAGTGGACCTATATTAAATATATTATTAAGAGTCACAACTTTGAAGCCTGAAATAGCTGACCTAGAAGCGGGAAACAACTCTTTCCAACCCCGATATCTAGAAATCCTTGGAATTTTAAATTTAGACCCTAGGTCAACTCTGACCTAGGTCAGGGTCAAGGTCGACCTTGACCCAAAAGGTCAAATTTGGCCTTGAGGTCAAGAACCTCAAAATCTTAGTGAAAGATACTAGAAATAGGTAGGAAAGAAGTGGAAAACAAGGCAGGACAAGGGAAAAAGCCAGATCCAAGTCAAAGACCCATTCAAGGCATTTGACATGACCCCAAACCACTTACTTGGAAGGCTAAATGAGTCCTAAATGGAAGTGCTTCCATTTTTTGACGATACATTTAGCCCCCACTTTAGCAAGAGTATGGAAATTAAACATACTCGTGGTAAAGTTAGAAGAAAGACTCTAGTGGATCACAACGTGGTAGAAAATCACTTAGTCTAAGGACATGAGACCCTAGGCCAAGGATTATAACTCAACATATATGCACAAAGGTATAAAAGCAAAGATAAAATAAAGGAAAAGCTAAAAGACACAAAAAAGAGGGGTTACTAAAAAAACAAACCCAAACCAACTAGCAAAGGAAACCTTGATAAGAAATGCTTCCTATACTAATATCATATTTGGAAAGCTATCATAAAAGCATAAATGACTACATAAGAAAGATAAGAGAAAAATTATAAATAACATAGCTTCATGATCTAATCTTACTAGCATGAAAGCGAAAGAGAGAAAAGAGAGAGAGTGATTACCTCACCTAGTAAGATGCCCACCTTACCATGAATCACCAAGGAGGGAGAGCCCAACAGGTAGCCAAACCTGATAGTTCACCCATAAACTGTGCTTTATAGTTGTAATGCATCTTCTTATGGCTTTTGGAATACCCATAGATCCACATTCTTGTATCACTATGGAATATAAAATGCGTGTCTATTCAAGATTTAGCAACTTATGTGTGTTAGCTTCCGAGGATTTAGCATATTTGAAATTTAAAATGCATGTCTCTTCAAGATTTAGCAACTTATGTACGTTACCTTTTGAGGATTTAGCATATTGTAAAATGAAAACTATAATAAAAGGAAGACCCTATATATGCCCCCCTCCTTATCGTGGCTACCTCATAGATAGGATAAGGAAGAGAAAGGAGGATACCTACTTCACAAAGTAAGGAGATATCATGTTAACAACAATGTACTCTATATTCTTAGCAAAGAGTATTGGCCCTTACATCAAAGAACATAGATAATCATGAAAAATGATATGTCACTTATGGAAAAAGGATCCTCAAAGAGAAAGAGATCTTATCAACAAGACCCCCACCATAGAGGAATGCTTTGGATAAAATATCATCTTTCAAAGAAATTAAAAGAGAGACCAAAGATTCAATCAACAAGCCCCCTACGTTCAAGAGGAAGAGGAATCTTGGAATGAATGAAGCACACTCTAACCATAAAGTAAGGGAAAGACTTTATAAAGAACATAATTTTCAAAATAAAGAAGAGGTGATGACCTAGGACAACAACCTCTCACATTAAAGGATATCCATAGTCAGAACATCACTTAGTATAAGGAAATAATGTTGTAGAATAACAAATGCCACTAAGCTAAGGAAAGTAGATCCCTAGACAAAGAGAAAGAAAGAAAAATCTTTCCCCCTAGGGATGAAAGAAAGGGATACCTTTGCAAAACAAATTTCTTTAGAAAAGATATCATGAATACTAGAAGAGAGCTATGGATGATTATGAGCAAAAAGATATCATAATACAAAACCATAGAGATAAAATATAGAAAGAATAACCAATTAAGATAAAAAAAAAAAATACATGCTAAGAGCATAAAGGATCCTAGAAAAATGGAAGAAATACCTCTTGTCCCCTAGTAAAGAGACAAGAAGAGAAAAGATCTATATTATAGAAGAATGAGAGGTAAAATTATGAAGAAATTGTAATACCACACAAGAGTGAGATATAATTCCTAAAGCAGCTCTTTCTCTAACATATATCTTGAAATGCACACAATCAGCAAGTAAATTTGTATTACTATAGTGAAGAGGATATTTGTACTTGGAGAGAGCATCTTTCATCATGGGTTTAAATATTTTCTTCTTAGGATCCATTAATTTAACATACACCTTCTTAGCCACATCTTGACGAGTATCAAGGTAATATAAGGAAGGTGTTGGAAGAAGAACATGAAGAGGAGAGTGACGATCAGAATCAACCACCTTAAATTGAGATAGAGGAAAGCCAAGACCATGCATATCTTGTTTAGGGGATAGATGAATTGGATATTTAATACCTTGTTCATTAACACCAATCCCTAAACCCTTATAACCTTGTTTAGCCATCATGTTGTATCATGTGGTGTACATATCTTGTAAATCTTCTACAACAGGTGATTGTTCACGGTGATCCTGAGAAAATGTTGTATAAGGTGGAATGATAGGTTTAGAAGAAGTTTATTTTCTCTTCCCTTTAATATCATCATGGATCAGATAAGAAGAGGAAGGTAAATCAAAGGATTCTTGCACATCTGCATCATGAACCATAGCTTGAGTCCCATCATAAGTGTGGGAAGAGCTAGGGATAGAAGATGAAGAAATAGCAGTGGTAATATTAGGATTTGGATTAGGAAGATTAGGAAATGGGGTATCATCTACCAAATGCTTCACATAATCCAAAAGAGTAATAGGTCTGCCACACAAATACTTAATGAAAGTTTCGAAAGTAGGAAGGCTAGTATTAGTCAATCTCATAATAGCATAGTCACTACAAAGGATTTGAAATGTTTTAACATGAGTGACATGATCTCCCTTACCATTATAATTCTCAAGACAAGGCATATCACCTTTCTAGGGGACAGGAGCACAAATAATGTCTAGGGATAAAGGACTACCCATGTCACATGTAAGGATACTAAACTTGGATTGAGTTAAGGATGCAAGTTGTTGTTGTAAAGAGGACATATTTTGAGCCAGACTAATGATTGTGGAATCATTAGAAGAAATAGGAGGCATAGAAACTTTAGGAACACTAGGAAAAGTGTATGAAGCAGCAGGAATGGAAGACACAATTGGAGGAACACTCATAGGAAGAGATGGAATAGATGTAGTCACCAAAGGAGGAGTATAAGTAGGAATTCTAGGTAAAGGAATGGAAGAAGGTTCCACACTAGTGACAGGAGGAGTGAATCCTAAATCTTGAGCTAAAGGTTTGACATTTAAATGCACAAGATGAGTGATACCACGCAAGAGGTTAACACATTGATCACTATCAAGAAGGAGTTTCTTAAAGGCCTCTATAGCTTGAATAGAATATTTAGGATATAACATTCTAGGTTCATCAATGTTGTAAATAGTGGAACATGAAGGTAACCATGCACACAGCCTATGGTAAAGTTCAATTGAAGAGGTTGTAGAGCAGGATGAAATAGGAATAGGATCAATGAAGATATTATTAAAAAAAAATTCATCCTCACTTCCATGTACCTCATTAGGGGATCTATCCTCTTTTGCAACAAAAGCCTCATCAAAGTATTCAAAACAAAAATCATACATGTTGAACACAAAGTAGCACTACAAGCATGAAAAATGTAAATGTTTTGTATTTTTAAAGAAATTTTGTAATTTTTTTTTTGAAATATAAATGCAAGAGCATAAAATAAATCTACTTTTATATGCATGTAAGATCTAACATAAAATGCAAATCTAACACCAAAAAGAAAGATTTGTTGTAAAACGGCTCACCGAAATGTAATAGGAAAAATATGTGGATAGGGTTTAGAACAATGGGGGTTTGCACATAAAGAGACCCTAAACAAATATTTAACACAAACATATAAATATAATGGTATGGTGATGGAGTAGTATCCTGGCTTCTTGTCTAGTTCCTTGTGATTTTTTTGTACTCAGTCGAGGAGATGGATAAGCTCGGTAAAGACCTTCTTTTACTCAGTTATTCGGGTGATAGTTCTCGGTCGAAGTTTGTTTCACTTCACCAATGGAGCTATGTAATCTTGGTGGTGATTCTTAGTTGGAAGTTTTGGTGGAGCTCCGTTGATGATGGTCACTCGGTGACTTGGTGTTTTTTTGCTCGGTGCTCGATTGTCGATGGGGTCTCGGTGTTTATGACTATTTCTCGGTCACTGAAGTGGCTCAGTCACTGGAGGACTCGGTCATTGAAGGAGACTCAACATTTCTAGTGCTTGGTAATGCTTGTAAAGCTCAGTTGGTGTGCTTTCTTGGTATGTTTCCTGGCACTCGGTAGTTTGGCTTACCGATGAGTGTTCTTGGAGATTTGGGAGGCCGACTTGGTGCATTTATTATTGGTAGCTAATGTCACATTCTCCTATGTGGATCTAGAGGTAGACATGGAGAATTTAATATTTGTAAGGATGTTTGAGAGCTGACTTGTATTGCATTTAATGTTTATTTGTAGTAGAAGCCGACTTGGCTTGGGGAGTTAATTGTTTCATCCAACTGACTTGTGGCTGAAGATTAGTATTTAAGGAGTGTTTGGGTAGTTGTTTAGGTAGTAGATCTGGGGGGAATCAGAAGGGAAGTTCTAAGAGATGAGTTAGGAGAACCAGATAAGTGAAGTTGTGGAAAAGATCCTGTGAGATCTTGCAGATCAGATTGCTATTTGATAGTTTGTAACATCAGAGCTAGTGGTTTGCATACTTGGAGACAAGGAGATTGCTTGGTGGCTTGTGAGCACAAGTTCAGATCTGCCTTAGGGTTTCTATCAGTTGTTGATTTGTCTTAAAACTGAACTAGATGGAGTTGTGTTAGATCTTGTTGATCTTCCAGATTGTTTTTTATTGTAATTGGCCCTAACCCAGAAGGCCTTACAGCCGAGCATGTTATTGAAAATATGGTTGAAACAATTTTTGTGTTGTGTTATTCCACTGTGTTCTTCATTGGCTGCAAGGTTGGACTATCCTTAATTGGATCCACCATCCTTGACTGTGTCATATGGAATATAAATCTAGAAATGATTGCAAAGAATAATGAAATCAAATAAAATGAAATACATACCTCATAACATAGTAGATTTGGAAATACCTATTTATAGTGTTTGTACTAAGTTTCTAGAAATTATGCAACTGGATCTGACCTGGAAACACAGAGATAGAGAAAACCTAGAAATAATTTTCTTTTCTGAGTCAGCTTGACCTTGACCCAAATATAGGTTGACCTTGACCCCTTTATATTGACCTTGACCTGCACTGCTCCGACAGAAATTCCATTCACGGATCTTGAAAGTTTTCTGAAAAGGCTATTCAAATCTTCTCTTTAATTCATTATTCCATAGCTGTACCTGCAAGAAAAATGGTTTTATTATTGGGGCGGAGGGGTTTGCCTTAGTTAAACCCTGATTTAGGAATTAACCTTGAAATCAAAATTGAAATGGAGAATGCTAGCAAGTAGTAGAAGTAGATCTAACAATGAAGCTATGATATTCAATAGATATGCAATTGTATTTCAAATGTAAACAAGTATGTTAATATGAAAGCTTCGACTCAACATTAAAAACCATAAATGTAAATCAAAACCTCCATGATTGTATGCTTGGAATCCACCTTGAAGGAAGAATGAATGAATCTTGAGGGTGCACAAAGGATCTTGAAGAAAGATCACACCACCATGATGGATAGATCTAGGGCTTGAATGCTTGAATCCTTGATCTTCAATGGAGAACTTGGATGCTTGAGGAGAAGACTTGAAAAACCTTGAACACTTGGAAGCTTGAAAACATGTAGAACAATGGATGCTTGAAAGTAGACAATCACTTCGATAGATTATGCTTAGCTCTTCCTCCTTAGATCTCTTGAGCTTTCTTTCTTCTTTGCTTCTTGATTTGATGATCTCTTGAATTGAAATGAGAGGAGAAGGCTTCCTTATATACTAGTCTAGGGCACAAACTTCTAGAGGGGCCAAAATATGAGAAATAAATTCCCATGAGGCCCATACCCTTAGAATTTAACCTATATTAAATATATTATTAAGAGTCACAACTTCAAAGCCCAAAATAGCTGACCCAAAAGTGGGAAACAACTCTTTCCAACCCCGATATCTAGAGATCCTTGGAATTTAAAGTTTAGACCCTGGGTCAGGGTCAAGGTTGACCTTGACCCAGAAGGTCGACCTTGACCCTAAGGGAAAGAACCTCAAAATCTTAGTGCAAGATACTAGAAATAGGTAGGAAAGAAGTGGAAAATAGGGTAGGACAGGGGAAAATGAAAAATCCAAGTCAAAGAACCATTCAAGGCATTTGACTTTACCCCAACCAATTACTCAGAGGGCTAAACTAGTCCTAAATGGAAGTGCTTCCATTTTCTGACGATACACTTTCACTCCATAGTGCTCTCTTGACCATCAAGTTCTTTTCTTTCTCAAGATCATTCAGTGAGTATTCTTGCACCAAAGAATTTCTACTGCTACCAACCTTCTTACTTGCATGTGTACACTCAAATGACCTATGTCCTTCTTCTCCACAATTGTAACAAGTTCCTCAGAATCCACCTCTATTATAAGCACCTCGATAGTTACTGCCTCTTCCTCTAGAAGAACTTTCACCTTTCCACTCGGTCTTTCCTTTTTCTATATTTGTTTTGTCTTGATCATATATGTTATTTTCAACATAAGATCTTCCTCTTCCTCTAGGGAATCTACCACCTCTTCCTCTTTGTCTTTTCTCATGTCTTTTGTTCAATTTCTCCTTTTCTTTCAAGGAAAACTAATAAGCTTCTTCAATATTTTCTAACTTAACCAAACTGATTTCTTCTTGGATGGAAATTCTCAACCCATTTAGGTACCTAGCAATTATTTCCACTTCATCCTCATCATGTAAAGATCTGACATCTAATCCATAGAATTCTCCAGTATAATATTTTACTGAGCTATCTTTTTGTCTCAAAATTTGCATTCACCTAACTAGGTTAATCTGATAATCACATGGTAAAAAATTTCCTTTCAACTGATTTACCATCTTATTCCATACCTTAATCTTTTCTTTGCCTTTCTTTTTCATGTCCAATTGCAGATGTTTCCAACACAAGGATGCATGACTTTTCAACTTTGTGCTTGCAATCTTAACCTTCTTTTCCTCAGGGACATTTTCATACTCAAAATACTTCTCCATCTCAGTGATCCAATCCATCAATTCATCTGCATCTATCTTTCCATTGTACTCAGGAGGATTAAAATGTGGTGTAGATTTCAATTTTGTCAAAGCCTTCAACAATCTTTCCTCAACCTGATCCATCACAAGTGCAGGTTCTACTTCACCTTTTTCCTCTTCAATTTCTTCATCACTAACATCTTCAATATGTCTTCCTCAGTGCTAGGCTATCTCAATAGTTTCTAACCTAGCAATAATCTACCTTAACATATCTTCCAATCTTGGATCTGCATCTCACCTCCCACGAACCATCTTGAAAACCCTCTGTAATTGTAGGTCAGATCACAATCTACTACCCCAGAAAAATTATCAACTAGGGTTTAACAAGAAGGAATCCTCAACCTAGATTCACAAATCTAGATCTAGATCTCAAACCTCTCTCTAATACCACCTGACACAAGGCAGGGTAGGATGAAGGGCCAAAGGTGCACCTAAAGCACAACCCCCTTACAGAGAACACACATGCGGAAGAAAATACAAAATAGAGAGAGAGAATGTAGAACATATCATATATATTCATCAAATAACCTCATACATGCTAGGTTGTAAGGCCTTCTTGGTTATGGCCAAATACATTCAATTTGATTACAACAGTCCTCCAACATGCGAGGATTCAATCTTCCAGAAACTATCTTCTATCTCCTAAAACTGATACCTAAAACTACAACCAACTACTCTATTTATACAAGAGGTTACCAAAATAAGTCATCCTTCAAATCTATCATTGGAGAAAGGAATGATTAGATCTAGGTCTACATGCTTCCCAATGATTGATACCAATATTAACTCTGTGACCAAAATTCAATGCACAAGTCGGCCTCAACAGGAAATCAAAGTTTATGGGTTCATGTAGGTTCTCAAAGAGTGGGCTGCTATGGACATGCAAATTAATTCCTAGCTATATCACAAAATCCAAGATGTCAGTATCAAGTACTTAGAACTGAAGGACAAAGTGAACAAAATTGCCATGCTGCTTGCCAAGCCTACAAACACTGCCAATACTAATGCTGAGAAGTTTGCTGGTTTTGATGGCCAAGGTTTGATGGAGAAGCTAGAATAAAAAATAAATGCTATTTTCAACTTGCGCATGTAGACTACCTCCAGTCGTATCCTAAGCATTGAAGAAAACCTCAACAGAATAATGAAGTAGAACTTTGAGGGCATGAAGGTAACCACTAACAACCTAAGGACCCTTCTCTTTTTTCTAGGAAGGGAATAATGGTCCCATTATTGTTGAAGATGAAGATACTAAAGGCTTTACCCCTTATGGCCCTAGCTCTTGTACTAGAGTGAATACGAAGAAAAAGAAAGAAGATAATTCTAAGGAAATCATGGCTCTCTAGGAGTCCATCCACAAATTTGATTTGTTGAAGGAAGAAACAATGAAGTTTATGGAAAAAATGTCTTATTTGTGCTAGTTGGTCTTCGCCCCTTTTTTGGTGTGTCAGTCCTGCTTTTCTAGTTTCTAGTGCTGGGGGGTTTCTATTGTTCTATGTTGTGTCCCCCAACTATCTCTTTTTTCCTTGTGTTGATTCTTCATATCTTTCTTTCTAATGTAAAGGGTTATTTTTCCCTTCAAAAATTATTTTATCCTTAATAAAAAATAGAAAATCAAAATAAATCACTCGGTAAGAAAGATTATCGAGCGCCAGGAAATAACTCAGCAAACCAACCAAGCAACTCGGTCAAAGAAAGAACTGAACAACCACCAAGCCAACTCGATCAATGAAAGAACCGAGAAAACTGAACAACTCAAACTTATTTTTGGTGACACACGATTGCCAAGGACCTGAGATGCTCCTGCATCACATTGGGTTCCCTAGGTGCTATGACCACATGTTCAACATGAAGAGTCAAAATGATCTCACCAACCTCATATCCCATGGGTGTGCTCCAAATAGTCCTAGGCTCTAAAGCCTCAAATAAAGTACAATTTGTCTCTACCATAAAGAAAATGGTATCCTTATATTTCTCCATAATAGATCTAGGGATCCTTTCCCTCTCATTCATCTACCTTTGAAATACTTTGAATATACCAGAGAGGTTTCTATACCTCAGTATCTCATCTTGTTTTTTGTAAACTTCATTGATTTGCCTCATTATTGATACATTTTTCTTCTATAGGTATAGTCCCATAAAATTCTGAGTTATGTGAAAGAAAATGTAAAGGATCAATGATCCAAATCCGAATGAAGAAGATGTCATGTTCTTCTTTATTTCTATAATGTTCTCCATCAACTGTCATCTCAATACTTCACACACATCATACTATTCACCTTCTTTGACAATTTGATATGCCATGTCTATAAATCTTGTAGAGACTAAATTTATTCTACTTATATACTACATTTTATAGCCAACAATCATAGAAATAACTCTTACATCCTTCTACAATATATCCCTAACCGTCATGTCTCTTCTATTTCATTTGCAACTAGTTAGGGTTTCCACCTTCTTCTTGGTGTTCTTCATGGAGAATAATAACTTACCTCCAATAGGTATCCCTTTTACTACATGAATTATATCCTTAGTGATCATGATAGGGTTTCCTCCCAACCAAAATAATTATTCATGAAATCTTCTCAACACAATCTTAATCCATTCTTCTTCCTTGAACTTGAAATGTTCTGTGTAGTTTAGTAGGTTTAGGTTTTCCAAATGTGTGAATTCAAGTTGGAGATTATCTTCTTCATCAATCATTTTCTTCATCATATAGATTATCTCCAGTGACCCTATGTTCTCATACTTGCAATGAATGTAACCCCTAATATCTTCTACATGAAGAAATCCATACGGAGTATGCGAGAATGCACCCGCAAGATCATCCTCTATAGGCTTATATGGATGTTTCTTTAATTAATATGTATTTCTATCCTTGATATCATATAACTTAGGTGCATCCATCTTTATATGCTTGAAAGAACAATATTAGAAGGAGATTCAAAAATACCTTGCACATAACCAGTAGAATCTAGGGTTTGCCTTCAAACTTCACAAACAATCTCACAAGCAATTCACAAATCTAGATTCAAAGCTTAGGTCTACTGCTATTTGATAAAAATGGTGCAAAAAACTTCTAAGTATAATAACTTATAGGTTGCATTACACAAATCCCTATGCAACCATAGAGATGATAACCTCTAGGTAATCTGCCAATCACCTGCCATCATCAATCCAACCACATAGATCCATGTGATGATAAATGAAAATACTAAATGTACATGCACAATTCCATAAGAGCTTGCATAGCTCCATTATACAATCTAGGGGAACTATGAGATACTGGTGTTAAATTCCAATGCTCCCCCTAAGGCCTTTCTTGGCCCTTCATGCTAATGAAGATGCATTAACTTCATACAAATATATGGTAGGGTCTACTGAGTCTCCTTGATTTCTCACTACTTCTTTGTTTTTCTCAATATTATTTTCCTTTAGGTCACTACTCTTGACCCAATTCTCTTTGTTCCTTGTTCATTGTCAAGGGTTTGGGTGTTCTTTTTACTAGTCCATTGAATCTGCACTACTTTGCAATGTATCCATCATTGTTTCACTTGTAACATGTAAATTTCCTTTTAGGTCTGAGTTGACTGTAATCAATCTACAATTTAAAAAACCTTGCAATGTGTCCAAAATTATTGCACTTATAACAAATAATCCTCTTAGGTTTCTTCACATCTTTCTCACTTTCCTCAGGTTTGTTCACATTAGGTTGGCTGACCTGTTTCTCATATGTTTTCACAGTTTCTTCTGGCTTACTAGCTTCTTTTTATTTCTCAACATTCTTTTTCAAATTATAATAACTTGGCCTTTTGGATCTCATGTATGGTTTTCTACATTCTTTCATGTTATGACCATAATTATATTAATTAAATTAATAGCCAGAAAAGGGTTTATTACTTCTTGTACCTTTACAACTTTTCTCCATGTGTCCTTCTTGATTGCATTCATGGCACTTGTCATCTGAGGGTTTGGTCTTCTCCTGCTTACATCCTTCAAATTTTGATCCATATTTCTTAGGTGGGTCAATATTGGTGACCACATGATCCTTGTTCTGAGATATGTCTTCCATAAATCCAATTCCAGTCTTATCTATAACTACTTTCTACATGTTAGACTGTTCATCAATCTTCAGACTATTATGATGAAGTCTCTTGATGCATTCCTTTTTTTCTTAAGTTTGCAAGTCACCAAGATATTGTATTTATCAATCTTTTGATGTTTTTCTTTCATTTCTTCCACCTACAATTCAAGTCTTGTTGCCTTTGTCTCTACTGATTGTAACTCATCTTTCATTTTCCTATTTTTGTCTTTTTCTTCTTCAAGTTCCTTAATCAGATGTAGTTTTAAGATCTCATATTCATCCTTGAGTGCTTCATTTTCTTCTTTAATATTTTCAACCTATTGTGAATCAAATTTATCTTTATTTGGTTCATTTTGAATTTTTACAAGTTCTTCCCTTAAACTTCTTGCATGATTTAACTACTCCTTAAGTTTCTTGATGAAATCTTCTACCCCTCTTTGTTTGAACTTCATATCTACATTATCTTCATTAGCCTAATCAAAATCTTCTAATGATACTTCATAGTTCTTCTTTAGACTGACGAAATCCATCTAGATCCCCCTTAATTTGTTAGGCTTTTCCTTTAAGGGTATGATGCTCTGATACCAATTGTTATGCAGTCAACGATGGTGGATCCAATGAAGGATAGTCCAAACCTTGCAGCCAAAAGAATTACACAGTGGAATACTCAAAAAAATAAACAAAACCACAAATGTTTCAATCAATTTGCATTAACATGCCCAGTTGTAAGGCCTTCCGAGTTAGGGCCAATTACAAAATGAAACAATTCTACAAGATCCACAATCAGATCCAATACAATCCCAGCTAGTTCATCTTTGAAGACAATCAGAAGTTGATGGAAACCCTAAGGTAGATCTAAAATTGAGCTCGCAAGCCTCCAAGAAATCTCCTTGTCTCCAAGTATGCAAACCCCTAGCTCTGCTACAAAAGACTATCAGATTATAATCTGATCTACAAGAACATCGAGAACTTTTCCACAACTTCACCAACTTCAGCTTTTAGAACCTCAGATTTGACTCACTAAGTTTTCCAAGTCATGAATCCTCCTTTTCTCTCCATTCTACTCCTAAACATATACCCAAGCCCTCCTTAAATACTAATCATTAGCCACAAGTCAGCTGGATGAAACCCTTAACTCCCAAAAACCAAATAATTAAATGCCATACAAGTCGAATTACAAATGTATACAAACATTTAATTCTTCATGTTGGCCCAAGACAATGGCTACCAACAATTAATTTCACCAAGTCAGCTCACAAATCACACAGAACTCCAGTCGGTAAGTTTGAACTACCGCGCAACAGTAAAATTACCGAGCATGCCAGGCATCATCGAGCACCAGTATCGACTGAGCACCGTAAGCATGACCGAGCAACCATTTCACTAAGAGCCAAAGACTACCGAGTTCCTTCAGTGACTGAGCTTTCTTCAATGACCAAGACCATTGGTCAAGGCTACAACTGAGTAAAAACTAGCCAAAACACAAACACTCCATGTAATTTACCGAGGATACAAAATGTCCCTGCCTTAACCATGGATGCCCCTACATCAGACACCCCAGGTTCCAAAAGATGTTCATATGTGAGAAGAACATCTTCCAGGATTCAACACATAAATCCTAAACTAGTTATTCACATACAAGTCCTCCACCTTTTCTACTTGCAAAGTCTTCCACTTCAGTTTCCTCTGCCTCTTCAAGTCTTTTCTAGATAATGTACAGGTCAGTTCTTCATACTGATCATTCATTTTCTCTGGATCCACAATCTCAACTTGGCTACCAATACTCAAGCTTCTCCTACTGATCATTGTATCCATCAAAGGCATCAGTGAAAACTTCCTATCATTCTTCTCAATAGTAAACACATTTATAACATAGTCATAAATAGCTCTGCAATCATATTGCCAAGGTCTACCGAGCAATATATCATAACTATTCATCTTCACAATGTCACAAAGCACAAGATCCTTGTACTAGCCAATCTGAACATCAATGAAGCATTGTTCTCTAACTTCCAAAGCATGAACATCTTACAACTAGCCAACCCTATAAGGACAATGATGTTTCATTCTACTCAAACCAAGTTTCTGAACTAGGTCCTCAGCAACACGGTTATCAATGCTACCACTATCAACAATAACATCACAAAGTTTACCTTCAGTCTTGCATCAGGTCTTAAACAAATTACTCATCTGACAAGGTTCATCCTTTGTACCAAGAAATTTTCACCGAAGTAGCAAGTTCTCTAATTTAGGTTCATTATGAATGTTCTCATTCATCACAGTAGTTCATCGGTCAACCTTCTTCTATGTACATGTTGGAGATTTGCCAGCAGGCCAGTACTTGTGTATGTTTTTCATTGATGACAACATATGGAAAGTAGCATGCATGGAAGTCTTATGCAATAAGCTTTCTATATATGTACCATGGCCATGATATCAACATAATATCATGGGCGTAGAGGTTAACTGTTAGTACAGGTAGTTATATAGCAGTTAGTGTCGGTAGTGTTCCTGATAGAGTTACAAGTAGTGTTTTGTGTATGGTTGTCCATATAGTTATGATGGAGCCTTGTACACTTGGATTTATGTTGAAGACATGTTAGTGATGTTTTAGTTATGGATGCATAGTTTGTTGATGAGTAAAAGTGAAGTTATGTAGTCGCTATTTGCCAGTAGTAGTCTCCTGTGTTTATTCAGAAGAGCCGACAGAGATTTTACTGGTTATGTAGTTGCACCTATCCTATGGGTATGCACCCTTTGATTTAATCGTAGAGGAGAGTTATTAATTTTTGGTTATGAGAGCATGAGTTAATTCATCCTTTAGAGAAAGTTCTAGTTGTTTTGGTAGAGTCGACAGTGTGTAGCATGCGCCTACAATTATCTTATTAGACAGGTCCCAGATTGTGTTGCATGCATAATAGAGGTGATAGAATGTTTGTTGGAGTTTTTTATGGTTTCTCTAATATGATTTCAAGGTGGTTCTAATAGGCCGACTTGATTATATCATTTGGAGGAAAGATATTTATAGGCAGTCATTTGTGATTGCTGAAGTGTGGTTCATAGTTGATTAAGCAGAGAAGAGCAGAGTGTGCAAAGTGTTGAGCCATCAGAAGAAGGTCTATGTGACCAACTAAAGTACGTGTGCTATTCATTGGAACTGATCCATATATTAGGTCAAAGCATAGTTCACCAAGATCTAGATATAGTGTGTATCTATTATTCAAAAGGTTGTAGCCTTTGCCCATTTGAGCAGTGAGCTCTTAGATAGTGCGTCATCTCCCCTAACAGGGACAATTGTAAAAGACTCCTAACAGGGTCTGACCCTTGACCAAGTCTACTGTACTAAATATATTGTAAAGAAACTCCTAACAGGGTCAAGGATCTTCTAACAAGGATCATAATACTTTAGTGCAGAATATTAGTGGGTGTCAATTCCCACTCGGGTTTTTACCTATTTGGGTTTCCCCGTAACCAAAAGATTGGTGTTGTGTTCTTATTTTCTTTCATTTTGTTTATGTTTTATGTTTAAGTATACTTAATTGGATAAATAATTGAACCTTGTAGATAACTGATTCACCCCCCCCCCCCTCTCAGTTATCTCTTGGGACTATTCCTAACAATTGGTATCAGAGCCAAGTGCCTCAGAGAGAAAGTTTAATAGCTTGAGGTTGATCAGATGGTGTACTTTAGGAAAGAAAGTCCTAAGTTTGATGGAGAGAATTATCTTGATTGGAAGAACAAGATGGTGACCCATTTGTAGTGCATTTCTTTTCGAAGTTTTTAATGTAACCATCAAAGTAGCCAAGATTCCTACTTTAGAAGACCTTGCAAAATATGATGCTAGTGATGCACAAAAGGAATTGTTTCATTAGAATGCTATTTCTAAAGAAGCCCTTATCAACACCCTATCTGATGGTCAATTTTGAGAAGTGAAAAAGATAGATACAACCCACAAGATATGGAAGCACCTAGAAGACATATTTGAAGGAGACAAACAAGAAAAGGATACGCGTAGAAAGATATGGAAGAAAAGATACAATGCATTAGAGATGTTTCCTGAAGAAAACATCGGATCTTATAATGAGAGGATAAATGAAGTAGTTTCTGGAATCATAAATAATGGTGGAGAGATTTCAAAGGAGGACATCATGGACAAGTTGATGACTACTCTCACTCTTGAATATGAAAGCAAGATTAACATCCTTGATGAGACCATGCAGCTTACATCTAATTTCAAGAGAGAGACCTTGATCAGCAAACTCTTTGCTTTTGAGATTTCAAGATTGAAGACAGAACCAAAGAGTGAGACAGCCTTCAAATCAACAGTTCATGTTAAGAAATCTACAAACACTTCTGGTAATTTTGATGATGATGATGAAGAGAAAACTTTAGAGGATTTCATTGCTATGATTGCTAAAAGAGAAAAGAAAGGAAAAGGAAAATATGAAGTTCAATTTCCATTTAAGTTCTTTTCATGTAATAAGATAGGTCACTTTGCATCTAAGTGTCCTACTAGAGCTAGAAAGTTCAAAAAAGACTACAAGCCTAAGTATTCTAAGGAATGCTACTATGCTGGAAATGGAGTATCAGATGATGAATCTAGTGAAGAAGAAATTGGATTAATTGCTATTATAGACAAATTGAATAATAAGATAGCTCATGAAGATAAGAAAGGAAATCAAGAGATTGCAGTGATTTCACAAGCTAACATGAGGACAGACTAGATTATAGATAGTGGTTGTTCACATCACATGACAGGTGATAAAGGTAGGTTTGTTCATTTCGACAAATACAATGGAGGTATGGCTAGATTTGGAGACAACACTCCTACGCCAATAGTTGGTAGAGGAACCATCACTTTGGATGGAAAGAATAGTACTGATGACATTCTTTATGTTGATGGTTTAAAACATAACCTTCTCAGTGTTGGACAATTACTTGGAAAAGGATATTAGTTGGAGTTCAAATATAATAAATGCATCATTAACAACAAAGATGGTGTTATGATTGCATCAGGCTCAAAGACTAGAGGTAATGTTTTTCAACTCAATTCTGAAGCAAGTTGTTTTGTTGCTAAAGTTGACGACAATTGGTTGTGGCATAAAAGACTATGTCATATCAATATTGATAACATAGTAAAGATAAGAAATGTAAAGGTAGTAAGAGATCTACCTAGCATAGCAAAGCCAGTTGATACTATATGTAGGGAATGTGTGATGGGAAAGCATGTGACAAATTCATTCAGGAGCAAGTAGAATTTAGCAGAGACCAAGTTGGATTTGATTTATACAGACCTTTGTGGTCCAACTCAAACAAGATCATACTATGGGGAAAGGTATTTCATTTTGTTTGTTGATGATTATACTAGACTGATGTGGGTTGCATTCTTAAAAGATAAGTCAGAAGCTTTTGAGAAGTTCAAAATATTCAAAGCTAAGGTTGAGAATGAATCTAGACTAAAGATAAAATGTTTGAGATTAGATAGAGGAGGAGAATTCACCTCTGACAGATTCTATAAGTACTACAAAGAACATGGCATAAAGAGATAGTTAAGTGCACCTAGAACCCCTCAGCAGAATGGAATTGCAGAAAGAAGGAATAGGATCATCCTTGATACAGTGCACACCATTATGATAGAAGGAAAAGTTGCACACACCTATTGGAGAGATGTGATCAACACAATAGTCTATACCATCAATAGAATTCAATTGAGGTAAGGCACTGAAAAAACACCTTATGATCTATGGTTTGGTAATGTTCCCATAGTAAAATACTTCAGAATCTTTGGAAGCAAGTGATACATCAAGAGGGATGAAGCAGTAGGCAAGTTTGATGCAAGAAGTGATGAAGGTATTTTTCTTGGTTACTCTACTAAAAGTAAAGCTTATAGATGTTTCAATTTAACATTGACAAGGATCATTGAAAGTGCTCATGTAAATATTGATGAAAATTTTATGATTCAAGAAATATATCATGATTACTCACCCATGATTGAGGAAGAACCTAGACCCTCTACTAGTGAGATAGTTATTGAAGAAATGTTTGACAGTATTGATGTGTTATTCAATGACCCTGAGACAAGTGAAGAAGAAACCCCTAAGGCGGATAAGTCAACATCACCTAAAGTTCCAAAGTTTACATCAAGAAATCATTCCAAGATTGACATCACTGGAGATCAAAGCGCCAAAGTATTAACAAGGTCCCAAGCAAAGAACTCAACTAATAGTGAAGTGGTATGTTTACTATCTTAGATTGAACCTTTAAGTGTTGAAGATTCTTGTAATGATTCAGATTGGTATGATGCTATGAAAGAAGAACTTGATCAGATTGTTAAGAATGACACTTGGGAACTAGTCCCAAGACCTAGTGATAAGAATGTGACTAGAACAAAATGGATATTCAGAAACAAGATGAATGAAGATGGTACAATAGTAAGAAACAAAGAAAGATTAGTATGTAAAGGATATGTGCAAAGAGAAGGCATTGATTATTCAGACACATTTGCACATGTGAGTAGATTAGAAGCTATTAAGTTGTTTCTAGCTTATGCTATAGTCAAAAACTTCAAATTTTATCAGATGGATGTCAAGTCAGTATTCCTAAATGGAGACTTGAAAGAAGAAGTATACATTGAGTAGTCAGAAGGATTCACCTTATCAGACAGATCTCATATGGTATGTAGATTGAAGAAGGCCCTCTATGGACTTAAGCAAGCCCCTAGAGCATGGTATGAGAGATTAGATGGATACTTAACATAGATTGGATTCAAGAAAGGAGCAGCAGATTGTAATCTATTCATTAGAGAGACATCTAAAGGTTTTCTACTTGTAGCTATATTTGTTGATGACATTATCTTTGGAGGTAATGAAAAACTAAGTGCAGAATTTGCCAAAGAAATGCAGAATGAATTTGAGATGAGTATGATTGGTCCTATCAAATACTTTTTGGGACTAAATGTGCAGTAGACAGAAAAAGGAATTTTTATTAATCAGTCAAAATATGTGAAAGAGATACTGAAGAAATTCAAGATGGATGATTGCAAGCTAGTAAGAACCCCTATGATCACTGGATGCAAGCTTACAAAAGAAGATGACTCACTTGTAGTAGATATAACATTATATAAATCTATGATTGGTAAACTTATATATCTTACTCAGACTAGACCTGATATTTCAAATACAGTTGGCATTGTTGGAAGATTTGCAGTAGAACCTAAACAAATTCACCTCATGGCAGTAAAAAGAATATTCATATACTTGCAAGGCACTATAGATTATGGTCTATGGTATCCTAATTCAGAAAATGTTGAGCTTCATGTGTACACTAATGCAGATTAGGTAGGATGTGTTGATGACAGAAAGAGTACTTTAGGAGGAGCAATGTTTCTTTGTGATAGACTTGTCACTTGGACAACCAAGAAACAAAATTGTATTTCTCAGTCAACAGCAGAAGTAGAGTATGTTACAGCAGCCTTGAATTTTTCTACAATTGTTTGGATCAAGCAGATGATAAAGGATTTTGGAATTTAGATTGATTATCCTATTGTTATTCACTATGATAACACTATCACTATCAATATGTCAAAGAACCTTGTGATGCATGCAAAGACAAAGCACATTGAGATCAAGTATCACTTTCTAAGAGAGAAAGTGGCAGAGAAAGAAGTCAAGTTGGACTATGTGAGTACTAAAGATCAGTTGGTAGATATATTCACAAAGCCTTTGCCTAAGGATACTTTTGAGTATCTCAGGGAGAAGTTGGGAGTCATTCCCTTCCCTGATTCTGCTTAGAAGAAAGAAGGAAAGGCATCAGTCCTCTGGGACTGGTGGAAGGTTGAGTACTACTCTACCTCAAGAGTCATACCAGTGCTTTAAATGAATGATGCCCTTCACCATTGATGTCAAAGGGGGAGTATATATAGACTCATGAAAAATAGAAGCAAAAAGAGGAGTAATATACTAAGGGGGTGCAGCATTTAGTTATGACAGTAGTTCAGTTCAGGAAATGGAGAATATTAGAAAATATTGTAGCAGATCAAGGATTCATCTTTGGGGGAGTTTTGAAGAGGAAATGGAGAATTTTATAAAAGAATGTTCATTTGGTTTGATGGTGGTTTTTCATTCCACATGTTACCATCAATGCCAAAGGGGGAGATTGTTGGAGATTTTCTAGCAAGCCAGTACTGACTGTATGTTTGTCATTGATGAAAAAATATGGAAAGTAGCATGCGTGGAAGTCTTATGTAGTAAGATTTTTGTATATGTAGCAAAAACATGATATCAGCATGATATCATGGGCCCAGAGGTTAACTGTTAGTACAGACAATTATATAGCAGTTAGTGTTAGCAGTGTTCCTGACAAAGTTACAGGCAGTGTTATGTTTATGGTTGTCCATAGAGTTATCATGGAGCCTTGTGCACTTGGATTTATGTTGAAGACATGTTAGTGATGTTTCAATTATAGATGCATAGTCTATTGATGAGTAGAAGTGAAGTTATGGAGTCACTATTCGCCAGCAGCAGTCTCCTATGTTTATTCAGAAGAGCCGACAAAGATTTTACTGGTTATGTAGTTGCACCTATCCTATGGGTATGCACCCTTTGATTTAAGATTAGAGGAGAGTTATTGATGTTCAGTTATGAGTGCATGAGTTAATTCATCTTTCAGAGAAAGTTCCAATTGTTTTGGTAGAGCCAACAGTGTGTAGAGTGCATCTATAATTATCTTATTAGATAGGTCCCAGATTGTGTTGTGTGCATAATAGAGGCAATAGAATGTTTGTTGGAGATTGTTATGGTTTCTCTAATATGATTTCAAGGTGGTTTTAATAGGCTAACTTGATTATATCATTTGAAGGAAAGATATTTATAGGCAGTCATTTGTGATTGTTGAAGTGTGGTTTATAGTTGATTAAGCAGAGAAGAGAAGAGTGTGTGAAGTGTTGAGCCATCGGAAGAAGGTCTATGTGACCAAGTAAAGTACTTGTGTTATTCATTGGAACTAATCTAGATAGTAGGTCAAAGCATAGTTCACCAAGATCCATATATAGTGTGTATCTATTATTCAGAAGGTTGTAGCCTTCACCCATTTGAGCAATGAACTCTTGGACAGTGCATCCTCTCCCCTAATAGGGACAATTGTAAAAGACTCCTAACAGGGTCTGACCCTTGACCAGGTCTACTATACTAAATATATTGTAAAGAAAATCCTAACAGGATTAAGGATCTTCTAACAAGGATCATAATACTCTAGTGCAGAATATTAGTGGGTGTCAATTCCCATTGGGGTTTTTACCTATTTGGGTTTCCCCGTAACCAAAATATTGGTGTTGCATTCTTGTTTTCTTTCATTGTTTTTATGCTTTATGTTTAAGTATACTTAATTGGATAAAGAATTGAATCTTGTAGATAACTGATTCACCCCCCCCCCCCCCCCCCCCCCCTCTCAGTTATCTCTTGGGACTATTCCTAATAGTACATTCAAAAGAACAGTGTCCTTCCTCTCCACATTTATAGCAAGTACCCTTACAGATAACTCTACCTGTCTTCTTCTTTGGTTCCACAAGTTTTTGTTCATCTTCTGCATCAGTCAGTTTCTCCTTCACCGAGTGATCAATATTTTCCTTCCCTCGGGAGTTACTAGGTTATTTCCTCTTCAACTTATCTTCTACCTTCAAAGCATACTAATAAGCATCCTTAGCAGAATTAGTCTTTAGCATACCAAGCTCATCTTGAACATTGAATCTCAAACCATTCACATACCGAGCTACCTTTTCCTTACCAAGCTCTCAGTGTCTAGACTGAATAGTAAGTTTGTAGAACTCCTTGATATAATCTTCAATAGATAATTCCTTCTGCTTCAGATTCTACAACTTCTTAAACAAGTCAAGCTCATAGTCAGCCAGTATGAACTTAGCTTTCAACTTAGTCACCATCAATCTCCACCGATTGATCTTTGTTTCACCTTCATCTTCTCAGTCTCTCTGTAGTTCCTTCCACCAAAGAGTAGCATGTCCTTTGAACTTTGTCTATGCTAATCTCACCTGAAGAGGATCTTCAATTTCTTCCAGCTCAAAGAAATCTTCAAGTTCACCAATCCAATCAATCAGATTGTCAAGTTTCAAAGTACCAGAGAAAGTAGAAACTTCCATTCGGTAATTACTAAACCAAGAAGCAGATCTAGGCAACCAAGCAGTTCTATCTTCACCAGATATGTTCCTCCAATCATCACCACTAGATCCAGCAGTTTCAAATTCTTTAGCAACTTCTTCATAGCCATCCTTAGTACCAACATTCTAAGGTATACCAGCAACAATTCTCATGATCTCAGTGACCATATCATTCTTCATCAATTCCATCTCAGATCTAAAATCTAATTTCACCTTCTCTGTGATCTAGGATTCAATAGTATCACAAAGATCTAAAATAACTCTAGGGTCCAATCTTCTTGGAGGCATCCTTAAAGATAAGAGAAACCCTCTGCAACAAACTCTCACTGATCACCTTGTGACAATTTCCAAGTTGTAACAAGTCAAATCTCCACCTATAACTTTGTAAATAACTAGGGCACAATTTCACAAGTTTAGTGCTTCAGATCTTTAATACAGATTGCGCACAATCTCTGCTCCAATAAGATTAACTTCACAAGATCAGCCTTGCTAGGTCAAACTTCTACTTCAACAAGATCAAACTTTCACTCCAGTAGGAACAAAACTTTTCTCTAATACCACCTTATGTAGTCAAGGATGGTGGATCCAATGAAGGACAGTCCAAACCTTGTAGCCAAAAGAATTACACATCAGAATACTCAAAAAAACAGACAACACCACAAATGTTTCAATCAATTTGCATTAACATGCCTGGTTGTAAGGCTTTCCGGGTTAGGGCCAATTACAAAATGAAACAATTATGCAAGATCCACAATCAGATCCAATACAATCCTAGCTAGTTCAGCTCTGAAGACAATTAGAAGCTGATGGAAACCCTAAGGTAGATCTAAACTTGAGCTCACAAGCCTCCAATAAATATCCTTGTCTCCAAGTATGCAAACCCCTAGCTCTGCTACAAAGGACTGTCAAATTATAATCTGATCTGCAAGAACATCAAGAACTTTTCCACAACTTTGCCAACTTCAGCTTTCAGAACCTTAGATCTGACTCACTAAGTTTTCCAAGTCATGAATCCTCCTTCACTCTTCGTTTTGCTCCTAAAAATCTACCCAAGCCCTCCTTAAATACTAATCATCAGCCACAAGTCAGCTGGATGAAACCCTTAACTCCCAAAAAACAAATAATTAAATGCCATACAAGTTGGCTTACAAATGTATACAAACATTTAATTCGTCATGTTGGCCCAAGACAATGGCTACCAAATTAATTCCACCAAGTTGGCTCACAAATCACACAGAACTCCTGTCGATAAGTCTAAATTACCAAGTAAAAGTAAAATTACCGAGCATGCCAGGCATCACCGAGCACTAGTATCAACCGAGCACCAATATCAACTGAGCACCATAAGCATGACTGAGCAACCATTTCACCGAGCCCCAGAGACTACCGATTTCCTTCAGTGACCGAGCTTTCTTCAATGACCGAGACCATTGGTCAAGGATGCAACTAAGTAAAAACCGGCCAAAACACAAACACTCCATGCAGTTTACCGAGGACACAGAATGTCCCTGCCTTAACCATGGATGCCCCTACATCAAATTGTTAGGATTAAGTGATACTGAGAGGGGGGGGGGTGAATCAATATCACAACAATTTATAGTTTTTCTTAAATAATTAACAAACAAAAAATTAATCCAATAATCCATAATAATTACATACACAAAAGAGTACTCATAAGACCATTATTTGTTTTTGAGGAAACCCTGTTAAGGGAAAATCATAGTGGGGATGGTACCCACAAATATCTACACTATAATATAGAGACCCTTTTAGGAGTCCTACCCCTTGATAGGAGCTGAGTATTACAATAGGCAGGTCCTTGTTAGAGGTATACAAATGTTTTGCACATTGCACTTACAAAATTGGACTCTCTGTCAAGTATTACAAAAGATAGTATAACAACTATATGAGAACTTCACATCTACATATCATGCAATCTCAATTCTCAATCTTTTCTCAACCCACACTTCACTGACCATCTTCACATTACATCCTCACACACAAATACAAAATATCATTACTTACTTATGCCCAATTAAGAGTATAATCCCTAGGTCAGATTACTATCACATCCTTAGACATTTACAAAATATAGATTACATTGTGTGGCTTTTCCATGTTACAATAATATTTAATCTTTAACAATCACAACAAATAATATAAAATAAGTTGGACACAACATATGTTTCTTCGCTTTCCCTGTTGCACTATTTCATGTCTTCGCATGCACTCAGAGAATTGTATCTCTATCATCTCACATCCAAAACTCTCATGATCTTTCCTTAGTATCCTCCATACATCTATCTACCCAAATGTAACTCCTCATAGCTAAACTTGGTCTGTACCATGATCATTGATCAAAATAATGAGACTGTCTGCTAGAAACTATCTGTGGACTTTGGAATTTTTCACATTACATGATTATTAAAATAGTGTCAAAATGCCTTGTGATGATCTAAGGGCTAAGTGTTTCCAATAATGACAACATCCATGTGCTCATATGTTAGCCACTTTCCAACACATGCATATGTAATTAATTAGACATTTTTACACTAGAATATTTTCTATACATTTTTTTTGTTTTCTACTGAGTAGACTCGCCCATGTAAATTTCCTAGTCTCTTATGGCCTTAGATCCATCAACTAAAATTTTCCCTTTGTTAAGTGATAAAGAGGATAATACCTAAGTTTCCTCAAAGACGCCTAACTTTTTCTAGATGTTTCAATACATCCCTGTTCTTGGAACATCATCTGACATTATATATTTAAAAATTAAAATTTATAGTGACACACTTCTTTTTCCTGTCAATTGTATGTTTTGATAGGACTAATATATTTTTTATATTTTTATTGTTGGGTCGAAGGTCCCTTAATTTATGTACAAGTTTCAAGAAAACATATTTTTCACACTATCCATGCATAGTCATTTTTTTTATGACTTGAGGCCATTTTTTGTTAGAATTTCAGAATTCTTATTGTCGATACCTTGGGCATAGAGAATGTAGCAATTGGGATATCAGTTATGCCTTGGTTCATTATTTTTGCAAGAACTACCCTTATGTTTTTGGCTTGTTTAATTTTTTAGAATTGTGTTTGTTCTTGTACCCATTCATCCAAAACTTCTAGTCTATTGAGATAATGATCAATGGCCTCCCAATCACAAATTTGGAATGCTATAGTAGCTAGAGTTTCTAAGATGCTTTCTTTTTTGGTAGGATGGTGATGTGAATGTGTATAGAAAAAAGGTCAATGTGTGTGGGTTTTGTATATAATTGATCCATAAATGTCAAGGATGTTTTATAAATAGATTTATAATAATAGATTTTAATTCTTATTCTAAGAGAGCACACATGAAAAACTTAATTAGAAATAAATGAGAAAGGAAATAACACAAAACAAATTAACATCACAATAATGTAAATTTACCTTGGAGAGAATCCTTGTGGTTAAAAACTCTAACAACCATGAGTATATACTCAGTGCTTCAAAATGACATTAAAATGGAAGAAGATCCATTTCGATCAATCGATAGAGCTTCCAAAAACTTTATCTCTCTTATCTCCAACAATATACAACAACACTAAAAAATTCTATACACACCTCAAAGGGATTGCAACTAATTTTTCAACAACTTTGGGAGCTAGAAAGTCTTGAAAACTACACCAAGAAGAGAAAGGATTTAGAATTGAAACATCATTGGATGCATACTTTTCTGGTGATTTTCCTTCTTCCACTAGAGAGGTATTTGAATTTTCCCTGTGCAATTTTTTTTTTTGCATTTTAGTGCCTTCTGAGATTGGTAATTTCACCAAAGTGGGAAAAATACTCATTTTTGAAGATGTTATTGCACACCAAAGATTTGGCATGGATGCACTATTCCACCTTTAACATTATCCAACATTAAAGATGCTATCCAGCTGAAAATATGCCATGGAGTACAAAAATCAGATCTTCTTCTAATTTGACCAAACCATGTTGCTAGCATAGGTTAGTATCATTCACATAATGTTCCATCATCTTGGTAAAGAAATGAATTAAGAGTTGTCTCCTCTAGATGTTTCATGAAAATATTGGCTACTAAAGGAGATAATGGAGAACCCATAGAAATTACATTAGATTGTCCATAGAAAATTCCATGGAAATTGAAAAAAAGTCCCTTTAAGAACTACTCCATAAAAGAAGTTGTTTCATCACTAGTTTTGTATTTAACAATTTTGATAGTTGTATCAACCAAGACTTTGGTTAATAGAGGAACAACATTGAAATCAAATAGGGTTTCATCTCTTACCTCCATTTATCCTAGGTGAATTGATTAAAAATGGGAGGAATATCTAACAAATGAGCTTGACTTTACCACAAGCATGGTGGTTTTGTTTGCAAGGAAAGCTATAATTTTTTAAGTTTGAGAGTCAGTGGTGTCAACTGTAGGTCCCAATGGAATATCAATGGGTTAAATTTTTTGGGGGTGATCTCCTTGTTTGGGATGAGATGTTTCAATGTTATCATTTGAGGAATTTTGACTAGTGGATTTTTTCCACCCTTTTGTGAATTTAGAGAGGACATTGAGGTCCAAAGTTGTGTTATTTCCATTTTTTTGCAATGGTCTAACCTTTTGGAAATATAGTCATTTTTGTTCATGAATACCATAGAATTCCCTTTGTCTACCTTGAAAATGACAATATCTTTATTGATAAATTATGCTCTTCATTGATTTTGTTGCTTTTATTAGCCACCATTGCATTGCTTGCACATCTTTGAATTATACTTTAATCAATGGTCCTGGGTCTAAAAAATGAAATTTATCCTTTTCAATTTCATTTGTTCTACCAGGCATTGAATCACAATTTGAAACTCATTTTTAAATGTGTTCTTTGAGGTTTTTGTATCCCTATATTCTCTTGTTAAATCATTTAGAAACTTTGTATTCTCTAATGCCTTTCTCTCTAGTATTATTGGCTCCTTTGATTAGATAATTTAATCATATTTATGATTAAATTTCTCCTTAGAGGTTTAAGAAGATTCTTTTCTTATTCAATTTATTGACTTCTAATTTTTTTGACAGCTACCCATGTTTCATCAACTTCCTTTTCACATGTATATTCTATATTTGATGAATCGTGTAGTTCTTTAGAAATTGCACCTGCATAGAATCCAAATTTTGTAGCCATCCATTTGGTTTGGAAACTTCTCAAAAGTTTCCAATAAAGTGTCATCTAAGTTCTAATAAATTTTTTTCATTGTTAGATTCAATCACAGTTCCAAGTATTGATCTAAGTGGACCTTAATTAGGGAGCTACAATAATCTCTTGTAGACTTCCAAATTGGTCTTTATGTTTTACATTACAGAGGAAGAAAAGAAATAAAACCAATGACATTACAAGAGACCCATTCAAATTGTCTTTGTAGCCAAGGGCCAATAAATACTCAAATGCAAAGCTTAGTTTAAAACTATAAAAATTTTCTCAAGTCAAATTCATAATTGTGAAGAACTAAATATAAGAAAGAAATATTGTTAAAACGACTTTGTCCACAAGTGATTCTGAAAGATGGGGTGTGTATGGGAGACCAATTGCATTGTTATTTTGTTAAGTCGTGAAAATGTATATTCTAGGATATTGTAATTAAGTGTACTATTTGGAGTTTAAGACAATTTAACATTGCATGCATTGAGTTGAACCATAACAAAATTAAGAGGATCTAGCATGAACATGAGAGTAACAATCATATTTGAGCACCATGTAATGGTTACACCATTAATTCATTATATCTAAAAAAATTGTTATGACCACAAATATGTGAAATAGATCTCATATTAGAACTTATACTTCTCTCCAAATATAGATACTTCTAGATCTAGATAATATTTTGGCCTTAGACACCTATCTTGTTGAAGAATCTCCAGGTCCAAATGGTCAAAAATCAGGTACGTGGCCTCTAAAGCCTAGTGATTATAGGGGAAATCTAGGTTTAGAGAAAAAAATTGATATTGAAAGTCTTTTAACAAGTTCTATTATGTTAGGTAAGGAAATATTTAATCTTTCTTTGTGAGGGGAATCTAACTAATTTTTCATTAGTTTAGTGTCAGTTGACGTATGTCCACATTTCCTTTAAAATTGCCAAACTCAGTTGTTAATTGTTCCATGTTTTTATTTTACTTTTAGATTCTACATCAAAATGGATACAACATATTGGACCGAAGTTTCATGAGTTTCTCCCAGTTAAAGAAATGTGCTATCAAGAAATTCAAGCAATAGAGTGTTCTAGAATGTTCAAATGTCTTGATGTAACTACAAAACTCGCTATTTATGTTTGTTGTTTGATGTTATTTAATTTGATCTCTAAATACCAACATGGGGACTGATAATACTAAGGAATTAAGAAAACATTTAGTTAGAGACACCATATTGCAACAAATTTACACAAACACAGTCAAATATCACAGTTTCAATATCGTAGAACTGGCTCTCTTACAACCATGTTTGATTTGATTAGGGAAATTCAAAAAAAGATGAGGCTATCTTGGTAGTCAAAACTGTTATAAGTAGTGGGTGTTGTTGCACCAAAAGATTGACCTATTAATGTCTAATACAACCACTAGACTTATAAAAGACACAGGAGGCAGTTAAGCCATGTCATGGATCCCGAGGGGAGTGATGACCATTTTGCCAACAATATCCCCCTCAGCGTTACTCGAGGGGATTCAAACCTGTGACCAAGCTCTGATACCACTTGTTACTAGTATGTGTTGTCATTGCACCAAAAGATCGACCTGTTAATGTCTAATATAACCACTAGACTTATAAAAGATACAGGAGGCAGTTAAGCCATGTCACAAATCCCGAGGGGAGTGGTGACCATTTTGCCAAAAAAACAAAATTTGAAATCTAATTTGGAAATTGAAAAAAAAATTATATTAGTTTTTTCGTCAAAAAATACTTAAAATTTTCATCACATCAGTTATCGCCATTTTCAAATTGGTAGTTAATTTGACTATTTCATATTGTTTATTGGCTAGAAAATTGAGTAATTTTTTACTCTATTGTTGATAGATCCAGTCATACATGTAAAATAAAAGAGTGATTGGAGATATAATATTTGGTTACATTGGGAAAATTTACTATATACATAAAACCTTGAATACACTTAGACTGCTTCAATCTTCTCAAATGGAACACATTGAAGCTAGCTTAACTTGGAATTAAAACATAAGAGACTTCTCAACCCACCTACATAAAGTTGAACTTAGATGATAAGAAATGGAATAGTAGAGATCTGCCAATTGGACATTGATACAATGAGCAACACCGAATGAATATAGAGACATCTTCTACGAGAAATATATATAACATCAAAATCTTGGCACTTGCCTAGTTGATTAGTAGTTGAATTAATGTTGTAAGAATTTTGTACATGCCAAACTAGTATTGCACTTGAAGAAATAATAGAACCTTGATGAATGGTTAGAGTTTCCTCTTTTTTCAAACATCAAGTACTTTTTTCTAGAACAACAAGAGTTGGCATTAACATGGGTCAGATATCATGCATTTAATGAGTTAGGAGTTTACTCCCCATGAGCACCCATGGAGCCCCTACTATTCTAATGGAAATCATGCTCCCTTATTGTTATAGTGCTCCTTCCAACTATTGGGAGGTAGGTGGGACTATAATTGTTCATCTGCTTCAAAAGTGTTGCATTTCTCCTTCAAAAGTGTTGCATTTATGCTGATTTAAAAGCATATTCACATAGATTAATATAGCTATTGAATGATGTATATGACAGATACTCGCAACAAAGATCTTGTTCCTTTCTATTGAATCATGCAATTCCTTTACACAAATATCTACTACATTTGCACAACTTATCCTTGTGATCACAAAATTTAACCTAAATGTCTAATCTTGTGAGGGGAAACTAGAATTAAAAATAATATAAGGGACTAGAAGCTTTTATATTATGATGTATTTAACCTATGATATTTGGTTTCCTTGATAAAAAATAAATGCACATTTTCCTCAAGGTTCTTCCTAGAAGAATTGCAAGCATCTTGTTAAATGTATTTTATATTACCTTCAAATAGTTGAGAATGGAAATGTGAGAAATCCAAATGTGGCCCTCCTAGAATGAAACCATTTTTTTTGTATTTGTGATTTTGCATAGAAAATAAATTTGATTAATAGGAATAATTACAATAAGTGCACACTATCTTCCATGTACCAAAGTAGTTTTCAACTTCATCAAGAATAAAAAAGGTTGTGAATAAAACCTATAATGGGCCCGGATGAAAGATTGTGTACCCAAGCTCAGATATTCTCAATGCATGTTCTCCAGCCTTCCAAATTCCAAAAGATCACATAAGGTTTGAAGTTTCTTAGGTGCAATAATTTTTTGACCTTTTTAAATATTGAAACAGTTTTGACACATGAAAATATTTTAGTACAATCCTATCCTGATTGGATTTAATAACTTTTTCTCTTAGAGTAGGTATAATACCAGCTCCTCCACATGATACTAAAAAAAAATTGGTTTCTTGTCCACTCTACAAGCATATATAAATGTAAAATATCAAGGAATGCCATCTGCCAAAAAACCAAGCTTAATATCAAGATTGAATTTATTTGTGAATCTACTTGATGATGATATTTACAAGATTAGAAAACTTATTTATTTCAACATAAGGCATCCAACATATAGAATTGCTTATTTAGGAAAGTATTTATATACTATGGAATTAAGAGCATTAGGTTTCCAATTTTTAGATTCCATATCAGTAATTTGTAAATATTTGGAGAAAACTATAACAAACTTTAGATTTTTTTCATCCACGTTTTCAATCCCACTCAATGATCCATCATTAGGGTCTTAGGAAAGAGACTTAGGATTGCAGATTTTGTGAGTGTTAAAAGTGACTACACTAAACTTCAATGAGTCATTAAATAATTGATCTAATCAATTAAAGCATAATAATCTAAAAACTAAAATCAACCAAGGTGACTCATTTCCTTCTAGTAGACACGAGTATGATTTTTTCTCTCTGGTCATTTCAAAACCCAATGACTATAGACATAATCTAAATGAAGGATTTAAACTAACATGCAAGTGCAAAGTTTATCTAATTAGCTAATGGTTAATCCATATTAAGAAAATTGAAGTGTTCCTATATTTGATAAATGCAACAAAGATGTAATAAAAAAAACTAATTATGCAACTAAGAATAAACTAACAATGATTATAATGCATAAACAATGATAAGAAAATTGACAACATTACACTAAGAAAAAGATTGGATGAATCTTGTGAGAATGGAGTCCTAGTTATATAGAAATCCTCTCAAGAATGGATGGATGATATTGATCAAAGATGGACGATTAAGATTCATTCCAGACTAGCACAATCCATGTGTAACTCATTCGATTGGTTGAGAGAACTAGTTAACTGAACTGGTTTGATCAGTTATTTCAGAAACTTCCAAGACATAACGAAAGTTGCTAAAATGACTGATGAGTTAATAAAGGTGTTATCCTATTTAATTGGATTGTTTCCAAAATCATTTTTAGTTGACGAAATGATGACTCCATAAATGCATTTTTAGAATATTTAAAGGATTTTATGCATTTTTCTCCAAAATATGATGACATAATTAATTTAATTCCTTTTTGTGATTAGTTGACAATTCTTTATTTATGAATAGGGATAGGAAGGTTTCTAAGATGGTTGTTAAAAAATTTCCTATTTTGGTGGATGAGAAGAATTCTATGGTAAAGAACAAGGGTTTTTTTGTTACTAAGCATTTTGATGAATTTTTATAATGGAATATTTTACTTTGGATGAAAGGTTCATGCGAGCACATTCTCACCATCTTATGCTCCTGAACCATTTCCATCACAAAGATAGGATTTCTTTTCCTTTTTATTTGTATAGCTCATTATACCATAGTCTGGTTGAGAAAAGAGAAAATACAGGGAAACCCATGCTTCATGAGGGCCTCATTCTCCTCATTTATGAGCACATGAGAGATAATATCCCTGACCCCATCACAAGAAACCTAAGGAGAAAAGGAAGATCTCTAGTTCTTTAGACATGGGTGATGTCATTACCTATGGGAAAAAGGCTAAGATTGACAAGACCCCGACCAAAGAGCCCACTGGTGCTTCTGAGACAAAAACAATATAGTTGGTTACTCAAGAAGCTCGAAGGACGTGGCGTATTTTGTTCATATTTCCAAGGAGGTTTTATCAGATGAGGATGAGGACTATAACCCTAATATTGAGAAGAAAGGATAGAAGGTTGAGGTATCATCCTCCACATCATCTTTAGAGGAGTCTATTGTCAGTGGTGGTGACATGGAGAGAGTTCAAGGTTTTGACTCTATGGTTGGTCTTGCTAATATGGAAGGGGTAAATAAAGGTACTAATGAAGATAATAAGGGAATGAAGGATTGTAGCATAATGGCTAAAGGGAAGAATGGAAACCTTATCTATGAATATTTTATTGACAGTGAGTAGCATGATGCTTATTTCTCTATTGAGGATTATGTGGATATGGAAGATATGGAAGATATTGAGCCCCGTGATCCTAAAATTAGGGATTCGTCAGTTAAATTGACTCTAGAGGATTTTACTAATCATGAGGAAATCACAATAGGCATGATTCAATCTGATAAGGCTAAGGCTTTTTATATGTTTTAGCTAGATAAATGGTGCTTCCATGAAATTAAGCATCTAAATCTTAAATATAGTGTTCAAGGCTAAGAAGAACATCTTGGCAGAGAAAGTCAACAATTTGGATAGTACCCCTTCCTTGTAGAAGGCTATGCAGGATGATAATTGTACTGCTACTAGGATGGACAATATGGAAAGGGCCCTTTGCAACATTATCAAACACAACAATGAAGGTATGCAAACTTCCATTAGTAATTTGAAGATTTTGGTTGACTTGTTGGATAAGGGAAATAATTTTGTGGAGGGGATGTTGTGGATACTCCAAAGGGGAAAGGTAAAGGACCAGGCTCTAGACCCAAAGCTAAAAGTAAATAGATCTCTTCTCCTAAGGAAATCACTGATCTGAGGGCTACTCTACAGAGGATGTCAAAGCTGGATAGTCAGATGGATACTACCATGAAGAACCTGGGTGTGGAATATACTACTGGTTGATCTAGTTGATCTGTTGGTGTTGGTACTATTTTTTTATTGATGTTGTTTTGGGGTGTCTTTTTCCCCTTGGTTGTTAGTTTTTTATTGTTTCTGCCTTGGATTCTTTAAAGCTTTATTTGTAATTTACTAATACTTTTTGGGTTTTGGGTCCTTGTAAAACCTATTTTTTGCTTAAATTTCAAAACAATTCTTTATTATTTAATCAACATTATAAAATATTAATTAAATTATAAATAGTATAAGGTTAATTTAATTTCCAATAATATTAGGATTTAGGAATTAATTAATCAAGTAGGATCAAGTGTGATAGTTGAATGGGACTTAGAGTATAGTTTAAATCATATTGATGAGTTGAATTGCCTTAGGATGGGACTTAGGAGAAAAATTAGGGATTTATTGTTGAATAATTGAGATTAGGGGCTTATGGTTTTGGTGACCATTTTTAGGTGATTACATTTACCCCTCTTTGAATTGATATGCGATCAACACATTGATTCAAAGAATAGTTAGTGTTGAAACTGAGAATAGTTTGATGTGAAGCAATGAAACTACCCTCAAGTCAATTGACTAAAAAGATATCGATTCTGAACTTGATTGAACGAAGATCAATAGAAAGACTAGAATGGTCAATTTGATGTGATACAATGAAACTAAACACCTGTCTGATTTGATGATGATAACTAACCAATTTGATGTGAAGTGATGAAATTAATTAACGTGAGAAAATAATTTTAAACCATTTGATTAGTTTGAATGAATAACCAGTTTGATGTGAAGTGATGAAATTGATTATCATTAAGAGATCGATAGCAAAATTGACTTGATTTGATGTGATGAAGCCAATTGGATTGATGAGAACAATATCAGTTTGATGTGAAGTGATAAAACTAGTATGCCTCTAGAAATTTTTTGATGACAAGGAATCTCAACTTGATGTGGTGAGATGAAGCTGAGATGACCCTTGCGATGAGGTCTTGTTTGATCTAATGATTTGATTACTTGATTAAAGATTCAAAGATTTATCGATGTTTGATGATGTGATCACTAAAAATTTTATGTCATGATTATTACCCCTTGGGAGTGAAATCAAAATATAGCTAGGTGCCCCAGTTATCTAAAGAAATTTTGATTTGATAAAATGATGCGGGAAGAGATAGATTTGATTTTGATGAGATTGTAAGCAAGTAGGTCACATTATGCACTTAGTTTAGGTCTCGTTGACCATGTTTGACCAATATTTGGATAATGTTTGACCAAGATTCTAGAACATTGATTTCTTGAGGAGAAATAAATCTCATTGGTTTGGAAGACAAAGAATTGATTATGCAAGTGGTCAACTATGATTAGAGAAAAAAGTCAAACTATAATTTTGATACATAAAATGATCTCAAATTTTGATCCCAAAAATAGAATTAGGATGGTCAAATTAGCCAGGGGTGCAATTTTCACATCAATCTTAGCAAGTTGAAAATTAGGTCAAAAACCTATACAAGGGCCAAAAAGGTCATTTTATTTCATTTTCACATCACCTCCTTTGAAAACTTTGAAAACCTTCTCTGAGAAAAAATGATGACTCCAATAGAAACCCACCGATTCGAGAGGCAATGAGTCTACAACCAATCGAGGAACTATGGACCAATTGTAAGTCATCCAAATTTTTCTCTGTTTGAGTGATTTTTTTTCAATTTTAAGCCAATTTTTATGCATTTTTCACCAATATCCTTGGTTTCATGTATGGGCTCGTATAGGGGCTCATATGAGTAACTGGATCCAAGTGTTTACTCGTATGGGACCATTAGAATTTTCATACTAGGTTCACCCCATACTCATACGAGTAAACATAATAGTGCCCATATTATCATACTAGTGTGTGATGTTTCTCGTATAAGATAATTTAATTGTACTGGTATGTGAGAATACTCATATGCAAAAATGGTGAAATGGGTTTACTCATACTAAAAATATCAAGCATTTTTAAAGCCCAAAAATTCAAAATTCAATTTTTTTGTATGTTGATTGACATTCATTAGCATTTTCTTCAGCTTTTGGATACACTATGCTGACTTATTACTGATGACCACTTGTTTATTTCTTGTAGGAGGTGCTCCCAGATGTAAAGTTCTGAATCACATATCCACTGATTATGAGACTGATTCCATGCTTGTCTAAGGATGAGTTGACAATCTTAGCAGAGTATGGTTTTGGTTGGTTAGGTGACATTCTAGTTATCTCTATGAACCATAAATTGTTGACTTCTCTGGTGGAGAGATTCCATAGTGAGCACAAAACATTCCATTTTCCCTTGGGAGAGATGACAGTGACCCCAGAGGATATATTTCATATCCTTCATATTCCCTTTGGTGGTCCCCTAGTAGAGTGTGAGTCCTCGCAATGTCTTGGTATGCTAGCCGTTGGTAGGGTATTCTAGGATGACAATATCCTAAAGAGACCGGTAGGGTGGGACACCATGATGTCTAGATATGGGTAGGACTCTCCCTTAGCATGTGTTATGGAAGGGTATATAGGGTGCTTTATTATACTAATAGGGGACAACAAGGATTTCAATGTGGGTGGGGGGTAGTGTTAGAGATATTTTTGGTTGATCCAAAAAAGCTAGGGTGGGGTTCATGTCTACCAGCTCATATGTACCATGAGCTCTATGAGGTTGTTTATCAAGGGATGAGGACCTTAGATACTGGGGTGTTGATAATTTAGATCTAGGCATGGGAGCATCCCCCTATCTATCGGCCCATCTGTGATAATGCGAGGACATTAGGGAAGCCCTTCATATATAGATATATAGGCTATGTTGTTCAACCCCACTTGGAGAAGACTTCCTACTAGAGATGATAGATGGATGATATGATAGTGGTCACATGGCGACTATTTTTAGGGATAGAGAAGTGGGGGGACTAGAGATCACAACAAAGAGACATTTTTTTGACCCACCCTCTAATTGGTCATACTTATTCTATATTAGAGTCATTCATGGTATCTCGTGCGTTGAGGTAGTATGGATGACTGTAGGTGATTTCATAGGAGTTTACAACCTATGCTAGATATGTAGATGAGGTATGGGCGAGATGGCGGAAAAGATTGATAGAAAAAACTATGCTATAGTATTTGAATGCTATGAGGTGGGCTCGGTGGGACTACTCAGAGGTATTTGTAGATGTTGGGATGACTCTTGAGTATAGGGAGTATTTTTCTCACCACCCTTTTCCATAGTTCACTAATTTGATATCTCTTGCACCTCAAATTTATGATGAGGGTGATTCACCTCCTCCACCTCCACCACCATAGATTAGGAGAGATGAAGGAGATAGCTCTAGTAGAGAAGTTCTAGTAAAATGAAGGAGAGGAGAGAGGGACACTCTAGGGGCCATTAGTGCAACAAATGTTGGGCATAGTGGTACAGTCAAGGCTCATGCAGGGTAGGAGTAGTGAGAGAAGCCTAGAGGGGTAGCCTAACAGGTGAGACAAAGGGCTAAGGAGGATGAAGTAGTGAGAGATGCAACCATGGGTGGTGAGGGAGAGGTTCTATGATAGAGGACACCACATGATATCATCTGATCCCTAAGCAAGAGAGTGTAATGCCTACAGATTGAGATCATCATTACACACAATAGGCTGATAGAGAGAGAGAGAGAGAGAGAGAGAGATCAAAGGATAGATGAGCTCATAAAAGAGTGAGATCACTTTGAGTGGATGTCTATTCATCAGACTAGCAGAGAAAACTATTATATTGTATCGTACAATGAATCTATTCCATTAGCTCAGTAGGTTACTTCATACTCTCAATCTATATCTAGATCAGAGGGTGTATAGATACCACAAGATGATGAGGTTTTTCCTCCTCCTCCACCACCTCTATTAGCTCTAGATGATGCTGAGGACATGGAAGAGAGATAGACCCTGTGATTTGTTATCTTGTTGATCCATTTTGTACCCCATTTTTATCATTATATGTGATGACTTTCTCCAATGACATTTGTATATGTTGATGTATCCCATTTGACATTTTATGATATATATAGAGATATTTTATTTGATCTCATTGTACTCATGTATCAATCTTTTTTATGAGATGTATTTATTTCTTTATGATGATTTATGGATGCACTTTCTATTCATGATTATGTAGATATGAATGAAAAAGTTTATGGGATGTTTATGCCATGGATATGTAAATGAATATGCAATGTATATGTAAATGTGTTTATGTATGCAATGGTTTTATTGAGATATGGTTATATATGCAATGGTTTCTAAATGGATTTATGGGATATTTTTATATATTGATATGCAAATTGATTCTAAATTGATATGCACATGGATTTATGAGATATGCTTATATATGAAATGGTTTATGACATATCTTGTAGGAAATATTATTGTTGATACATAGGTACTCAATCATATCTCTGATGACACAGTTGACCACTTGATGAGAAAGGATGATGATTAGTTTGAACTTGGGCCTCACATTCTATGTAGAAGATAATGTTGGGAAAAGTAGTAATGTTGTCCAAATGCAAAATGAAAAACTAATATGAATGCACCCTAGGACTTAGTCACTAGATTTTTCTTTGAAAATATCATCATTGAGCGTTATGGGATATCATAGCCTATAATTCTCACCAGTGCCACTACAACCATGAGAATATGAATATGGCCTATATTGAAGAAATGTGGAAAACTAACACAAGTATCAGGGTATAAAAGCCAAGATGACCTAAGCATCATTTCCAATTGATATAGAAAGTAACCATAAGAATCAAGGCATAAGAGGCCAAGATGACCTGAATGGTTCTTGCATAAATAAACATAATAATAGACAAGGAGATAGCTTTTACCTCACCTTAGTGTCCATATAAAATGAGTTGACGTATGTGTGGCCTTCAAATCAAGATGGAGGCTCTTACCACACACACCCAATTTATTGGACAATTTAGGATCATAGAAACCACACCGACAAGCAGAAGACAAAGAAAAATGATTATGCCACAATCTATGTTCCTCTAGTCATTTTAGACATCATTGAGTTGCATAGAAATGGATAATCAAAAAATCAAATGATAACAAATAACATACCAACAAAATTCACAACCTTTATTACTTATCTACTCATTTAGACATCATCAAGTCATAATAGAGATGTGATCATCATCAATTCACAAAGTTTTGAGTGTAGTGCCTCCTCATTTGCATCCTTGCATGAACATCCTAATGGTGTGGTTTCGAATTTCAAACTCGATGGGTATGATCATGTTGGTCCCAGGTGAGGGTGAATTCGCTAAGAGGATTGTTTTGGAGCATATTTTTGATGCCTTGCATGAACTTGATACATAAGGTGTGGTCTTGGATCACATTTCAGTGACCGTTAGAGATAGGCAGGAGTCAGTCCTGTGAATATGGTAATTTTTATCCACATAATGTTTTATGATGGCATCGTGAGATGCACCTTTTTTAGCTTTATCTTTCATTAATTAGGTGGTTATCTATGGGGTCATAATGGGTACATTAAGGGACCCTAACCCGATCCTATCATTTTATCCTTTTTCTGTATTATAGACTCTTTAATTAGAAAAGATATGTCGATGCATTATGGATTTATATTCTGATGGATAGAGGCTTGACCAATTTTTGTGACGTACTCTTTTTCATGTTTCTTATGTACTCATGTCAATAATTCTAGGATGCTCTATGTTTGAAATATGATTAACTAAATTCAACTAATTTTTATGTTAGTACAATTGAGTGCATGTTTTGTGGGAATTGAATTAGAGTGAGGCAATTTAAATAATAATAAGTTTGGATATATATATTCTAATGAAGTTAAATGTTGTTTTCCTTGTGTATGTAGTTTCTAGTAGGAATGTAGAAGGAAAGGTGTGTTGAGTCATGAATTGAGTAGGTAGAATGTACCTTTTTTACAAATATTGAAATGTTACTATTGGATGTGAATGTTTATAGAAATGACCACTTGTATTTATATTATGTTGAGATGTGTATTAAATGGAAAGTTGATTATTAGGTCCTGATGTTAAGTAAGAGATTCTGAGTATTATGCTTTGATGTTATATTAATGTAGGAAATGTGAATCAGTTGAAATGTTGTGTAAATGATTTAGGACATATTTATGTGCTTTAATTTTTAGGTCTTGATGCTATGGTATTTGATGAATTATTAATTTAGAATATCATGCCTTAATTTCATGTTGATGCAAGAAATGTTTATGTGAGATGATCATGGTTAATGAATTAGGTAAATTGATATATTTATGTGTCCTTGAATTAACTTGATTGAAAATAAGAAATATATTATAGAGATTATGCGAACTTCTTGTGATGAAGTGTGGATGCAGTTGGATTATATAATGTATTTGAGTGTGATTATTTATGATGTATTTTATATGTGTATGGCATTTGATCTTTCATGAGCTACTGATATTTTTATCTAGTGTGTAAGAAATTTACCATGGATTAATAAGGGGAAATTAAAGATGGATGCTTGTGAAAATAAAGTAAAACTAAGGTTAAATCCAAAGGGAGAATAACCTCGTTGTTATGTCTAATGTTGTAAAGTAATGTTTGAATGTATTATTTAAATTGTGTTTATTTTTATTTTATATTAATGTCTACTTGGCATGCCATGTGTGTAATGATGTGTTGTAGCTTTATGTGGTGTCAATTGACACATGTGTTTGTGATTTGGCATGACCAAGTACCTTGTAGTATCCCAAGGTTAGGTATCTTGGTTGTTGAGCCTTGGGAGGGAATCTTATTTCAAATTTTCGTGGGTCAACTCTTAGTAAAATTTGAGAGGTTAAATATAGCCCTAGCAGTTAGTTAGGGCTAAAATAAGATAACCCCATAGGTGCACTTTGGGTTGGGGGTCAAATTTTGACCAATAGGAGGTTTTGTTTTATTTTGCCTCTTCTAAAAATGCCTTTTTAGAATGTGATGAAATTGGGAAGTGTGCCATGTCTTCCTCTCTTTGCAATTTTAAATTTTCCTCTTGTTGGAGAGAGAAACCTTGGATAGCATGTCCAATCATCTTTGAGGTTAGGTAGGGTTTTCCTTTTTAGTGGGATGGAGAGGAATTTGGTAGATTGATTGCCCACTCTCCAATTTTGGAGAGTTCTATTGGACTTAGTAGGTTTTTGGGTGGACTTAGCAAAGGAAGGCTTGTAGGAAGAGAGTTCTTCTCAACCCTCATTTCCATAGCTTGGAGAAAGGTTGGTTCCCTTTCATGGAAGACTGATTTTTATGTACTTGTTTGAATATGCAAATTTTTGGTGTGAAGTTGTATATGGTTTTGTTTTGTGAAGATTTGTGCTTTCCTTTCATGGATTCTTGTTCAAGTTTAATTTTTGGTTGTGTTTTTGTGTTCATTCTTTGTTGGGGTGTGTAAGGCTAAACTCACCCTTGGGAGGGAAGAGAGCCTTGATGGGTGAAAGGCTTTAGTTGGGAATGCCCATTTAGTATAGAGTCTTTCCTCATGGAGGAAGGAAATAAGGTATGGATGTATGGGCTTCATGTTGCCATCTTATCTTGTATCTACTTTTTGGGGGCCATAAGGGTTGATTCTTGTATATGGAAAATGAAAGAAATGGTGTTTTTGCGATGGCCTTGTGAATGCAATGGTATTTGGTTTTGGGCCTTGTTGAGGGAAATGGTATTTGGTTTTGGGCCTTGTTGAAGGCATGGTTTAGTATTTTTATGTCTTATCCTACTTGGTTAATTTCCACCTTCACCCCCTCTTATGGGTCCAAGGTGGACCCATTGTGTAAAACCCTTGGGATGGGAATTT
>BSBK01010066.1:2745000-2774300 GCA_027943335.1 Chamaecyparis obtusa
TAGATATTATTTAATTTGATTGAAGTGCTGGCATATGCTTCATCCCATTGATATGATACTCCTTTTCATAATGGATTTGTGAATGGTTGTGCCTTGTGAGCCAGTTGGGAGATGACTCTCTTGATTGACTGAATCCTCCCTTGAAAGGTTCTCATTTGGCTAAAGTTCTTCGCTCGTGGAATCTCAAGAATGTATTGTACATTTGTAAGATCCACCTCAATCCCTTTTTTTGAGATAATGTATCCCAACAATTTTCCAAATGTCACTCTGAATGCACATTTATTTGGGTTCAACCTCAATCTGAACTGCTCCATTTTATCTAGAATCTGGTCTATATCTCATAGATGTGTGGATCATTTCTTTCAATTGAAAATTGTATCATCTACAAAATCTTCCATGTTCTTGTGGATCATATCATAGAAGATGGTTTTAATAACTCTCTAGTAAGTTTCACTAGAATTATTCAAACCAAATGGAATTACATTCCAATAGAAGATTCCCTAGGCACAAGTGAATGTTGTTTTCTCTTGATCTTCCAAAGAAATTATGATTTGGTTATATCCAAAGAAGCGATCTATTAATGAATACATCTCATATCCAGTGTCATGTCCACAATCATATCAATATTGGGTAGAGGAAGATCATCCTTCAGACATTCCCTATTGAGATCTTTGAAGTCTATGCACACTTAGATGGAATTATCTATTTTTATTACAGGCTGCACAATATTAGAGATTGAATCTACATATGCAATTGCTCTGATGAACCTAGCTTTGAGCAATTTTTCCAACTCAGCTTTGACTAGGAGAACCACATGAGGATGAATTTTTTGGAGTTTCTATTTAATAGGTTTGACTCCATGTGCGATTGAGAGATGGTGCATTATAAGATCCAGATTCAATCCAGGCATATCTGATAGGTCTATGAAAAGTTGATTTTCTTTTATTTGAAGAACTGGGTGAACTTTGTGAGTTCTTCTATTGATAATGATTGTGCTAGATGGATCAACTATGGATGCTCTTTAGTACCAATGTTCATTGAACACATTGGCTCTATCATAATTGATGGTCATTCCTAGAAGTGACTTGGCAAGATATCAAGTACCCCATCCTTTGGCACCTCAAGGAGGTTTTCACCATTGAATGCATCTTTTATTTTTACTATTTTCTATTCTAAAACAGCCACGCTGTGGTTTTTTCCCTCAAAACATTTATTTCTTTTCATTTTTATTTTATGATTGAGGTTCTTTATATCTTCTTCATTCATATTCATGCTAGGTATCAGGTGGAAGAGGTAACCGGTTCAATGGAATTAAGATAACAAGCCAAGGAATAATCACTAGGAAAGGCGGGGATACCGAATGGATCTTTTTTTTGTGTCCATTAGATTAGATCAGGATGCATGAGGGATAGCTCATTGGATGGTTCTAGGGAATTCATAGTATGTTCATCGTAACTCATGACCGGTAAGTCAAGATCTAGGTCATCACTTTGGAATAAAGTGTCTATACCAGAAGGAATATCATTGTTGTCATCAAAATTCACATTGGATATATAAAAACCTAACTCATTTGGTATAACCCTAGGGTGTGGATTCATTTCTCATGCTATCTTGGTGTTTATTCCACTCATTTTATGAAGCCATGTCCTAAGAGGGACTATTTAGTCCTAGAACTTGAGAGGAATCTATTGATGTCATTGTTTATTTGGTCTGAGTTTTTATCTGTAGATACTCTTTCAAGTTCTTCTTGAATCACTTGGGTGTCTACCTCTACCTCATTTGTGTCTTGAGTCACTAGGCTAGAGAACCTATGAGTTGTTTGTGATAGGAATTCTAGAGATTCATCATTTTCCCAAGGCCCCAATTTTCTATAGCCCTTGCATTTGAGCTTTCCCCTTGTTCAAAATTAGTAGAATATTTTTGTATCACATACACTTCTATATCTATTGTAACATTTGAGAGCACATCCCATTCATACTCATGTGAATTCATCTAGCTATCTTCAGACCTACCTATGTATCGTGCAAGGGTCATGGGAGGTTCTTCATCCTCACTTGGATTGTTTTTCTCTTGTTGTCTACTCTCTTGCATAAGTCTCACCCTTTCATATTCTTGTGTTGATATAGGTGATTCATTAGGATCAATAAAGTGGGAAAGATCCAACATGTGTGTTATAGTTACCAGCTTCCCCCAGTTAGGGTGTCTATAAAGTGATCCTTAGTTTAGCTCATGTTGAGTTAGCAAGGGTTATTTCATTGGTGGACTTGGTGGACTTGGGTCAAGGACATTTCTATACCATTGTGGAATAAATGGTTGTCTATAATGATCAAAATCCCTTGCCTCAATATGAAATAGCCTTTCAAAGGGTATATTTTTATTTTTAGCATCTTCCTCACTTTTTTAATCGAATACGGGTCCTCCTTGATTGACTATAGGATGAAACTTTTCTTCTACAAAACAAACACTGATTTTATCTCTTGGATTCCTGAATTCTACATGAAGTGGTTTAATGAGTCCTATCTCATTCATGCCTAAAGGATCCTTCCCTTTATAACCCATTTGTTTAACCAAGTCATACCCCTTACTATATTTTTTAGGGGATATTTCACAATGTTTGACCTAATTATATTCACATTCTCTATATATCCATTCTAGAATGGCTTTCTCTTCAATTTCATATTCGCGAGGTACATTTTCATGAATGAAGCTACCATTGTAGATGACTTAAGCCAGTGTATTTGATGGTTTCATTTCTTTTGAAGGTTTCCCATAAGATCTAGGGGATGTGGGTAGTGATGTCAATGACAAGACAAGCTCTATCATGTATCCACCCATCCTTGTATCTCTAACTTTTAGCTTCTTATCCATCTCTTTCATCATGTTTCTTCCAAACTCATAGGTAGAAGATTCCCTATTATGAGGGATAAGGGTATCATTTGATTGTTTTAGTGCATTGCAAACATAACTGGTGTCTACAAGAAAGATGACTTCAACATCGTTGAAAGGGAATTTCATGTAATGGTGATATGTTGATGGGATAGATTTTATGTCATGGATCTATGGTTTTCCCAAAAAAATATTGTATGCAAGTGGGAGATCCAGTACTTGGCATATGACCTCTCTTTCAACATGTACCACTCTGATAAGTAGACATACAAGACCTTTGGAAGATATCCCTTGTTCATCATAGGCTTTTATTTTGATCTTCTTCTTTGGATCAATAGAGGATTCTAAAAATCCCAACTATTTGATCAATTTTTAGGTACAAATGTTCAACCCTGGACCTCCATCTATCAAAAGTTATTTTACCTAATGTATGTGGATCATAACTTCAGTATGCATGGGGTGATTATGTGAGTGACGCAAAGAATTATCATCTTCTTCTGAAAATGACAAGTAATTGGGTGAGGTCAAATGACCTACCATGGACTGTAACTAATCTAAGTCCAAGTCCTTAGGGACATTGATACTTGACAAGGCTTTATCCAATATCTCTCTATGAGCTAGAGACATTTTGAGCAATTCAAAGATTTATATATGAGAAGTCATCTTTTGTACTTTTTTGACAATCTTGTGGTCAACAACTTGTGATGAAACCAACTATTTGGGATTTGATGATTTAAACACAATTGTAGATGGTTGTTTGTTTGATGTGGTGGGTTTTGATGATGATGGTTTATATCTAGAGTTGGAAGATCTTGCTCCTCCTAGGGTGACCTTCTCTTGTTCTCAGGTCACAACGTTAACAACTCTAGACTCTCTTTCTTCTTTCTTGATGATAATGACATTGCAATGTTTAGAAGGGACTACCTCAAGCATATGAATGAAATTTTTATCATTGGTTTCATATGTGTGATTAATTTGAGAACCTTCCTTTGGTTTGTAACTTTCCCCCTTTTCTTACTTGGGTAAGGGGTCCTTAAATGCCTTGCGATCAGTGTTTGTAGTGTGATTTTCAACCATGATCACTTCATTATCAATGAGATATTGGATCTCATGCTTGAGTGTCATGTTGTTCTCAGTCTTATGTCCCTTGTTTCTATGGAAATAAAAGTAATCATTATCATTCCACCATTTTTTTACTTCAAGTTCATATGGTCTAGAATTATCTAGAAACATGATCAATTGATTTTCCAGAAGGGTCTTGAGTGCTAATACATAGGACTCACCTAGAGAAGAAAAGTTACACTTGCGTTTGACCCAGGGTTTATCTTTCAAAAGATTTTTTTTCCCTTTTGAAGGGGCTTTAGTGGTAGTATCAATATCCTCTAGGGCCTTTGTGCCACTTGTCTGATTGAAGACCTCTAGTTTTGGTTGGGGAGAAACTTGATCAACCACTACATCATTTACCACAGTTTTATTCTTGTTCCAATAATTGTTCTTGTCTTTGGAACTAGAATTATATTTGGTTTCTTTGCAGAGGGTGATTTCACCCTTTCTAAAAAGAACATCTTCTATTTTGAGTGCATTCTTCACCAACTTGTCAAAGGTATCTAGGTCTTGCAATTGAATAGAGAAACTCAAATCTAGGATCAATGCACTAGTGAATATACCATCTTCTCATATTTAGGTATGAGACATGGATATTGAGAAAACAATTTGCTCCATCATTGGAGAAATGTCAAAAAAGGATCTCCCATTTGTTTCTTGGTATTACACAAATCAGTCATTGCCATAGGATGTTAGATGTTGTAAGAATAATAGTGTAGGTGTTAGCCCATTTTCCTATCATTGCAAAAATCCAAAGAAAATGGTCTTATCCTAGTAAAATCCTAAGAAATTGCCTTGTCCTACTGCAATACATTTTTTATCAGCGAAGAAAATATAAGATGTTTTTTGGCTTGCGAACTTAGTCAGGGATAGTTTAAGGTGTGTGCAAGCTCCAGTCAAGATCACATGAATTTTGGTGAAAAAACCAGTGAGATATAGCAATTTGAAGGTATGAAGAATTAGGGTTTATCCATGAATAGGGGTTTCAAAAATTGTTTAAATCCAGAAAAAACCTAGCCAATTCTATTTCTTTGTTACATTTTTCCTGGTCACTTAAGTTATTTTTCTACGCATGCCTTTTTATTTTCCTTTGTTCACGTGGTCCCTTAATCTCTGGTAGTTAGTGGTTTTTGTTTAGTGATTCAGCAATTGAGTGGTTCACGTGATCTCCTGATCTTGGCGGTTGTGTGTCTAATGTAACACCCCGCCAGGGAACCCAAGAGAATTTAACCTAAACATGCTACTAAGTTTGGTGAATAATTTTATTTTTTTTAAGTTTACATACAAGCTAAACAATAGTGTGGAAGAAAATACCATTTACTCACATTGATACAACATCCAACACAGATTACAAGACTCAAGGGTTCCATGATGTAGAATTACTTAAGAACAAAACACAACTAAAGAATGATAACAAAAGATTCCATAACATAAAAATTACAATTACATGATAACAAAAAATACAATTCTCATGGACTTCCATGATATCCAAATAAAATGACATTGACTGCACTTGTCACAAGGTATGTAGTAATAAATCTAACTATAAAAGTACAAAGTCTAGATTAGGTATCACAGGCGATACACTAATGCAAGATCACAAATAATGAAGATATGAAAAGATACATCAATGAAGCATCATAAGGAATCCATCTGCGAAATCACCATCAAGCACCGACACCAAGACGTCGAATCTCAAATGGTAAAGAATCACTACCACTCATCCACATAGAACCACAAAGGCCTACCCCACCATGCTGAGGAGATAACCACAAACCCCAATCGGATAACCAATACAAAACAAGGATATACTCTAAGCAAAAGGATCCTAAAAGCATCCTAACTCAAGGGAAGCATAATAAAGTAATAGGTACAACTCACTAATCTAGAGGCAATCGACACATGTAGAATAACCAAACTATGCATAGGAAGGTGTCATCATGTACGTCTAACCCTTGAGTTTTGTCCTGGTAATCTCTCTGGATCCTAGCACCCAAGTGACCATACATGGCATCAATGACCTCTCATATAGATGAAGTCATCAACTATGCCAACTCATCCCTTAAAAGGGGGCTAGTCATCTTCTCAACACCATCTTAATTTGTACTAGCACTCAAGCATGGGTGAGGACTTTTGTCTTTTTAAGTTCATTTAAATACCCCTTAATTATATTAGGTTATCACTTGAATACTGATACTTACAATAAGTTATCCTGGCAGCCACTTATGGGCCCCGACACTTATTGCAAGCCACCTCATACTACATGTCAAGGTAAACTACCCTAGGCTCACAAATCTCTCCTAGATCTAACCAGGTACACAAATAGGTAATCCCAAATCCAAATTCACACAAAAGAAACCAAAAATGATTACATAGATACCATACACATATTACAAAACTTCATAAGCCCAAAAGGTCAAGTCAGGGATGATAATCAGAAAAGTACGTGCACAACAGATCATTGTTGAAAATAGAAACATCTGACTCATACCCCAGCCTTTGTATCCTTCTAGGTTTTCTAATACCCGACAACCCATAATGTAAAAGAAGACATGAAGAATACAACACTCATGCCATAACGAACTTGTAATAGATCCATAAGCATTTAAATTTCATTACGGTACATAATTGAAACTGAACCATAATTGCACACAATCCATAATGATCATAATTGATTCTATACATTAAGACGATTAATCCCTACAGGAGAATCTAAACATAATCACTATAACAATATCATAAATAAGAAATATACCCTAGACAAGATGATCTATAGATTTAGCAAAATAAAAGCCCAATTTCACTATAAGGTGTACAATCTCAATAATGGATTATTTACGAATTTTCCTCATAAACATTCACCTATTACTAAAGTATCAAATCACAATACTAACTAATTAAATCAATGATTAAAATTTAATCTAATCTTGATTAATTTTATGTATTCCATCTAACCAAATAAACTAGTATTTAATTTAGATAAAATCCCAAAATTATCTAATTTAAAAAAAAAATACAAATCAGAATAGATTTTGAAACAAATTAGATTACAAAGTAACCAAAAGTATAAATTAAATAATCTACCATTTAATCAAATAATAAAATACATTTAATATAAATTAAATAACATATATATTAAATATATTATAAATTAAATTATTAACAAATTAAATATATTATAAATTAAATCATTAACAAATTAAATATAAATTAACAATTAACATAACATAAATTAATTAACAATAAAATAAACTAAAAAACAAATTGCAAAAATATACATGGGGAGGCCCACTATGGGTACCCGTGCCCACGGTGGTCTGCTCCCTACATGGCACCGCCGGTAGGAATAGAGCCTGTTGCACGGCACCCATGGGTGTAGCCAACAGAGCTCTGCTCTATCGACGGTACGCTATGGTACCGTCGGCAAGTGGCCCACCTGCGGAAAGGGGGGGGGGGTACGAGGTGCCCTTCCTAAAACCCATTTTTTTTAAAAAAAAAATTATATTTATTTTATTTCATGTTACATACACTTGCCCACCAAAATAGATTTTAACACATAATATAATATAATTTATTTAAAAGAAAGACTTTTTTTTCTTTTTTTTCTTTTTTTGTGATTAAGAAATTTCCGAAAACGGAATATTATGTCTGTTTATTTTTTCTAGAAAAGGAAAAAGAGCAACTTTAACATAATTTACATGGCAAATTTTGTCTTTTTCTTTATTTTGTCTTTACTCTACTATTTGCAAATAAAAATTTCTATTACTAATGTAATTTTCTATCATCTGCAAGGCAACTAATTATTTACTGTGATTAATTTATTTTGACTATCATTTTTTAACAGGGATTGGGTTTTTTACCCGAAATGATGTTTTTTCACTCAAATTGATTTTTTGACAAAGACCCAATAATTTAATTTATGTTCTCGAAAGCGAAATCCAAGTAGAGGGAAAGCAAAAGCAAGAGTAGCATGATCAAATCACTAGAAATCATAATCAAAGAAAGAGAATAGAAGAACCATCAAGCAGTGAAGATATGCCCCACACATGGGACACGGGGCATGAACCAAGCGGTCCCTCAACCCGAAAACACCACGAAGGGGAAGAATTTGAACTTGAGATTGAAAGTGAATGAAAGACTAGAAGTTTGAGAGAGATGGGGATGAAGAAGGGAAGAATGCCCCACCAAAAATTGAAGGATCAGGCCTCAAAAGGTCAGCCAACTATGTGAAAGAGGGGGAAAAGGTGATTTGGATGATCAAGGTGAACTCAGATTTTGGTTTCGATCCCGAAATGAATAGAAAATGATGTGATATGAAAGACAAGAAGTGAAAGAAATGATCAAGAAGAAGTGAAAGGTGAGTGCAGTTGATTAACAAGTCCATGAAAGATGAAAGGAGAGCTCTCTCCATATGCAAGATGCAAAACTAAACTAACATGAACTTAAAATGAAAGCTACATGAAAAGTGGTTTACTTGCAAGGTCACAATGCTAATAGACATCTAATATTCATCATCGAGCATTATTGGTAGTGTCGCAAGATCATACAATACACACTAGCATAACTATGTAGATATGAATATGATCTTTATCAGATAGAAATGTGGAAATCCCACCTAGGCATCAAAGACATGTAGGTCAAGATGACTAGTGCAGTGAGATTACCTAAGTTTGATATAGCAAGATTATGCTCGCATCGAGACACAAGAAAGTCAAGATGACTATAAGCATGCACTTGCAAAACAGTCAAGGATAATACCTTGTAGGTCCATAGTGTCAAGTAAGACCAGCATAAATGCTCATGACAGTGAGGACCAACAAAATATACCCACAAGCAGATAAAGAAATAAAACATGTTCTCATACCCTCAGTCTTCTAGCTATGCATCATCGAAAACTTCTCAGGGAGAGACCACTTAGCAAAGAAATCATCATAGATAGCATGCAAAGAAATAAAGTCAAACAAATCTCAGTGAGTCAAGTGCGTGTGTGTAGGTCATAGAGTCAAACTTTGAGTATCACATCTGCCAGTGAGAAATATTGCATCATCCAAGATGACGGGAAGGATATCTAATAAGTGTTAAGAAACACTTGACGCTAGGGTAGTGTTGAAAAAAATAGTTGAGGTGGTGTTTAAAAACGCCATTTACAAGGTGCCTAAGAAACCTAGATGCACAAAGAGACCCAAGATAAGCTTAAAACAACGTATGCCCCCTAGACTAAGACAAGAGTCAATTCTAGGCTAGGAGAGGCAAAGCGAGAAGTGGAGCGAAGGAGCACCACGCAAGACTGATAGACATAGGTGCAGAGGGTCTCAAGTAGCGCTTGTTTCTAGGTTTTCACCATTTGATAGATTTTTTCAAGACTTTTTATTATTTTTTTGTATTTTTGCTACCAAGGACCCTGTTTCCAGGTTTTCACCAAGGCACTTTTTCAATTTTTTTTTTTTTTTTGATGTTTTGAATTTTTTTATTTTTTTGGTGAGACATCAAAGCACCTATTGCTAGGATTTCACTAGGATGCTCATTTTTTCAGTACTTTTTATGATTTTTAGGATTTTTTCAGCATCATATATGAATTTTTTTGGTATTTTTTCAGGATCATAAAATATGTACAAAGAATGCCCCAGATAGAAATGGGCATCAAGAATTTGCTTCCTCTGATGTAGAGAACTGATAGGCCCCAGGTGCAAATGTTGCAACTATGATGATAGGAGGTCTCAACCAGTTCGACCAATAATAACCAGCCCTAAGCAATGTCTGAGCTAGCGAAGGATCATTAGAATGTGATCCACATATGCCATCATGGATTTGAGCTAGCACTTTTTCTGACTCCTCTATTTCTAGACACTTAAGGAGAGTTTCATCTAGACCCTTCCTATACAAGTCACCAGAGACAAAGGAAAAGTGTAAGGGATGGCGGAAGGAATGGCGTGGTGGATTTGCAAGAGGAATATGAGGTGGAAGATATGAAAAGATGGTAGGATTGTAAGATTTGTGAGCAGGATAGCGTAATTCATCCACCAGGAACTTGAAGCGAAATTTATGCTTTTTCATTTGTAAGATGGATGTTGAAGTAACCAAGGCATTACTAACTTTGTTCTTAGCTCTAGGAATGGGCTGAAGTATAATAGATATGAGATCATGCTTGAGGTAGTGCATCATTTTTTTGTAGAGAATCATCTTGTCATCTTTTATTTGAGAATCATTATTTTTGAGTAGATTGTTATTTTTACTTTTCTTAGGTGCGGATACCGCCACAATGTGGTTTTCACCATCTGACCATTTCTCTTTTCTTTTGACTTGATGACTGTGATGTGTGATTGTTGATTCAATCTTTTTTGTTGCTAGTTCTTTGTTGGAAGAAGTAACAGGTGTTGATGTGAGATGAAATGAAGTGACTGGTTCAATAGTATTTATGTGAAGGATGTCATCTCTAGTGACATGAGAGGTTGATCCTATAGGGTAAGCTCCAAAAGTACCTAAATCTAGACTTGTCATAGAAGAACCAGCATGGTCCACTAAGGCAACATGAGGAACAAACTCATCAGACCCCACACAAGACCCATCAACCACGTCGGGGTGATTACTACAAGAATGAACCATATCAACATCCATATCATCAGTAGATATACATTTTTCTCCCCAAAGAAGTGAAGTAGAGGGAAGATCATCTCCCATTTGAACCATAGTGTGTAGTGGTGACTCATCTGTATCTGTGTCTGAATTACTGAGTATGGGAGTATTTCTAGAATCCTCTCTATAGATCCACTCTTGAATAGCTTGTTCTTCTCTTTCTACTTCTAAAGGAATGGATGAAGGAACAAAAGTATCAAAGATCACCATAGCAGAAGTGGAAGGCTTCATCTGATCAGAAGGTCTCCCATATGACCTAGGAGAAACAGGTATAGAAGCAAAGGAACCCAGTGTATATTCACCCATACCAAGGCTCATCATCTTAAGTGATTTCTTAGCAGCAACTAGAGACGTACTAGGATCAACAAAAGGTTCATTATGAGGAACAAATTTTTCAGTAGCAGCAAGAGCATTGATAGCAATAGTATGGTCTCCAGGAATCACAACCTCAGTGCCATTGTATGGAAATTTGACGCACTGATGATAAGTGGAAGGAACAGCTTGCATGTCATGGATCCAAGGATGACCCAAAAGAATTTTATATGCGAGTGGAACGTCCAATACTTGGAAGTTAATATCTTTTTTGATAGGGCCCACTCGGAGAGGCAACATGACAAGACCTTTGGAAGATCTTTCCACTTCATCATCAGCTTTTATAGTAATCTTCTTCTTAGAATCCACAGGAAATTCTGACAAACCCAATTGTTGTATGACATTGAAAGAAACAATATTTAACCCTACACCATTTTCTATCAGTACTCAGCGGACTCGGGTATTGTAGACTAGAACTTCAATGTGTAAAGCGAGATTATGCGGGTGAGAAATAGATATGTCATCTTCTGCAAAAAAGGAGAGAGATAGCGGAGGTGAAATGTGGTTGACCATAGCCTGAAATTGATCTGGATCAATGTCATTGGGAACACGTGTTGTACGTAGAGCCTCATCAAGAATCTCTCTATGCGAAGAGGATAACTAAAGCAACTCAAGGATAGATATCTATGCTGGTGTCTTTTGCAAATGTTGGACAAGATCATAGCTAGGGGTGGCTGAAGGAGCCACTTGTTTGGAAGGCAAAGCTTGCTTGGGATCTTGCATAGTTTTAAGGACAATCTTGGCTTGCCCCCTAGTAACAGCATCCAGTGTCTCACTTCGGGAAGATGAACTACCATGTGTTTGCAAGACTAACTTTGGCTTACCATGAGTGGTGTTATTATCATATTGAGACCTCATCATTAGAACACTCTCAACGAGCTCTACCATTTTAATCACAAGCGTATTAGAAGGATACATGTAATTGATCTTTGCATCATGATTCTTCTTATGTGTTTGAGAGGTTTCCCCCTTATCATGCTTAGGTAGAGGATCTTTGAAAGTTGTGTGATCAGAATTTTTAGTTAAGCCATCAGTGGAGATTGTGCTGTTCTCAATAAGATCCTGAATATCATCCTTAAGCCTCTAAAAATTATCTGTTGGATGTCCCTTGTTTCTATGATAATGGCAGTAATGATCCTCTCTCCACCAATCAGGCTTATTTATCGGATCCCAGTTACCAGGTTTATCAGGAAGCGTAAGATATCCATTGTCAACCAAAGTCTTAAGGATCACATCATAAGGTTCTGCCAACTTGGTATAGACTCGCTTTCGAAATGACTTCTTAGGCTTATTTGCATATTGAGGTTTAGGAGCATTGTGAGTGTTGCTAGCTTCTTGTTGTTTTTCTGCATAGATAGCATTGGAGAGATTGAAAGTGGGCTCTTTAACTTTAGGAGCATCAACAACCCCATCATTAACAACATACTTGTTCTTATTCCAAGGTTTGTTCTTATCTTTACCATTGCCTTTAGCATCTTTATTAATAACAATATCCCCTTTTCTTATAGCTACATCCTCAATTTGATATGCACTTTCAACCATGTCATGGAAGGAGGAGAACAGTTGCTTCCTTAGATCATAAAATAGCTCAGGCACAAGTGTGTTGACGAAAATGTCAATCTTTTCTCTTTCGGGTAGCTGATGAGGATATCGAGAATACAGTGACCTCCAACATTGTAAGTAAGTTGCAAATGGCTCACCTTGATGTTGTCTTAGATTACCAAGATCTATCACAGTGACAGGTTGTTGGATGTTGTAAGAGTACTGTTGGGTAAATCGTTGAGCTAACTCATCAAAAGTCTTAAGCGGTGGTGTCAATTTCGCAAACCATTCCAAAGCTTGGCCTTTTAAGGTTCGAGGGAATAAGCGTAGAAGATATGTTTCTTCATGAAGAAAGCCCATACTAAGAGCATAAAAATGATGCACATGGTCATGAGGGTCACCATTTCCATCATCCTTGTCATATTTAGGAACCTCAATATCCTTAGGAAACGGGACCATGTATAGATCTTTATCAAAAGGAAGAGCACAAATTGATTCTACAAAAGAGACCTTTGGAGGCTCTCTTTCTAATGCCATTTGGGTAAGGCGTTGGTTTGTCCAACGTAATTCTTCTTGAAGGACTTCCAATTTAGTTGGTACTCTTTGTTGGACAATTTGTCTGACATCATAGCCGGGAGGAAGCTTGTATCCTCTAGAAGTCATATATTGAAAATATTGATCGCCATTATGCTCTAAAAGCTTATGCATCATTCGTTGGAAATCCACATCTTGTTCACATCTCATAAGATCCTCACTAGAAATCTCATCATTAGCCTCTACCTCATGTTGAGAGAGAGGAGGTCTAGGTGGTGAAGAAGGCATAGCAAAAGTTGGCCTTGGAGGAGATCTTGGTGACGTGTTGTTGTCATTGTTGCCATTGTTAAAAAGAGGTCTATGCTCATGATTACTAGTCTCAGCTTGCTCATGAAATGTCCCTCTATAAGCCATGCACCTAGTAGCATACATCCTTTGTTGATTGTGTTCTTTGTCTAAGCGCGCTTGATTATCCTTACGCTCAAAGTGTTCTTGCAAGAGTTGAAACTTTTCTTGTTCAGTCAAAGTGAGTGAGACACTGTTTGTGTTTTTGGGGGTCTTGAATGCGGAAAAGAGGAAACCTCCTTTATACCACGGTGTAGCCTTAGAATTCTCAGATTGGTTAGAATTAGAATTGTTGTTGCTAATGGGCACTTATGAGCATCTAGTTGGAGAAGGTAACTGTGTATATTTGAACGGAGGATGACTCTCCTGTTCAAATTGAGACCGAGTTGTAACCGGCATGAAAAGAGATGTTGGTTGACTAATAGAATGAGACAAAGTTTCTCAGATTTGAGATAAGCAAAGCTAATAAAGATCACTTGTCAAACTAGAACAATAGAAAGATGGCTCATCAAAAGTGCTCAAGCACTTACAACAATCAATTGACTAAAGCCGAGTAGCGAGCAAGAAGCTTAATAAGCAAGTAGCTAGAGAGGTAACTATGATGCGACAAGTGATCAAGAGTAGCATTCGTTAAACTCAAACCCAATAGTTTTAGCTCATTTGTTTCAGTCTAGAAAAAATCTAAGCATGTAGGTAACAAACCAGTTTTAGGTAAGAACAGAAAAAGACACTCTACGACAGGTTAAAGTGCAAGTTTAGCCGCTCTGAATTGCAGCAATGATAGGACAGCAAAAAGATTCTGGGCAATACTTTCCAAGCAGACAGGGCGATACTTCTTAGTTCAGGTGATACTTCACCTTAAGCCAGGTGATAGACTGCAGTATGGTTGGGCGATAGACTCCAGGCTAGTGGGGCGATAGTCCAGAAGGCACGAACTATCACGCGATATACCTCAGCAAAGCGCGTGATAAAATAGCAGGGTGCAAACTATCGCGTGATATTTCTCAGTAAGGCGTGCGATATTTCTCACTGGCAGATGTGATACTATTGCAGATTCGTATGACTTTTTGACCAGTGAACATAAAATTCTCAGTTTTAAAGCATTTTGATCAAGTTCAAAGGTTGGATAGTGCAATTTCTCAGTTTGACAAGCAGTAATAGTAGATAAAAGATAGGTTTGCAAACGGTAGGTGATCAAACATGTCATAGAACACTTGAAACAAGGGCAAAAGCAACCTTGCCAAGACAAGCACTTGTGATATCAAAATAGAAAACCTTATGAATGCTACCGTGTGTTTGAATGTTGAAAACATTTACATGTGCATAGCACAATCGAAGACAATTCAAGCAATTACTACCTAGAAGGACAAGGCTCATTACTTAGCAACGTGGCCCACAACTTGATGCTCCCTTGCCTCACACCAAGTGGTTGCCCACAAGAGATATTGGTGTTGTCATGGAGGTGTCAAAAGCACAACCAAAGGAGCACATATGGTGAGTATCTTGGGGTGATCCGGGTAAGTCCACTTGGATCAATCCTTGCACCAAGAAGCTAAGCGGCTAAAATAAGGTGGCCTCTATCTAATGGTTCGTAGTAAGGATTTCCATTCATAACACCCCTCTTGTTCCTCATAAAGGACTAGGACCTCACAGCCTCAATGTTTTCCTCATGGTCACAATCCCACAAGTTACTCACATCAAGCAAAGATAAGTACTATGTCTACCAAGGTTTTGTGTCCTCGATAGCCTTGAGATTATAGTGAGTTGGAATCACTCGCCACCAAGGAAAATGATGACAAGGTTTCCCCCACTTGGGTCATTCCTCTTGATTGCTCAAGAGCAGGCCCGCTAAAGGATCCTATACTAAACAAAGAATGGATGATTTTTGAGGTTCAAGGTTTTTGGTTCACCACAAGGGTGAAGAGCATACTCCCCTATCTCAAAACTTCTCCCAAACACACCAAGCAAAGATTTAATTACCCCCTTGCTTTCAAAATCCCAAGATGGGTCAAGATTTCTATTTCACCACAAGGGTGAAGAGCATACTCTCCTACCACCTCAAAATTCCTACAACAAGGTATTAAGTGCCTATGAAAGGAAACAACTAGTATATGCCGCACTTAATAAAGAAAGCAATTAAACAAGCACTTGATTTGGTTTTTATGCTTAGGGCAGCCCTGCAAAAACCATTAGTAGCCCTCTTTGACATGTGATTTTAGCAAATTTCAAGCAAGAAGCACCTACAACCACAACTTGTTAAACCAACAAGAGTTAGGAGAATCAAAATCCAAAATCTAACAATGATTAGTACATAAAAAAAATTAGATAATGTGCAAAAATAAGTGATCAAATGATAAAATCTGAAAATGAAACCATCATGGTTGGATTAGGCTTGAAAAGACCTTTCCTACGATATATCACACTTAAACTCGAGATAAAGTGATTAAGTCATGAGATATCTAGCGAATCAACAAGGATCGTAAGATGATGGAAAGATCAATGGCTGACGTTTGTTCTCTTAATGTGACTAAGGTTAATAAAAGTATCTGGTGATCTAGAGAATGCTTTCGGTTGCATGATATCTAAACCAGAGATGAGTTAAGTTAAAGGGCTTAGAGATTCAGCGTGAACCATGGATGCAGATAAATCAGACGTTGGTCACTAGTTCACTCGATGAAACCATGGGTCAAGAAAAGATTATGCGATCATGTGAATTCTTTGTTCGCGTGATCTCCATACTAAGATTTGGTTAAGATAAACTCTTAGTGACTATGAGAAAGCCTTCAGTCATGTAATCTCTTAATGACTTAGGTTAAGAAGCTTTTCGAGGTCAAAGTGGGTCCAGTTGTCAGGTGTCCTGCAGTGCTCATTTTTGATTGGTTGTCGATAATGATGATGTAGCTGGATAATTTTAAAAGCTTAATTGATTATTGTTGATTAAAGAGAGCCACCCGATATTCCAAGAAAGGATTGAGATCAACGGCTATGTTTTAAACTTCACTAGCTAACCATTGAAGCCAGAGATTTGAATTGATTAAGGGTTTCTCTATAGGGTTTGATACAGTCAGACATAAATGACAAAGCTGAATTAGATTTGATTTTGTTCCAGGGGCAGTTGCAGATAAATAATTGATGAACAAGATGTGAGGTAGCCATTTAATCTAATTTTATTTCCTAAGGGTGCCATGTCAGTTTAATGCAAAGGACTGTTGTTAGACAAGGGCGACTAGGGTTTGATAGATGTTAGAGAATTCCATGCCGTGATTCATGCAAGTTTTCCAAGTTGGTTGTGGCATTTAATTTTTTTTCTTGCAACAAGAAATCAGTAATTTTTATCTGATCCTCCTGAGTTTTCAGGCTTTCTTGTTTTGGTTTTCATTTCTTGTTGTGCCTAGTGGTTGTAGACCTAATTTTGACCTAAATGATCCCAAGCTTGTTGCAATCCTTTATAGGGATTTCTAGGATCATTTAGAGAGGGTTCCTGATTCTTTATAATTTTCTCAGAGCTGGTTCCATGAGTGGTTCCTTCTGTAAATATTTCCCTCTTCGCTTCATATAGGGTGCTCTTGTATCCTTTATGGTTTTCAGATAAGAATGAAAATTGTAACAAGTATGTCTTATGTATAAGATTTTAGCATATTCATACTACTATCTGATTGTCTCCATTTGGTTCTTGATCTTATTTATTAGAGCATCAAGGGTGTTTTAGTATTTATATTTTATGTCTGCAAATGTCTGCAAGAGTTTTTTTCATAGAAATAACTAAGTTTAGGACTGGTTTTTTAGATGTGTATCAGTTGAGGTATCAAGGGTGTCTCAATCTTGTCTTTCAATGGATGCTTATTAATGTATTGCTTATTTCTAGGTCTCTTATAAGGGGAGGGTTAAACTCCTTTGAATAGGTGATTGCATATCTGAGTACACAGGTGGATTGCTAAGTAGAATATGATCAATGGTGTATGATTGGTGTAAGGCATCAACATATTAGAATTTATTGTCTTTTTGTTTCATATCTCTTTTTTGTAATGTTTATTTGGCTCTGTTGCACATCAGATAAGGCACTGGTCTATGAAAAATTTAGGGTCTTTTAGAGATCCATTCCACCCAAAAACTAAAATGAAATCAAATTCTAAATCTTTAAGACAATAGTTGTGGACTTAATAGCTAAAGCCCCTACTTTGTTTGTGAGTAACTTGGTAGTGTGTTTAGCTTCACACCCTATCCCTTTATGTCAAAAATAATAAGAAGTATTATGGGCACATATCTTCTTTGTGAGGATTAGTGGAAAAGGGAAAATTAAGTGATCCTAATCCTAAGTACACCCGCCTAAATTCTGCAGAGTTCAAAGTGTAGAAAGCCTTTGTGCTTTGTTTATTAGTCCTTGTTCTTGTATGAATGTATTGATTGTGGGAAGTAAGCTACCCCATAGGTGCATCTCTACATTTCCAAGGTTGTTAAAATATTATTAAATCAAAAGCCAACAATAGGAACTACTTGATTAATTCATCAAAAGTTTTGATTCGAGTGGATAACTTTGAAAACCACTTGATAGCCTAACCACCTAGACTTTGGGGAAAGAGATGCATAAGATATGTCTTTCCATGCATAAAATCCACACACTAGGCATAGAAAGCCCAAACGTGATCTTGCAGATCAGAATTTCCAAGGTACTTGTCAAATTTCAGGATCTCAACTCCATGTAGGAATGGAGGAAAATACAAGTCCTTATCAAAAGGGAATGGACAAATGGAGTCTATAGAATATTTCATGGTTGGATTCTCTTGTTTCTTCTTCACCTCTTGAAACTCTTTTTACAAGGCTTGCAATTTCTTAGTTACCAAGGTGAGAGGAGTTTCTTCCTTTTTAGCAATGACGTCTTAAACTCTGTATTAAGGAGGAAGTTGCACTCCTTGTTTTACTAATTCAAGAAAATATTTCTCTTTCTCCCGAGCCATGATAGTCTTCATCATTATAAGAAAATATTTTTCATCTTTACATCTAGTGATACTAGCCTCATTGGGTTCAGTTTCACTTGAGGAACCCTCACTATCTATAGCATGAGCACTAACACTATGATGCATATGTCTAAAGTCCTCATGTCCTTTTCCTCTTCCAAAATTTTTTGGGTTACTAGAGTTATCTTGATGATGGGTAAATATCATGGAAGTTTCTCGTTGTCCAATAAAAATAGGACTTTCTTCAAATGAAAGGGGTCTCTCCTCTCCTCCTAGAATTTGTCTAAAAGAGCTTCTAGTTTGTATAGGCATAACTTAACTAGTTGTCAAATGGATACCGATGTAAGAATAGTCATGTTGAATAAGTCCAAGGTAGATGATGATGCAAATGAGATAATTTCCACTTGAGAAGGAGATACAAATGACTCAGATCTGAGTCAAGGTTAAGAAACCTAGATGATAATATACTCATAAATCAAAGAAGGATGACTAATAAGAATGATTAAAGATGATGGTGATAGAACTAATCAAAGGACTAGATCAACAAGACATAACTAACGATAGTGAAATTATGAATTACCAAAGATTAGGATTGATTATGGAAAGCTCACAACTTCAAAGGTATATCTATTAGAAATAGGAAATACTGAGAGGGGGGGGTGAATCAGTATTTCAAAAACTTTTACTTTTTCCCACTTATGGATATAATAGATTACTTTAGTGCATACAAAGATTATCAAGTTGATTAACAAACATAATAGTAAATAGAAAGAACTCATAACACATGATATGTTCTCAAGGAAATCTTGGCCAAGGGAAAACCCTGGTGGGGATGGTACCCACAAAGATCACTAATCAAAAGTATCCTATTAGGGATATTGGACCTTGTTAAGAGTCAATTTACAATATATAGTAGATCTATCTTGGTTAAAGGACTTTAGGCCTTGTTAGAAGCCTTAACCCTGTTAGGAGTTAGATTACAAAACCTAATCACCAAATGAGCTCACTGCCCAAATAGGTAATACAAGATGTTTCTAACTTTAGTATGGTACTACTTACAACTTTTCATCAATATCCTTTTCTGCTATCACAATATACAACTTTCGCAAGTTATCCTTTTCTTTCTTTTCACAAAACACATCATTATCATTACATTTCAAGTATGCCTAATATATGAGTTATTAGAGATAATAACTTTATATGGTTAGCTTCCAAAATATTTATCCCAGACTAAACATCTAGGATTTCATCCCTTCATAATGTTAAGTCATTATTTTGACAAGCAAAAATAATCCCTTAACTCTTTCGCTAATACTGTCTCCAAAACTGTTCTGTCTGCAAAACTGTCTTTGGTAAACTTTGAATAACTTCATCCGTACTACTCCAAACTTTATGTACATTGAGATGGGGTATCCTCATATTCTGTAGAAGCTTTAGTTAACTATGCAAACAAAAATATTTCTCCAGTGGATGTCACCAACTAAATCTTCATCGAGTGCTCTGTCAAGATCACTGTATCCATACTTAGATAATTTCTTCCTTCAACTTGCCATACTTGCATTCCAGATTCTGTGCTCTTAGTAGAGATCATATGTTTCCATAATGACAACATCTATGCATCCACATTAGCCAAATTGCCAACAATCTCCCCCTTTGTCATTGGTGGCAACATATGGGAAAATTGGCTAAGTGTGCAAACAAAACTTCAAAACACTTACACAAAATTGTGGCCAAATGTTATACAACACATATACAATATTGTACTCCATAGAATAGCTCCCCCTATGAGTATCCTTCCTCAACATATTATCAATTTTATGCTATCTCTCCCCCTTTGACAACAATGACAAAGATATGGTGTACAAAAATTTCAATAAAAACTTGATACCTTGTTATCAGCTATTGAAAAGCTGGTAGGCTTGCAACACAGTCACCAAACTCTAACTTCCATGATTCAAAATCTTTCTCCCATATCTTCCTGATGGATTCAGCAACATTGAGTAGAGTACTCAATCCGTATGTTGCTGTCTGACAAGCTTGTAGGGAATTAAAACTGAACTTCTGAAAAGATGTCTTTGTTGAAAGACACTACTCAATTTGGTCTTCAACAATTGAGGTCTTGATTGAGATATGCTCTCTCAAGATGTTAATCCTGATCATCTTTCTATTCTTGTCCTCTACTAACATTCTAATTTCATCATTTAACGTCCTTATGTTCTTCTCCACAGAACTTATCTTTACATTTGGGCTTGTCAAGGTGTTTGTTTCAGCTGTAATTGCATCTATCTTCTCTCTGATCTTCTTATCTTCTTCAGCTATTAGGATTTCTAATTTTGTGCATTGTATATAAAAACTCTTTCCAGTCTCAAAATGTTTCCTCAAATTCTTTATGCATACATCCAAATTACCAATATCATTTCAAATATTTACACTTAAATTTTGTTGCATTTCTGCTTCAAATGCTTCCTAAACTTTTATTCTAGCAATATCCTTTAAGTTAGAAAATTTAGAGTCAAAAGAGTTTATTACCATTTTAGCTTTCTCAAGTGGATCTGATTCAAATACCTTAGTGTTGATCACACTCTCAAGTTTCTCTGTCAAAAATCTAACTTTGCCTTCAAGGTCCTTCACCTTCTTATTCTTTCCAATAATTTTATTAAGAGATGTGATGAACTCAAGCTAATCATCATCTTCAACCTCTTTTCCAAGCTCTTCAAAAACTAAACCAATTTGTCTCTTCTTACTATCAGGTGCACTAGGGGTAGTGACCTCTGTCAAAATTTGTTTACCTTTAACTGTCTACTCTACTGGAACTGATTCTGATATAGTTGGTGCTTCCACTACCTCTATATCCTTTTTCTGATTCTGTAACCTTCTCTTGCTCTTCTAAAGCCAAATTTTCAACAATGTTTCCTAGATCATGAAATACTGCATCATCTGACTCTAGTGTCACTTTGGTTCCTTCAATGTCCATTGATTCTTTGCCAATATTGATATTTGAAGAAGATGGGACTTCTTCAATACCAACTTCATCTACATACGGTTCCTCTGATTGCTTCTGCTAAGGATTTGATTCAACATGCTTTCCTGCAACTATATCTGCAAGAAATTGCATTACTGCTTGCTCAGTCTCTTTCTATACTTCCTCCTTTTTGCCTCCCATTATGAGAATTGTTCTTCTCTTAGTTCTCAATAAAGTTCCAAGAGGCTTCAAGATTCTCTTCAAATGATCTTCATCCTCAACTTCACAAAACTGTCTGATTACATGTTCTCTCATCTTTATGTCCTCTTCTTGTGCTCTTTGTTTTCTATTCACAAGTCTGTTATACAAATCTTCTGGGATCTTACCATGAATAGTGCTAAGTTTCTTATCTATCAAAATCATATGTGTAATCATTGCATTTTCAAAATTCAATATGTCAAATGATCCATATAGATCATAGAATTTATTTATCTTAGTGAAGTCTCCATGCTGCAATATATCTTCATTAACTCTTTCAATTATTGGTTTCCAAGTTTTCTTCTTGATTAAAACTTCATCATCATCTTTAATTACTACTACTTTTCTAAGTACAGGTGGTACAATCACTTTCTATCTCTTGTCGGGTCCTGTTGCACTCACTTTTACTCTTTTGCTAGGAATAGGAGAAAAGGATTTTTCTCCTTCATCTTTTTCAGGTACTTCAACTTTTACCTTTACTACAATAGGATCAACAGGGTCTACACTAGATGCCACAGGTGGAACTACAAGATTTTCACTTTGCTTCAAGGCTTCTGCAGTCTTCTTAGCTATGTCAAACTCATGACTTGACATACCTGATTCTTTCAGTATTTTCTTCATAGTAGATTCAACTCTCCTACTAGATTGCTTCTTTTCTTTCAAACTTATTGCAGAGTTGAAATTCTCTTCATAGGTTCCAAACCTATTTGCATGACCATCCAACTCACACTTTAACAGTCTATACACATATCCTACTATTTCTACTTCAGATATTTCATAGCCAAGAGGGTCTATGAATTCCATTCTAGGCTCAACTACTTCAATGTAGGTGAAATCAGTGTCTACCATAAAACAAATGTCATATTTATGCTTTTCAACTAAGGATTGAGGAATCCTTGATCTGTTCTTAACAATATTCTGAAAAGTCTTCAATACAAGCTTCACACTGTCATTGACTTTATCAATTAGGTGCTTCATGTAGACTGAGTTTATTCTTTCCATTGTGTTCACATTGTCACTCCAGTCAATTGTGTAAGGAAATCTTCACAAAATATGGAAAAACATATAGGTTATCAGAGATGAAAACCTAAACTGTGTGTACTTAGCCTTCTAAATCTTTTCTAAATTCTCAAATAACTAAATTTTTAGAATTTCACATAGGTCTACTTGTTTCTTCTCAATACACATAAGATAAGCTACATGAACCATTCTTGCAGTCATGGCATCTTCCCTTGAACTACCACAGAATTTAGTTGTTAGGATCTTGCAAAGGTACCTAACATCATCTTGCTTAATCTTACTTATCGCAATTCCTCTACCATTATAACTAGATCCAGTGTTGTCTAGGACAATATTTCTCATGTTCTTTTCATTCAGTGGAATCTCTCCAACTTTTGATAATCTAGTAACATCATGAATTAGGTCAGCAGTTATATCAATAACTCTATCCTCCATCTAGAATTTCCCATTGTGGATTCTACTTAAAATGATCTTGGTACATTCCTCATCATTAAATTCATACTTCATGGAATAATTGATAATTTCATTATTCTCTCGGTGCCCATAAGCTAGTTTAACTGACATGTTTTGATTATACAATTTCCTGTAATCATCACTAAAATCTGCATCTCCCAAAGTTTCAAACTTGCAACCTAAATATCCTTTAACATTCTCAATGTGTAATACTCCATCTGGTACGGATGATAGTGCTAGTCTATCATCAATTTCAGCTAGTTCTACTGGCTCTTTCTTAATCTTAGGTCTATTCTTATCCTTAACATTATGAACCATAGAAATATCCATCTTATCAACTAATTAAAGATCAAAAAATACCTCAACTTTGCAAATCTAGGGTTTCGGTATGATCGGCACTGCAAACTGCTTCCAAACTTCTTCAAATCATCCTCAACTCACTTTTTCTTCTTTCAAATCTCTTTTCAATTGCTTTTTAATCATGATAACTTCAATTTCAACCTTATAACACTTCACATGAACTCGATCTGACATCGCATTCATTCATTTTGCCGCTAAAACCTCAAAAATCTGATTATGCAAACCTGCAACCATAAAACCTTTTTGCAACCTCGCAAAACACAATATTTTCTTTTGCACACTTAACCATAGCATTAGTACAACATAAAAAACCTATATCTAACTGCGCAAAACTTAACTCATTCAAATTCCTAATCTACACTAATCCTAAGTCCTAAACTACAGAAACTTACATAATTTAAGTACTTAAAGAAGGGTCAGTAAAGATTCACCCTTACCATTAGTTACATTACCTTCCTGACTACTTTTAGTGCTGAATATGCCTCCTTGATCTATGCCTTTATCAAATTTTACTTCATCTTTATTGGTACAGCAACCTTTCTCTGTGTTTCCTACATTTTCATTCCTTCTTGCATTGTTCCTAGGGTTAGGGTTATGATGATAACCTCCACTGTTCATTCTGCAAACTCTTGCTGAGTGTCCAAACTTGTTGCATATCTGACAAATGATTCCATTATTTCCAAATCTCTATCCTTGCTAGTTAATCTGTGACCTGCAATTTCTAGCAATATGTCCTACTTTGTTGCATCTAAAACATAGTACCACTTTTCTTTTAATCATTTCTTCAATAGATCTCTTATCTGCATTGTTAGTATTCCCAATCATTCTATTATCATAATTATTCAAAATTACTTTAGGTCTTCTACATTCATTAGCTCTATGTCCAAAACCATGACAATTATAACAATGTCCATTAAGAGGTTTAAATTGCTTACCTGTGCAATCTCTCTTCATGTGCCCAATAGTATTACAAGCAAAACATCTACCTTTGAATTCTCTTTGCATACCTTTAGATGATTCTTCCTATTTTGATTCTTCTTGCTTTGATTCTTCTTTCTCTCTAGGTGGTTCTTCTTTAGGTGGATCTTCCAATGTGTTCTCATCTAGCTTCATTTCCTCCATACTTTCAGATGTTTTCAGATCTGGCTTCTTACTTTCATGATTTGTTCTAAACATACTAAATCCAAATCCAGTCTTATCAAAGAATGGTTCTCCAAAAGAAATTTTTTTTTCAATCCTATCACTATTTGAATATAGCCTTTCAAGTTGTTGTTTAGATTGAGTTAATTCACCTTTCACAATTTTATTATAATTCTCAAGTTCCACATACTGCACTTTTACTTTTTCAGATTCGGATGTTACCTTTTCAAGTCTTGATCTCAGATCTTCATTCTCAATTTTCAATTTTTCATTATCAGATCTCAAATTTCCATCTTTCATACTAAGCTTCAGATTTACTATCTTCAGCTCATGCTTAAGGATCTCATTTTCTTTTTCTAATTCATCACAATCTTCAACAAGAATATCAGATTTCTTTTCAGATTTCAGATCTTCAATCTTACCTTTTAATTTGTCAATAGCATTCTTTGCATCTTCACACTTTCTTCTTAAGGAGTTTCTTTCATTAGTAAGCATATCAATCTGTTCAAGAGCTTCTTCAAGATTCTTCTGAAGTTGATCCATATCCATAGAGATCTTACTCAAGCTGCTAAGCTTTCCTTGAATGTTCCTTCTCTGAGTAACTGTGCTCTAATACCAATTGTTAGAAATAGGAAATACTGAGAGGGGGTGGTGAATCAGTATTTCACAAACTTTTTCTTTTTCCCACTTATGGATATAACAGATTACTTTAGTGCATACAAAGATTATCAAGCTGATTAACAAACATAATAGTAAATAGAAAGAACTCATAACACATGATATGTTCTCAAGGAAACCCTAGCCAAGGGAAAACCCCAGTGGGGATGGTACCCACAAAGATCACTAATCAAAAGTATCCTGTTAGGGATATTGGACCCTATTAAGAGTCACTTTACAATATATAGTAGATCTATCCTAGTTAAAGGAATTTAGGCCTTGTTAGAAGCCTTAACCCTGTTAGGAGTTAGATTACAAAACCTGATCACTAGCTGAGCTCACTACCCAAATAGGTAATACAAGATGTTTCTAACTATAGTATGGTACTACTTACAACTTCGCATCAATAGCCTTTTCTGCTATCACAATATACAACTTTCGCAAGTTATCCTTTTCTTTCTTTTCACAAAACACATCATTATCATTACATTTCAAGTATGCCTAATATATGAGTTATTAGAGCTAATAAATTTATATGGTTGGTTTCCAAAATCTTTATCCAAGAGTAAAAATATAGGATTTCATCCCTTCATAATGTTAAGTCATTATTTTGACAAGCAAAAATAATCCCTTAACTCTTTCGCTAATACTGTCTCCAAAACTATTTTGTCTACAAAACTGTCTTCGACAAAATTTGAATAACTTTGTCTGTACTGCTCCAAACTTTATGCACACTGAGATGGGGTATCCTCATACTCTATAGAATCTTTAGTTAACTTCACAAACAAAAATATTTCTCCAGTGGATGTCGCCAACTAAATCTTCATCGGGTGCTCTGTCAGGATCACTGTATCCATACTTAGACAATTTCTTCCTTCAACTTGCCATACTTGCATTCCAGATTTTGCGCTCTTAGTAAAGATCATATGTTTCCATAATGACAACATCTATGCATCCACATTAGCCAAATTTCCAACAATATCTACAGATCATAGGACAAATCTGACCAGGTATCTGAAGAAAAATGAACAAGACTTTTGGATTTTTTTGCCAAAATGTCCAAAATGTTTGATAGGATAATTTTTTAGTCTCTTTTTTTGGTTTCGTTTTCAATTTGTTTTGAAGGTTTTGATGTCAAGTGTTTCAAGGTGCACAAACATAGCAAGCACATGTGAAAAATAAATAATTCCTAAGCCCTATAGTCAATTGGATGAGTGAGAAAATCCTTTCTCATTGACTTAGGTATACACCCAATAGCTAATTATAATACGACCACCACCAACCATGCAATGGGTATAATAATGTCTTATTATCTGACTTCAAATGTTAATGGGGGCATGATATGACAAGTATCTTGGGGGAGTTACTATCTCCCTTATACTTGGATTATCCCACTTTCGGGGGTGAACCAAGTAGGCTGGTAATCTATGGAGTCTAGTATGGGTCTTCATTCGAATACATTCTCTATGTCCACATAAGCATGATTTAGGCCTATAGCCCCACAAAGAACCTCTACACCAATAGTCACGTAAATGTGATTTAGACCCTAAGGCCCTATTATGAAGTTAGGCGAGAGCAGTGTATAAGCTCAAATGAAATCTGACTTTCGAGGCTTTGGCCTCAAAGAAGCATTTTTTTTAGCATGAGTTGGAGTGGTGTGGCTTACACCTCATGCTCATGTGGGTTTTTCTCCAAGGGTGAGTACTTTTTCCCACTTGGACAGGCCCATCTAAAGGAATGCAAAAAGGAAAATAATAGCTATGAGGGTCTGGATTTCTAATTTTCCCTCAAGAGGAAAAGAGAATAATCTCCTATCCTTTTGACTTTTCCAAAACACACCAAATAATTATTCTTTTTAAAATATCTTGCATGTGAGGTTCCTAAGAAAAAATAATGCAGACATAATGTTTGGTCATTTCCATCATAGGCAACCTGCACAACATACATTAGTAGTCTTTTTTCTCATATCTTTGGCATGTGTCCTGCACAAAACAAGGTCTAGGAAATATCTTCACCAAAACATCTTGCATAAACTTTTTAGGCTATCAAGAAAAACCACAGAAATAGAACAAGAGATAAATTTTTCAGAATTAGCAAAAACCCAATTACATAAATTAGAAAAATAGAGAAGAATTGTGCTATTTTCCATAAAAAATACCTAGGTAGATTCTCATACGAGAATCTACAGAGCCTAGTATGAGCATATACACATTCCCATATGATTTTAAATCCTAACTTGTATTGTCCTATGAGGATGCTTGTGCAAGAAAATAGGACCAGAGTACAAACAAAATATCAAAAAATTGCAAAAAATAAGTGCAATTTGTGAAGATAGAAATTGATTTTTCTGCCCCACGGTGGGTGCTAGAAATGTGATTGTGAAAAGTGACTACACTACACTTCAATGAGTCATTAAATGATTTATCTAATCAATGAAAGCATAATGATCTAAAAAATGAAATCAACCAAGGTGACTCATTGCCTTCTAGTAGACATGAGTGTGAGTTTTTCTCTTAGGTCATTGCAAAACCCAATGACTATAGATGTAATCTAAATGAAGGATTTAAACTAACATGCAAGTGAAAAGTTCATCTAATTAGCTAATGGTTAATCCATATTAAGAAAAATGAAGTGTTCCTAGATTTGATAAATGCAACAAAGTTGTAATCAAAACAAACTAATTATGCAAGTAAGAATAAACTATCAATGATTGTAATGCATAAATAAATGATAATAAAATTGACAATGTTACACTAAGAAAAAGATTGGATGTGTTCTTGTGAGAATGGAGGCCTGGTTATATAGAAATCTTCTCAAGAATGGATGAATGATATTGATCAAAGATGGACGATCAAGATTCATTCTAGACTAGCACAATCCATGTGTAACTCATTTGATTGATTGAGAGAATTAGTTAACTGAACTGGTTTGATCAATTATTTCAAAAACTTCCAAGATAGAACTAAAGTTTCTAAACTGACTGATGAGTTAACAAAGGTGTTATCCTAGTTAACGGGATTGTTTCCAGAATTGTGTTCAATTGACTGAATGATGACTCCATAAATGCATTTTTGGAATTTAAAGTATTTTATACATTTTTCTCCAAAATGTGATGACATAATTAATTTAATTCCTTTTGTGATTAATTTACAATTCTTTATTTACTTAATCAACATTCTAAAATATTAATTAAATAAATAGTATAAGGTTAATTTAATTGCCAATAATATTAGGATTTAGGAATTAATTAATCAATTAGGATCAAGTGTGATAGTTTAATGGGACTTAGAGTATAGTTTAAATCAGATTGATGAGTTGAATTGCCTTAGGTTGGGACTTAGGATATTTGATCAAAATTAGGGCTTGCGTAATGAATAATTGAGATTAGGGGCTTATGGTTTTGGTGACCATTTTTAGGTGATTACAGATTCTAGTTACACTTATATAATGCTTAAGATGCCATAGAAGGTGGGCTATCTAGGGAAAAGCTACTACTAATGTGAAATAATGGTGTAAAAATTGGAACTAAAAAAGGGTAGGGAGTCATTTTGGTAAGATAACAAATGTTTTAAGAGAAAGATGAAATATAATCAAGGAAGTATGGCATAGTGAGATAAGTGTAGTAAGAACTTTTAATGAAAAACATAAAGCATGGATATCTTAAATATATCTATCCTAAGCTACCAAATTTCCCTAAACCCTAATAATTAAGGGTATGGAACATGTCTGGAATGGGGATTGGAATGGATTCATTTCAAAATTCAGTCTATGAACAAATATTTTGAAGTGGAACTATTTGGAATTAAACCCTGGTGTACCTAGGCATTTCCAAGTGCATTGGAATAATTCCAAAGTAATTGTAGGTGTTTCCAAGTGATGGATGCCATTTCCAATGCATTATTTTCTTTGAATTTTGACCTTCAAAATATTTCCCAAAGCCTTAAGATAAAATTTATAATGATGAGATATTTGGTTAAGATTTTAAATTGTGACACCATTGGCCATGGCAATGTGCTTCCAAACATCCATTAAGTGTTGCTTCCAAATAAGACCACTGAGAAAGCAACTTCTTCGAAGGC
>BSBK01010067.1:0-88084 GCA_027943335.1 Chamaecyparis obtusa
TATATATATATATACATATATATATATACATATATATATATACATATATATATATATATATATATACATATATATATATATATATTATATATATATATATATGTATATATATATATACATATATATATATATACATATATATATACATACATATATATATACATATATATATATATATATATATATATATATATATATATAATATATATATTATATATATATATATATATATATATATATATATTATATATATATATATATATAGTAAATTGAAAATATCTCCTAACTAGGTTTCATAACTCAATTCCTAATGGACCATATTCATTTATATTCTCTATTTCTAAAGCATAACACAATTCCATTTATTTAAATTACCTCAATTAATCTCAAACAAGTCCCATATATCAATATATGATTCAAGGTCTTCGTTCTTTATCATTTCATTTAGATCATAACTATGAGCTAGCAAAAATAACCCAAGTAAAATGCAATACCAATGCACTAGGGCCTTTCATCAAATCATGTCAGAATGGATCATATTATAATAACATTATCCTAATTTGACACATGGTACAAAATCAACAGGTTTAGATCCTAGATTACACAATGCTATCTTAAAACAAGACGGTCCTTAGACCATGTTAAACATTGATCCTAACAACATACTTACCACTACACCTAATATGCAATCACCCATAATACAATTTTGCCATAGATTCCTTTTTAATTAATTTTCTAGTATGTTTCACGAAGATGGTTAACTCAAGGTTATTTTTAATCCATCTCATATTTAATTGTTGATCTATAAGGTCTTTTAATCTACAACCTCACTATTCAGACTGGTTATGCTAGTGAAATCAAATCATCAACACTATTGTTGTTCAATCCATTATTTTGTATGAAGTGGTTTACATAATCACATTACAAGATTCTCATCAAGGTAATATGCTCTAGTAGGGCTCAACAAGGCTAAAAGACTAACGGTCTCCCAACCTTATCCACAAAAGTGTCTCACATAGAGGGAGAATGGTAGGGGCCAATTAAATTACATAGCTCAATTCGATCACAAAAATTTACTTTTATTTGAAGCCTTCCTAAATTTATATTTTGATGCGTGCACCTATCACTCTAACATAAATTTTTACACTTCTAGAGATCATTACAAACCATCTATGTGTGTGCATCATCCATACCTAAGTTAAGGCATCGTAACATATAATGTTGCCAAATAACTTAAAGATTCTATTCGGTTTACTATTCACTTGCTAATTACTTTTGATTGTGTTTATTTTAAAATGTATCAAAACTATGTTAGTTAATTTGACTCATTCTATTTTTCATTAGGGAAATATTCTAATCCACATAAGCTCCCTTATTATAATTTCAGATGGAATTTACAAGCATCATAGAGTAATATTAATTCTGTCATGTAAGCACAAGTTTATACCTTCATGTTCTAATACCACAATAGTTAACTAAAGGTAATATTACTTCAAAACTATATCTTAAATTAACATATTCCATGAATTCATTTGAAGATGAAATCTATTCTAATTAAGTTGGGGAACTATAGTCAGAATATCTAATAATTTCGCATAAAATCTATGGAAAGTTTTGCAAGAAATAACAATAGTGCTTACCATAGTGTTCTTACCAAGACGAGGGAAATGGAGGGGTCCTACAGGTTGGAGATTATTGTTTATGTTTGTTTGTTTTGCATACTTGAAAGATAATTGATCAAATGTGGGCCAAGCTTTTTGGAGTTGATTTTATGATGGTAATTACATTATGTGTTCTTGTTGTTTATTGGAACTAGTTTCAGATATTATGAGATTATATTGACTTAGAGTCATGATTGGAGATTATTAAACCTAGGGTAGGTTATCTAGGTGTTAAAAGGGAAGTAGCTTACTTTGGACGTGTCAGAGCCTGGAAGTGGCTACCTGGGTATCCTTAGTAGGTTACTTAATTAGGTGATAATATTAAATTAAATAAGGATAAAAATGAATTAATAAGATAATGATTCCTCACCCATGCCTTGAGTTCTAGTATAGGATAAGGATGGGAGTGGGAGGAGATTCTTTCCCATCCAATAATGATGGGGAGTCTGGCATATTTGGTTTTACTTGTTTACATGAAAGGACTAGCTGATCTGCACAAAGTCACTAGGGGCTAGAGTCTAGAGAGGCTACTAGGTGACCTAAGAGTTAACTCATGTGATGATACTTCCCTAATTTCATTCTAGGTTTCCTACATGTGTCAGTTTCCTCTAGTTTATTATGTGTACCTTTGAATTATGAGTTGCACCCTTGAGATAGGAGATTCTAGGATCCTTTCTTATTCTACATGATGGATTGCTACTGTTATATGTATGAGATTTGATTTTATCTCCTCAACACGGTAGGAGTATAACCATAGGTTTCCACGAGGTCAGGAGGTAATGATTCTTTTACAATTTGACACTCTAATGTCCTTGTTCTAGTGTTGTATGATCCTGGTTGCAGTTACTTGCTTTCATATCTTCTTGGAGTTCTATCTTGATCTTTTACTTCTCTTTTTGTACTTTGAAATTTATTATAATCAGATTACTCTGTGACATATGTAGTGGATGTTGATGAGTATGTGTATTTTATCACTGAATTGTAATAATGATGGAATATGTAATCTATGGTTGTAATTCTATTTCATAGTTTCTACATCAAGGAACCCTTGAGATGTGTAATATACTTTGGAGATTATATTTATGTTTATGTTATTATGGACTTTATGGTTTACTTCCGCTTATTTATTCATCATTTTTTGTAAGCATTTAAGAAACAATTTATTCTACAAACTTAATAACATGTTTTAGGTTAATATCTCTTAGGTTCCTTGGCAGGGCATTATGCTAGTTTAGATGAACCAGCTAAAAAAGTCCATTTTTAGATTGTGTTTGAATAATAAAATATGGTTAGCACATTTTTCTTGGCCATAAGAGGGGAAAAGAAACTTATACAACATTTTATTAATTGGAAAGGAAGTTTATTATTTTTATGATCTGGCATATTATAGTTTAGTATTCCCACTAACTTGTTAAAGTACTCCATCATTTAATAAATATCTTTAAGGATACATTTAATAATTTGGTATTTTATTCACTAGAATTTGTTAATAAATCTATGCATAGATTTCCAAAAATATATCTCTATTTTTTGAATAACTACAACTACATCACTTATAGGATTTGAGTTTAACTTGAGCAATTATGAATATCTTTAACTATGATTTCATTTAAATTCTTATAATTTTTTAAATAAACTCAAATAACTCCATAATATAGCCAAAATCATGAATGTTATGCTTTTCTTAATATGTTAGTGTATGATTTCTTATGTTTGATTGTTTCCTATGGTACTAAATAATTTTCCTCGAGTAACAACAATCCAAATTAAAAAATGACAATTATTTTTCCAACATGGATTAGTTTTGTATTCATTCTTATTATCTATAATCATTGTTAGAATACTTCCATGTCTTTACCAAGTCCTTATTATAATGATTTTCCAAGGCCGATGCATATTATTTCCTACTATGATGCATATATCATTAGTATTAACTTTTTTGTATCATGTAAGAGCCCATGTTTTCTTTATAATCAGGGAAATAGAATGTGCCTAGAAAAATAGAACGGGTCATTTATCTTGATAAATAGCAATTTTTTTCATACTTGTTTTTCATATTTTATCTAGATGTCATTCAATGTCCTTTATTTAAATCCCTAGATTTATTTTAATGAGTACCATAAGGTTAGCACTTTCAAAGATAGAATATGTAATGTTTCAATTAATTTTTAAATACCTTGGATAATACCCTATTAGTTTTTATAGACTCTAAAGTAGGGAATTAATATCATATATTATCAAATAGACTAAATTGTCAACCTTCAAACAATTATTTTGTTGTCCCTTTTCCTATGTTCTTTTCCCTATCACATTGGTTGAGAGAAGGATCTATAAGAAATATAAATAAACAAAGTTGAAAGATAAGAATGTAAAAAACATACAAGGAATAGTTTTTCTACTATTGATATTGGTTTTTACATACATGCATACATACCTAAATACATACATATATTCATACATATGGTTTAGAGGAAAATAAATTTTAAATTTTATTGATTTTGATTATCTTAAAGTTTTCATACAATATATGTACTTTGGAAACAACCATAGAGGTGCTTACATTCATTTGACATTAGTTTAATGGTGGATTTTATGAGGTTATGAGGTTTGAATCTCGAATGATTATTTTTTTTAATTTCTGCAACATATGTAGCTCACTTAAGGATGAGTCACAACTATTATATAATGACAATTAATGCTCTTCTAGAGTGTGGGTGGTAGGAATTGGAAAATAGGCATTTTGTATTCAAAATAAATGGGTAGACCTTTGGAGAGAGTCATCAATCTTCTTATATTGAAAATTCATTTTTTAGTACATTTTTTAATGATATTATGTTGGAAACATATAGACCCAAAATTTAATATAAATTTATTTCATCAACCTTATTTCATTGAGTTAAATCAATTATTGTGGGTAAGGTTTATTTTAAAACTAAATAATTCTAATTAATTATTAATTATAATTTTTCTTATTTATAATTTTAATTTTATTATAATTTTTAACTATATTGAGCTTGATGGATATTTTAAAAGTAATTTCACACTAGGATAAGAAATATAAGAAATATATTTATTTTTATAACTATGTATGTATACTTTTTCATTGAATATATATCTATCGAAAAAGACAATTTCATCTCTCATTCTTGTTGAGGATATATTTTTGATACAAAAGAAAGTGTTATAAATTACTTTTATTTACTTCAATATAATGAGTGAAATGTAATTATTGATTCCGATGACTATTATCTATTAAATATTTAATCAATAAAATAAATTTTACTAATACTCCTAATTTATGTTATTGAGATAGTTAATAAAATCTAGTAGACAAATTAAAAGAAATTAATGGATAGAGTATCCAAGGGGTTTGGTAGCTATTTTCATGGATTAGATGTATGCATATTTAGCTCAATATACTAATGCTATTATATTGTGGTTTAAAGTCATCATTAGCTAGATGGTGTCAAGGTTCTACACGAGTGACTCTATTTAATGGTCATTGTACTACATACACTTGGTTTTAAAAAAATTTCATGATTTTATGTATATATCATTGGTATCAATCTTTTTTGAAGTGTTCGGTCACTTTTAGTAGAAAGATGAGTTGAAGTCTTCGTACTTGAGCATTGGATGTAAAGTGCTTCAATGAGATTCTCCCCTATGTAGTTTAACAACTATTTTCTCAAATTATATAAATATGAATATTGGATATCTCAAATTGTATTAGATTTAAATAATAAAGATCATTTGTCATAGATGAAACACTAGTAGATTAAAAGGAAATTGGTTCTAATTTGTTATAATCCTAATTTGAGTCTTAATGTATAATATACAATTATTATGATGTACTATATAATGAGATGTATTGCATCAATGACATGAGTTATGGAACATTTTGTGTAAATTATGAAAAGTTATATTTTCTAGATAATATTGAATTTCTATTATTTATGTATAGCTTAATTATTTTAATATTTAAACTTATGAAGGTTTAGTTCATTACCCTACAAGCACTAGAGTACAATATTTCCATGTAAGTATTGATAATGATAGCACTTCAACTAAAAAATGAGCACGGTTTCTTAAGGATAGAGAAAAGACAAAAAGAAAGATTAATAATTCAAGTGTCCCAACTTTATAATGATATTTGTATAAAGAAGAGTCAAATTATGCTCAATCTAATAATTGAAAAGTAAAACCCTATCTAGCCACTTAGATATGGAAATATGACCATGTCCCTTATTATTTGATATAAAAAATATTTTTTTTTTAATATCCATGTAATATTAAGAAAAGCTATATTATGATGCAATAAGGGTAAAGAGTGTTGTAGGTGACTAGCATAGGATCACCTGAGAGCCAAAGGAACACCTATGAATTCATTTGGATGAACCATGAAGGTATACATTCAAATAAGACCAATAAAGTAATTTCCTAATATATTTGGGCTAATAATGCCACTTGGGACTCGTTTTGACTCATTTTGAATCTATGTAAGCAAAGTTGCCAAGATCAGCAAATGTGGCCTAAAGGGATAAAGTAAGGGCTAAATGGAATATATCAAGTATTTGGATTACATTTCATGTTTATAAGGTCTATGAAAGACCATTTTATGTAATTGAATAATATAAAAATGATAAGATCCAAAAGATGCATGTAAGTTGTCAAGGTTGACAACTTGTTGTCAAAGTTGACAATGTATGATTAAGAGACAACCGATTAAAGGGTTAGTCGCAAAGTAGTTTAAAGAAGTAGATGTCAGTTTTGGGAGTTCATATTGGTCTACAAATGATGTAAAGGAATGAGCATGACAAATATAATCAATATCAAGAGTTAATGTCAATAAAAACAAAGGTTTTTTACATATTCTATGTTATTTAATAGTTTTAACAATGATTACCTGCATTTGTTCATATTCTAGATGTTTTACTTTTGAGGATCCACTTGTATCTCCTGTTAGAGAATTCAATCCCCAACATTTTGGCCTTTGTGGTACTTCATTTTTTTGGTTATTTTCATAGATGTCTTGTTTCATATTGAAACTACCAAACCCTCAGTTAGGGTATACAACAAATATATAAAATATAGTTATTGAATACTTTACATGAAAGGAAGCCCCTAATTTGGTAGAATGATGGAGAGAAAAATTGTATTATAATCTATCAAACCCATAGGAAGCCATGCACAAAGATCCATGGGTAATGGATCAAGAAAAGTCCATATAAAATTGTCATAGTGTGGATAGTAAAAGAGTAGTTTGGTGAAATATTGTTTACACAAAAGTGAAAGGTAAGTGTTATGAATGTTTTTATGTAATGTCCCCATTTTCAATAAATTATTTTAAAATTAGTTAATGGTCCCAAAATTAAAATAATATTATAAATGGATCTTTAATTAATTAATAAAAGGGGGCCCATTTTATTATTCTTGTCCATAGGTCTTTGCTGTGTCGGCATTCTTTTGTAAATCCTTGGGAGTTTCTTTGAAGGGGTATTTATGACCAGCATCTAGGTAGTTGTTGGTATGCATCTTGAAATATTTTATTTTTCTTTGTGAATTCCAGTTGGAGTTCTATTGTCTGCCATTCCAGAGGTCAAAGATCTACCCTATTTCATTTGTTCCAGTTTCGATGGTTCACAATTACCCTAGTCCGCATTTGGAAATATCACTATGATATTTCACTATGTGCTTATTCTATTGTACTTAGTTTGTTTCAGATCTAGCAATTTTGAAACACCATCTTTGTATACATCAATTCATATTTTTGGCATTAATACAACTTGTGGCATCATTGGTACTTGGAATTTAGTGTTCTATGGCACTATTATTGTTTTAATCAAGAATTACTTCTAGCATCATTAGAATTTAGTGTTTATCTTTAATTGGGTGATCTAGAGTTATATTATTTTATGTACATCCATTAAATCTATTTTTACATTGCAATATTACACCAAGCAATGAAATTGCGACCATCCTATTACATCGGGTGTAGCACCTCATACTCCCTCCTAGAAACCATCATATTACAATACGTGTAGGACATCATACTCCAACTACCAACCATAATATTACACTAGGTGTACGACCTCAAAATCCTATTGGCGTCTATAGTGAACTATCGTATGGCCTCCCAACAACTCTATATGAGCTCCAAATCACTTTGTACGGCCTCCAAACAAATCTTGATATGGATTTTTTCCTACTAACACTGTATGACCTCTAAAACACTTCGTACAGACTTCAATTATTTTGTATGGTCTTGTCTCCAACACCACATTGCCTCCATGCTTCATTGTAGGGTCTCCTTTATCTAGTTTATCCCCCTCCATATGAACAAGATTTGGCATGGGTAGCTGAAATAGTGCTTTTCTTGTACGCTGGTTGTTAGGAACATTGTAGTGGTATCAGAGCTGGTGATCTTTCTATCCTATTGGGATGATTGAGATATTTTTGGATTTGGATCACACCATGGAACCCAACAGTGATGGACAACAGTGGTTAAAGACAGTACAAAAGATCGACAAAGAGCCCAGTGAGGGTGTTGATCTTAAATTGGATATATTGGAAGTATGTTTGTGTAAGATGGACTAATTACTTTCAATATTTATACAAAGGATCATTTCTTCGATTAAGGATTCCTTAAATAAATATAGGCTATTGAGACATCATGACAAGGAAATGAAGTTGGTAGCTGCAAGATGTCTTAGTGAGATCTTGAGAATCTGGGCTCCTAGACAACTATATGATGACAACAACATGATAGAGATATTGCATTTGATTGTTGATAGCTTTCACAGCCTTGATGATTTTAGCAGTGACCCTTTTGGGAGGAAATCTACAATATTGGATAATTTTGCAATTGTCAAAGTAAGTAACCTCCTCTTAGATCTAGAGTTGCAAGACTTGATCCATGATATGTTTCATCTTTTCTTGGTCATAATCAAGGAGTGTCATGATACTAAGGTTTTTGGTTTCTATGGGGAGTCTTAGGATTTTGTGCATTCAAGAGATGGATAAAATTTCCCAACCTATCATATCTATGTTGTGGGTTGTTTCTAATCTAGAATGTGTCTCATTTATGGAAGCATGTAAAATGGTCAATAATGTATTCAAACATTATGAAGAAAAACTATCTCATTTTCACAAATGGGAGAAAGTAGATGATGATGATGATGATGATGATGATGATGATGATGATGATGAGGGTCATGCATTACACAAGGAGGGTGAAGGCTTTATTACAGGGAAGCTCCAAGATGATCTTATAAATCTTGCTACTACACCTACATGTGGGGAACACTTAGAAAATGAAGAATTTATATGCATGGATATTGCAAAGACAACATAGATAGATCAAGGTGACATAAGCTTTGTCACTACTCCATTTCATGAGAAAGGCCTTTAGTTCATTAAGTATGGATGCATTCCTTATGTGCAACAAGATGTGTTTGTTGCCAATATCATGTTCCTCACTGAGGTTCTATCTATTTCCAAGGCTCTGTTCATCACCGAGGCCCTTTCTATCACTGAGGCTCTCTCCATCGCCAAGGCTCTATCCATCAAGGTTCTACCTGCGTAGGGTCTCTCTTTCTATCATCGTTGAGGTTCTCTCTATCATCATTTTTTTCAAGGCTCTATCCACCGCCAAGGTTCTCTAAATCACTATTATTTCTGAGTTCTCTCTATCAACATCATCATCGAGGTTTTCTCTATCATCATTATCATTGAGGTTCTCTCTATCATCATGGCTATGAAGTTACTCTCTTTTGACGTCATCATCAAGGTTCTCTCTATCATTGTCATCACTGAGGTTCTCTTCATCATCATCACCACCGAGACTCTCTTTGTTGCCAAGGTTGTGTTCATCACCAAGGCCCTATGTACCACCGAGGCATTGTCTACCACCGAGGTTCTCTTTGTCACCATCACTACCAAGGTTATCTCTATCACCATCATCACCAAGGTTCTCTCTATCATTGTTGCAGCTGAGGTTCTCTTTGTCACCTTTGCCACCCAAGTTCTCTCTGCCGCTATCACTTCTGAGGTTCTCTCTATTGTCATCATCATTGAGGTTCTCTTTTTCATCATCACCACCAAGGTTATCTCCATCGCCATTACTACTGAGACTCTATCAACCACTGAGGCTGTGTCCGTTGTTGAGCCCCTATTTGTTTCTTAGGCTCTATCTTCTATTGAGGCTCTATCCAATGAAGTTCTTTCAACGGCATAGGTTTTATCCTACATCATCACTGTAAAAGATCCATCCATCTCTGAGGCTATGTCTATTACCATTGTGTCTATGTCTATGTCCCTCATTGTTACTCTATTTGTGGTTCTAGTTTTTCTCATGGAAAAGTTTGTGTCAGTGTCAGCATTTGTGTTTGTGGCCATACCAAAATAGATTGTTGAACATGATGGCATGCAAGAGCTCATCGATTGGTGTTGTTGGGATCCTGGTGAAGGGCATGGAAATGTTTATATTAGAGTAGCACAATGAAAGATTGATGATGGTTTACTAGTCCTAACTAAAATTAATTATGTGCATGTAGTCCAAGATAAGCATAGAGTTTTGAATGGATATTGCCATTAATTTCTACACTTGGATTGCGATCTGAGCATCGATGTGTTTGATGTTTGGTTTCACTGGGATTCTGGTGACTTTGGCAACAACAATAATTATATCAAAGTGGAGTACTAGAAGCTTGATGGAGAGTTACTTTTCTTGCTTACTACCAAATGCATGCCCGTGGTCATGTTGCGGTTTGAAGGTTCTAGTGGATACAATTATTAGTGTATGTGCCTAGTTTCATATCTTGGAGTATTGATGATGGATTTCTTGAGGGAAAGAAATCTTTGGGCAGTGAGGATTTGTAATGTCCCCATTTTTAAAATATTAACTTTAAATTAACTAATGGTCCCAAAATTTAAATAATATTATAAATGAACCTTTAATTTAATTAACAAAAGGGGCCCATCTTTATTATTATTATCCATAGGTGTTTGTCATATCAGAATTCTTTTTAAAACCCTCATGAGTTTCTCTTAAGGGGTATTTACGACCAACATGTAGCTATTTGTTGGTATGCATCTTGGAATATTTTATTTGTCTTCATAAATTCTAGTTGGAGTTATTTTGTCCACCATTTTGGAGGTGAAAGATCCTCCCTATTTTTTGTAGTTTTGGTGGTTCACATCCACCCTAGTTTTCCATTCAAAATATCACTCTGATATTTTAGTGTGCACCAAATCTGTTGTGATTTGATTGTTTCAAATCTAACAATTTTGAAACATGATCTTTGTATACATATATTCGCATATTTGGCATTAATACAACTTGCAGCATCATTGCTATTGGGGGTTCCCTTTGATCTTCAACTTGCAAATTTATACTTTGATGGATAACTTTAATATAACTTTGACTCTATCACCACTCCAAAGTCTACAAGGAAGAGGGCAAATTAACAAGGATTAAGAGAGATCCTCCTAAACTTTGAGCCTTATTGCTTAGGTGGGTGTACCCTTGATTCACTTCTTGAAAGGAATCACTAAATGATATACAACTATATACTCTTTACTAACTGCTTTAAGATTTTATCATTTGAATGTTTGTGGTTGTGGTTGATGACAATGAAATGCCTCCAGAGGATGGACTAGTGCCTTAACCTAGGGCAAAGAGTCACCCAATTACAAACATCAGCTGAAGATCTTGAATCAAACACTCTTGGGCTTAGGATAAGTGCTTTGCCTATTATCCGTCTCCCTCAAACACAAGGACATCAGATTCTTACTTGGTTGTAAGCTCACTAAACCCACCCAAAAGACTTTAATCCTAACTTTGTTAGGAACTCAGAGATGACTTCACAATACTCTTTGTTTACCATATGCTAACACACTTTGTGACATTAACATATATGAGCTTAGAACCGAAACAAGAAGACATACACAAATGCAAGATTGGAACTCAATAGTATTTTCATTAACATATTCCAGATCAATATACAATCAAAACAACACAAAGATAGGAAATACCCAAAATACCACTCCTTTATCAGTATAACACTATCAACAACTAGCTGGGACCAAAGAAAGTTTAGAACCCCTACTCATCCAAAATTTTGTAACTTATAGTCCCTAGTCATCTTGGAATTCTCAAAGAGAATGCAACAAGCTATGGATGACTTAGGGTTAGGGTTTCAACCACCCAACCAACTAGAAATGATCATAAAGTTATTATAGGGGTGGAAACCCAGGCAACCAGGAGAAAGAAAATCCTGGAATGATACTCAATCATGAAAAAATCTTAGAGAAGGTAATGAGAATCATGAACAATGCTCAAAATGTCAACCCTTCAATACTCCTTGAGCACAAAACCGCATAGTACAAACCCTGCAAACGATCACTCAACACCCTAGACCACACTGCAATATCAAGCACCACCAAACCAATTGAAATTAGCTATTAAAACCATAAATTCTGGTACTTCCTGTCACTAGAAACCCTCTGCAAATTCAAATTTGAAATCAAATAGCTACTTTATGGCACTTTCAGAAAATCAGTGATTGATATTTAAATCTCCATCAACTTTAAGTCATGATCATCTGATCTCTCTTTTTTGCGGTCTTTATGACTAATCTCTTAAAAGGGCCCCAGTCAGATTTACCAAACTAGTGACAAAGGTTTTCGCCAGTTCACATAACACATTTTACTTCTGCCAAATGATTTACTAATTACACAACATTGTTCGATGAATCACCAAGAATTTTAGAACGTCACCATTTTATCATGCGAATGAGCGAACCCTTTGAAAATTTATTAGGCCCCTAAAGATTTTGTCAAGACTGCTATACCTTTAGACCAAAACCTAGGCTCGCTTACAAGAGAATCGACAGCCATCGCAAGTTCGCATACCCATCTGAGATTCTATCAGATTACTCACCTACTGTCAGATAAAGAATCTTCCCCCATCTCTGACAACCCACTAACAAGAAACAAAATCAACGGCCATCGCAAGATCTTAAGCCTCTAAGAAAACCCATAAGATTATACACTATCTGTCGATTCACTGTTAGGATCAAGACCCACTGACACATCCGAAAACTAGGTCCCACTGACAGGATTCCACCTCATACTACATGGACCAATAAAAAACCTCCAAATCAGCTCCACCTAACACCAGGACCATCACCAAAGATACATTTGAGACAAATGAGATCAACAGCTGGCATAAGATCTCAAGTCTCTAACAGATTCCATGAGAACTTACGCCCATCATTGGATGGATTACGGATGTCGAGACCCTCTAACCCATTCGAAAATTAGGTCCCACTAACACATGATGAGTTGTTTACCTGTGGACAAATAAGAAAATGTTGACATGGCACACTTGGCATGTGGACCCACTTATAAGGAAAGGCAACGTCACCCAATGAGATCAATGGTGGTCTTAAGATCTGAAGCCTCTGACACATCACTTGCAAACATACACCCACCGTTAGATGGAGATGGTGTCAGAGATGGGCCTAGGGAAAATAAAGGTTGCCAAAACATAGGAAAAGTTAAAGCTCATGACCTAGGAAAATTAAAATGACTGGGTGCTCAGAACTTAGGAAAGATTAACTAGTGACTTAGGAAATATTTAAAGGGGACCCGCCAACACATGAAACCTAACCATGAACATGGTAAAGTTGGTCATTTTAAATGACACATGAAAAATATAAGGTCTTAAGTGACCCATGAAAAGGTAACGTGAAAATAAAATAGGGCCAGGGCAATTTTAAATTTAAGGACCCAACGGCTAGATTTAAAAAAAAAAATTTAGCCGGACACATGAAAAACATTGCAGAGACCAGGAGAAGAGAGCTAGAGCCATGAAATTTTTTGCACATGCTAACAGTAGCTATGTCTGGGGATGTATGCCTTCTGTAGGCATAGCAAGGACTTAGAATCACTAGTTTAAAGCAGACCATCCCACTGGAAAAATTATAGACAACAAGGAACAAGTAAGGTAGAACAGGCAACAGGACCAAAAACTGACAAACCAAGACAAAACAGGGCAGGGGCAAGAAACTTATTTACATAATTTACAAAATGTACAAACCTAACTACTATTCATGGAAAACAGAATACCTCAATTGAAGTATTTCTTCAATAATTGTCCATGAACTAGTAATTCCTGAATATCACCATTTAATTCTTTGATAATGTATGAATCTTGGCCCCATTTCTCATGAATTAGATATGGCCCTAGCTAGATGGGATCAAATTTACCATGTTTCCCCTTATCCTCCAGTCTGGCATTCCAAACTAACACCAAATCACCAGGTTAAAAATTTCTGTCAATAGTCTTCTTATCATATAAATTCTTAACCTGCAACTGCAATTTGGCATTCCTTGCAACCGATTCTCTTCTAGTCTCATCCAACCTAATGAGGTCCTCAATTCGCAACTGTGTCTCATCATATATGTCATCATCATATAGTTGAACAAATTTATACATTTCCAATAAGTTATTCTGGGGCATTCTTGCATGAATTCCATATACTAGGTCAAATGGTGCACAACAAATTGCCCTCTTCACAGTTACCCTATCAGCCTAGAGAGCTAATGGAAGCTTTGAATTCCATGCCCTCTTATTCTTTTCAAGAATTCTCTTTAATATTTTAATCAAACTCTTATTAGTAGATTCTGCCTAACCATTTCCTTGTGGATGATAAGGTGAGGAAATAGAAATCTGAATTCCCAAACCTTTGCAAAAGTCCTCATATTCAGTAGACCTAAAGTACATGGCATTATCACTTACTATTCTCTTAGGGCACCCAAACCTTGTAACAATATTATTCATCATAAAATCAATTACCACCTTATTAGTTGCATTTCTTGTAGGTATAGCTTCTACCCATTTTGTAAAGTAATCAGTGGCAACTAAGATCCATGAGTGTCCTCCACTTGACTTGTTCAGTATATCCCCTATGAAATCAATTCCCCACTATTGGAAAGGAGCTTGAACTTCTACTAGTTTTAATGGCACATTTCCTAAAAATTTAAGCTTACCAGAGAACCTTTGACAAGCATCACACCTCCTCACCAACTGTTCTACATCCTTGAAGATTGTGGGCCACTAGAATCCTGCTCTCAAGATCTTATGAGTAGTTTTTTTACCCATATAATGCCCACCAAAAACTCCCTCATGCATTTCTTTCAACAACTTGTTAGCATGATCTTCATCTACACACTTCAAAAGTATGCAATCCAAATTCTTCCTATACAATTTACACTTCACAATTACATACTTGATGGCTTGTAATTTTAATGTCCTTTTCTGATTATCATTCATGTTATCTGGACATCTCATACTTCTCAAGTAATAGATGATATCCTGATACTAGATACAATCATCCATATCACATGTGTAATCAATTTCATAATGATTTACCTAATTTCCATCAAGATTGGATTGGGCCATCAGTTTTTCCAATCCTTGTCCTCTAGCCAATTTAGTAATCTAGACATCAACATTGAATTTTTGGATCCTATTGATCCATCTTCATCTTCTTCCAGACACCTCTTACTGTGAGAAAATATCCTTCACGACTGCACTTGGTACAAAAGCAATCACAACTGCTCCCATCAAGTAACACCTAAAAGCCTTTATTGCCTTCACAAGTGCATAAGCCTATTTTTTATTTATGTCATACTTTAATTCAGCAGCCTACAAAGATTTATTGAAAAATGCAATAGGCTGCTCAAAACCATCTGTATTCTTTTGTAACAAAATTGGAGCAATAGTGTGGAAAGATGCAAAGGAAAAGATATGCATTGGAACATTATAATTAGGTGCCTTAAGCACTGGTGCATCTTTGATAGCCTGCTTGATATTTTTGAAAGCCTCATTAGGCTCACCCTCCCAATTGATTTCAGATCCCTTCTTCAACATCTTAGAAATAGGTTTAGTAACCTCTACAAAATTTGTCACAAACCTCAAGAAATTGACCTGACCAAAGAAGGATTGAATTCCTTTAACATTATTTGGTCTCTAAATTTTATCAATGGCTGCTACCCTCTTAGGGTCAATTCTCACTCCTTTCTTACCAACTAAGTGGCCAAGCAACTTACCTTCAATGACACCAAAAGCACATTTCCTTGGGTTCAAAGAAATGCCAAATTCCAATGCCCTCACAAATATTCTTTCTAAATGAGTGCAATGGTCTTCTTCCTCCTTGGAATAGGTAGTTAGATTATCTTGATATACAACAAGGAAATCATTTATGAAATCTAAAAAGGGAACATCCATTGCCCTCTGAAAAGTAGCAATAGTATTTTTGAGGCCAAAAGGCATTCTCACATAAACATATGTCCCCCAAGGTGTTGTGAAAGCTATCTTGAATTGCTTTGATTCCTTGACAATGACCTGATTGTAGCAAGGGAAACCATTCATCATAGACATCAATCCTGATCTGGTTACTCTCGGCAACATAGCTTCCATATTGGGTAGACAATAATTATCCTTTAATGAGCTGATGTTTAGATTCTTGAAGTCCACACAAAGCCTAATGTCACCATTCTTTTTTCTCATAGGAATAGGGTTTGACACCCAAGAAGAATGCCTTATAGGCTTGATAATTCTAGCATCTCTCATATTCATTAACTCTTCTTGCATCTTGGGTGCCAAAGTGGGATTAATAGGCCATTATTTTTGCTAGAAAGGTTTAGCATCTTCTTTCAATGGAATAATATGCTAAAAAAAATCTTCTCTGTAAACCTTTAGATCATCATATGACCATGCAAAAACATGCTTGAATTTTCTCAATAATTCGATCAAAGATTTCTTTACCTTTTGAGATATATCTCTACCAATGTATACCTTCTTAGGTGCCTCATGTGTTCCAATATTTATCTCCTCTAGATCAGCATGATCTTCTCTTTTGATATTCTTTTGAAATCTATCCTAGTTATCAAAGACAGTCTCCAAAACAACAAGCCCCTTGGGCACCTTGTTAGTTCTAAGCTGAATGACCTCATTGCCAAAGACAACCTCCCTTCCTTCTAGTGACTCAACCAAGGCTGAACAATCAAATTCCTGACCATGATACTAATCCTCACAACCCATAAACTTCAAGATATCATTATCATCATCAAAAACTTTCCAATTCTCAATATTATCTGGTATGCTAGGCCTACCCTGAATTTTAATTTTCGAGATACTAGAAAATGTAATATCATTGGGATTGATTGCAATATTGGCTAACAAATCAGCCATTTTATTGTTACTCCTATCTTTCCATTCAATATTGAAGGCATCAAAATGCTCAATCAAGTCCCAAACTGTATTCCTATATTGTTTCAACCTCTTGTTCTTGGAACCATATACTAACTTGACTTGGGACACCACCAACTCAGAATCACCAACAACACTTAAACACTTAATACCATGCTTTTGTGCCAACCTCAATCCTAACAACAAAGCCTCATATTCTTCTATATTGTTGGTACAAAAGAAATTCAATGTGAAAGAAAATTTGTAGGTATTTCCATCAGGAGAAATAAGTACAATATCTGCTCCTGCACCATCTTTGCAATTTGCACCATCAAAGTACATTACCCACAAATCACCCTTCATAGAATTAGCACTTACCTCAACAGAGATAGGTGACAAAATAGGTTCCTCTTCAAATACAAGGATCTCTGCCCTAAAAGCATTAATATCATTATCCACAAAACATGTAGTTTCATTATCAATATTTCTCTCAATCATGTGGCATACTCTTGGCTCTCATTCAATCTTGACAAACTGATCATCAATCTTGAAAGTGGCATAGGACAAATCACACTGTAAACTTCCACCCGTGGTAGCAGTTGACCTTCTAGATAGCAGCATCCCATAATGAGGAGGGATATCCACCACCAAAACACTGATTGTTAACTCTTTCTCTATATATGCTGCCAGCCTATATGGCATTGCATTGATAGTCCCAATAACTTGTACCTCCCTTTGATCCATTGCACAACATCTGCCTTGCACTATATCAACTTTAAGGCCCAACTTCTCCATGATTTTGAAAGACATGACAATATTAGAGGCACCACTATCAATCATACAATTTCTAAACTTATTCCATTCACAAGAACACTTAAAAAGAATGGATCAATATTTTCAAGGATGGCATTGATAGAGCTATCGAAGTATATTGGAGGAATTTGAGACACAATTCTCTAAGCAGAAACACCTTTCAAAGCCTTATCCTGAGATCCATTGCATGCAACATCATTTTTATGAACATTACCTACCCATGCAATAGCTTTGTCTTTGTGTTTAGGGATCCTCAACAATTCTGACAATGGAACCTTAATTGTAATTTGGGACAATATAGATAACATATCATTAGGAGTAGAAGAAGGAATCTCAATCTACACTACCTTAATATCCTTTTGCTTATCTGACACATTAGGTGTATTGGCCACCCTCATTTTTTCAATCTTAGCCATTGTGTTAATTGGCCTCTCAATCTCACTTGAAATCTTTTCAATTCCAACTCCCTTAGGCTCCTAATTCTTACCTTTTACCTTCTTGAATTTCACCATGTGATCACCTTTTGATTTGTTCTCATTAGTCTCTCCAGAGTTGGTACTCTTTATAAACATTCCTACAGCTTTATCATTTATATTCCTTGCCACCATGCCTCTGGTTTGCACTTGTGCAATCATTTCTATAGTAATCCTATCCATCTCTTCTCTAGAAGGCCTTCTCAAATTTATTGGCTCAGAAGAAGAGTTCATATTACATGTCTTCCTATCAATTTCTTCACTATCAGAAAAAACTTCTTGATGAAAGAGGGCCCGATTGTGTCTCTTTACATTTACATCTACCTCTTCAGCAAAATTAGAATCATCTTCATATCCTAGATATGAAGAAGCCATGTTGCATCCAATATCATCTTAATCTTCTTCTTGATCTATCTCCTCATTGCCACAATCTTGATTTGTAGCCATAGAATGTGCAACCACACAATGCTCTGCAGAATGAGGGGACTGGCATGCAACACACCAAGGTATGTCCTCCATGACATTTATTGAAGCCTTTTGTAGAGGGTCAAGGACACCTCTATCATTGCTACCTCTTATAGCAGGGACAATAGGTGTGCCATCCTTCCATTGGGTGTTGTAGGGGTAGTTCTGCAATCTATTCTTCTTATTGAAATTGTTGTTGAATTGAGGCCTCTCATTGGTAGGAGCACCGATGTTCCTATTTGTAGGTGCCTTCAAATCCTTCAATGCATTAAGCACCTTATCCAATTTATCTTCCTCTTGCCTCCTAGCTCCAACATTCTTATCATTTTCCTTTTTGTATTTCTTGTCCCCAAACAACTTTTGGTCATCTCTCTTTCCCCCCAATTTTCCTGATATTTTCATATTGTTCTCAATATTGACAACAATCCTAAAAGCATCCCTAAGAGTTCTTGGTTCTTTATCCCTCAACAAATATCTAATTTTTCCATCAAATGCATTGAAGTATGTGGTTAGATAGACATTGTCATCTAACCATATAACTTGGAACAACTTATGCATACCCTTCTCAAATCTCATGTTGAATTCAGCTGCAGATTCATTCTGATTTTTCCTTATGGTATTGAATTCATTCAACATGAAACTAGCATTAGGCCTATCACCATATTTCTCTTTAAAACATCTCTCAAAAGAGTCCCAAGTATCAATACATTTGTCAAGAAGTCTCTTGAACCAATCTCTAGCATCCTCCATTAGAGATTGAACAAATAATTTCATGACCACATCCTCATGCTCTACCTAATAATAATTAAGCATATCAACAAATAACCTAAGATGCTCCTCACAACTAATAGCATTATTACCAGAAAACTTAGGTACCTTATCTCTAATATCATTTGGAAAAGCATTTGGGTAGCCAGGAATTCCATCAAAACTAATTTGCCTATAACCTTCTAATTGCATAGGTCTTCTTTGAAAACTTGAACTAGTGTTAACCCTAGGATCCACATTAGCATCTACATTTATTTGTGCATTTGACTACTGCCTAGGATCGTCACCTATCCTAGTAGATGAAGAAGGAATTGAACTAGTAGCATTGCTAAGTGGAATAGTAGTAGTCATAGATGGCATACCTAGTTCAGTAGCAGATGGGCGAAGAGCATTAGCTAATGAAGCCTTCAAGAACTGGATCTTTCTTCTTTTTTCTACAATGGAAGCTTCAATTTCAACATTCTCTAATTCTCTTGCAAGGTCCTCATCTTCTTTTCTTCTTTCCTTCTTCTCTCCATTTTTGTCTCCTTATTTAAATTGGGTGGTGGAACCCCTAGTATTGTCAATGATTTACTTGTTTGATGTCCCACCATCTTTTTCTTTCCTTTCTCACCAGCAGCAACATCAGACCTAGTGATCTCACACCCATCTTTATCTTTAGGAAAAGGAACATAACTTTGCACTTGTCTAATCACAGGGCCCTCCTTATAAAATTCTTGATCTTGTAGTAAGCGGTCTTGCTCACTCCTCAAGGCATCAAGATCACCAAAGACATCATGCTGTAAAGTTTTAGGAGCAGAAGCAAGCATCTTGTTTCTCTCCTTCATTTCATTAATTTTTCTAAGGAGAGACTATCTTTCTATCAGAGCATTGACCTTTTCAGCCTCTCTCTCCTCTTGTAACCTCTTATGTATGGCATCCTGCTCTTCCAAATGTAACCTTAATGCATTTAAATCATCAGGATCTACCATAATGTCATCAAAACCTGATGACACATCCATATCAGAAAGATTTTGATATGAGAAGTGCACTTGCCTTGGTCTCATGGGTTCTCTTCTGAAATTGTCCTCATCAAGATCTAAATCAATCTTCAAACCCATCTCTCTAGTTTGTTCATCTTGACCTGCAGGCAATGGACCTTTGTCCTGAAATACAGTTTTTGGGGTATCATAAAATCTATCCTCAGAGCGACCACCATCTAATCTAGAAAATTTGTCTTGTGAACCATCCTCACTTGAGGAAACATGTGGTTCTCTACCTCTAGTATTTCTTTATTCTCTCATGGGAGCACTAGTAGACTCACCATTCCTTCTAATCCAACTCTTCTTCTCATGTCTAGGCAATTACTCCAGAGTGACCTTCAGATTCTTTCTGATAAAGGACCTAGTATTCCTCCTCTTGTCCATGATTTATAATATATAGCACTGGTTCTAACCTTTTGAGTCACCGCCCACCTAGATGGGAAATCTTTACTTGAAATACAATAGGAAAACAAGAGTGCACTTACAACCTTTATATCTATCTAGTCAACAAAAGATTTTGACTTTACAATTTTGTCCCAACCAGAAATCCTAATAGATATACTGCTTCATTGTTCTTCTCCCCAGCAAAGTCACCATTTTGTTGGGAGTTCCCTTTGATCTTCAACTTGCAGATTTATACTTTAATGGATAACTTTAATATAACTTTGACTCTAACACCACTCCAAAGTCTACAAGGAAGAGGGCCAATTAACAAGGATCAAGAGAGATCCTCCTGCACTTTGAGCCTTATTGCTTAGGTGGGTGTTCCCTTGATTCACTTCTTGGAAGGAATCACTAAATGATATACAACTATATACTCTTTACTAGCTACTTTAAGATTTTATCATTTGAATGTTTGTGTGTGTGGTTGAGGACAATGAAATGCCTCCAAAGGATGGACCACTGCCTTAACCTATGGCAAAGAGTCACCCAATTACATACATTAGCAGTAGATCTTGAATCAAACACTCTTGGGCTCAGGATAAGTGCTTCGCCTATTACCCCTCTACCTTAAAGACAAGGCTATCAGATTCTTACTTGGTTGTAAGCTCACTAAACCCACCCAAAATAATTTAATCATAACTTTGTTAGGAACTCAGAGATGACTTCATAATACTCTTTGTTTACCATATGCTAACACACTTTGTGACATTAACATATATGAGCTTAGAACCGAAACAAGAAGACATACACAAATGCAAGATTGGAAATCAATAGTATTTTCATTAACATATTCAGGATCAATATATAATCAAAACAACACAATGATAGGAAATACCCCAAATCCCACTCCTCTATCAGTATAACACTATCAACAACCAGCTGGGACCAAAGAAAGTTTGGAACCCCTACTTAGTGAAAATTTTGTAACTTATACTCCCTAGTCATCTTGGAATTCTCAAAGAGAATGCAACAAGCTACGGATGACTTAGGGTTAGGGTTTCAACCACCCAACCAACTGGAAATGGTCATGAAGTTATTATAGGGGTGGAAACCCAGGCAACCAGGAGAAAGAAAATCCTGGAATGATCCTCAATCATGAAAAACTCTCAGTGAAGGTACTGAGAATCATGAACAACGCTCAAAATGTCAACCTTGCAATACACCTTGAGCACAAAACCATATAGTAAAAACCCTGCAGATGATCACTCATCACCCTGGACCATACTGCAATAGCAAGTGTCACCAAACCAATCGAAATCAGCTATTAAAACCATAAATTATGGTACTTCCTGTCGCTGGAAACCCTCTACAAATTCAAATTTGAAATGAAACATCTACTTTAATGTGCTTTTAGTAAATCGGTGATCAATATTTAAATCTACATCAACTTTAAGTCATGACCATTTGATGTCTCTTTTTTGCGGTCTTTATGACTTATCTCTTAAAAGGGCCCCAATCAGATTTAGCGAACTGGTGACAAAGGTTTTCACCAGTTCACAAAACACTTTTTACTTCTGCCAAATGATTTAATGATTACACAACCTTGTTCACTGAATCACCAAGACTTTTAGAACATCACCATTTTATCATGTAAATGAGGGAACCCTTTGAAAATTTATCAAGCCGCTAAACATTTTGTCAAGACCGCTTTACCTTTAGACCAAAACCTGTGCCCGCTTACAAGAGAATCGACGACCGTTGCAAGTTCGCATACCCATCTGAGATTCTATCAGATTACATGCCCACCATCGGATAAAGAATTTTCCCCCATCTCTGACAACCCACTAACAAGAAACAAAATCAACGGTTGTTGCAAGATCTTAAACCTCTGACAAAACCCATAAGATTATACGCCATCTGTCGATTCACTGATAGGATCAAGACACACTGACACATTCAGAAACTAGGTCCCATTGATAGGATTCCACCTCATACTACGTGGACCAATAAAAAACCTCTAAATCAGCTCCACCTGACACTGGCACCACCACCAAAGATACATTTGAGACAAATGAGATCAACGGCTGGCGTAAGATCTCAAGCCTCTGACAGATTCCATGAGAATTTACGCCTGTCGTTAGATGGATTACGCATGTCAAGACCCTCTGACCCATCGGAAAATTAGGTCCCACTAACACATGCTGAGTTGCTTACCCATGGACCAATAAGAAAACACTAACATGGCACACCTAGCATGTGGACCCACTTAAAAGGAAAGGCAACATCACCCAGTGAGATCAACAATGGTCTTAAGATCTAAAGCCTCTGACACATCACTTGCAAACATACGCCCACCGTTAGATGGAGATGGTGTCAGAGCTGAGCCTAAGGAAAATAAAGGCTGCCGAAACATAGGAAAAATTAAAGCTCATGACCTAGGAAAATTAAAACCACTGGGCGCTGGGAACTTAGGAAAGATTAACCGGTGACTTAGGAAATATTTAAAGGGGACCCCCCGACACATGAAACCTAACTGTGAACACAGTAAAGTTGGTCATTTTAAATGACACATGCAAAATATAAGGTTTTAACTTACCCGCGATAAGGTAACATGAAAATAAAATAGGGCTAGGGCAATTTTAAATTTAAGGACCGAACGGCTAGATTTTAAAAAAAATTTTGCCAAGGGTTTTAGCCAGAGACATGAAAAACATTGCAGAGACCAGGGGAAGAGAGCTAGAGCCATGAAATTTTTTGCACATGCTAACAATTGGTACTTGGAATTTGGTGATCTATGGTACTATTATTGTTTGAATCAAGAATTACTTGTGGTATCATTAGCATCTAGCATTTATCTCCAATTGGGTGATCTAGAGTTATATTATTTTTTGTGCATCTATTAAATCTTGTTTTACATCACAATATTACACCAGGCGATGAATTGGAAACCATCCTATTACACTAGGTGTAGGACCTCATACTACCTACTAGAAACCATCATATTACACCGGGTGATGAGTTGGAAACCATCATATTACACTGAGCTACGAACTGGTGACCATCATATTACACCAGTTATATGACATCATGCTCTAATTGGTGACCACTAGATTACAATAGATGTATGACCTCATACTCCTACTTGAAGCTATAGTTAGCTAGCATACGACCTCCTACTAGTTTTTACAAGCTCAAAATCACTCTATACGAGCTTCCCTAACAACACCATCCGATGTCCAAAGTAACCTTCATACGAATGTTTTCCTACTTACATCATATAAGCTCCAAAATACTTCATACAACCTCGAATTGTTCTATGCATATTTCTATCCAACATCACATGCCCTCCCTACTTCACTGTATGGTCTCCCTACTCTAGTTCTCCCCCCCCTCCCTGTACAAACTAGATTTGGCGTGGGTAACTGAAACTGTGCTTTTCTTATGAGCTTGTGGTTGGGAACATTACATTTTTAGGTTGAGAGAAGTATATTGGACACTTAAGGAATGTCCAAAGGTTTTTAGAGGTTTAGTGTCCAAGGAAAGGAAATATTGATGATTGTTCACATTAGTAGATGTATACTATTACATAATACAATGCAAAATGTGAAGATTGGTATGGATTCAAGAAAGGAGGCTATGTCTGGTATTAGGTAGTGAGAACAATGGGGGAAAAGTCCTGAAAGAGTATGAGTTAAGAGTGATTGAGAGTTAAGGTGGATTGGTTCTAGAGAGGGTCCTATTTGTGAGAGTCATAGTGAAATAGGTCATAGATATGTCAATAATATTGTGTGGCTAGGATAGTGGCTATAGTAAGTGAATGGTAAGTGCTTTTATGAGTGTTTGAGGGAATGAAGCAATCCAAGTAGATTTTGTGAGAAGAAATCCTTATGGGTATGTTGTCATAGGGTACCATTAGGAGATATGTAAGCAACCAAAGGTCATGATGGAAGTGAGTCTTAGGAATACAATCTGAGTTTGAAGAGTGATCATTTGGAATATGATCTAGAATTGACGTTTGAAGAGTGGAGTATGGTGGAAGGGAGAGTTGGCTAATGTTTGGTCTGACCATAAATAGGTGTTTGGAAGTTTGAGGAGTGTGTGGATAGTTGAGGCATCTAGAGGTTGATCCTATGAAGTTGAATTAGTGTGATGTAGGATGATAAATAATACGAGAAGTTGTATCTCACTAAAAGATTGAAGAATTTATCCTTGATTGAATGGACATGTGTATGGGCCCACTATTCTCTACATCAATGAATCAAGGGTCCATGTCACTCTTTAATATTAACAATAAAATTTAATCCATGTCCTACATAAAATGGACATGCGTCAGTTAAGAGAAAAAAATATGAAATATTTGACTATTAGAAGACCTATCCTTGAAAATTCATAGGACCATAAACATTAGATGAATAAGCATAACATTCATAATATTAATAGGTATGCTTTAAAGATATAGAATGCACACTTTATGATTAAGAGGAGAATGTAAATTGATAAGATTCCCTAGACAACATAACTATCTTGTACAACCCTTTCTAAAGCAATGTAGAAATAAGAGAATATTAAAATTTTAACCCCTTTTTTAATGTGCAAATTAGAATCAAGAATTATTTCTAGCATTATTAGCATCTAATATTTATCTCTAATTAGGTGATTTGGACTTATATTATTTTCTATGCATCCATTAAATCTAGTTTGACATCACAATATTACACCAGGTGATGAACTGGAGACCATCTGATTACACCTGGTCTAGGACGTCATAATCCCTACTGGAGAACATCATATTACACCAGGTGTAGGACCTCATACTCTCTAGTGACATCCTTCATATTACACCAAGCTACGAACTGGAAAACATCATATTACACTAGGTGTAGGACATCATACTCCAATTGGTGACCACCATATTACACCAGCATACGACATCATACTTCTATTGACGACTATAGTCAGCTATCGTATGACCTCTCAACTACTCCGTATGACCTCCAAATCACTTCATATGACCTTTCCTGCCAATACCGTATGGCCTCCAAAGCTACCTTCATATGGATTTTTTTTCTACTGACATTGTACAACCTCTCAAACACTTCGTATGAACTTCAATCATTCTATACAGTCTTCTTGCCTACACTACATTTCCTTCCTACTTCATTGTAGGGCCTCCTTGCTCTAGTTTCCCACCCTCCGTACAAACAAGATTTGGTGTGGATAACTAAAAAAATAATTTTATTATAAGGTGGTGGTTGGGACCATTATAGTGGTATCAGAGCTTGTGATCTTGCTAGCTTGTTGGGATGATTGAGAGATTTTTGGATTCGGATCACACCATAGAGCCCAACAATCATGGACAATGGTGGCTGAGGGCACTACGAAAGATTGGCAACGAGCTTAGCGAGAGTGTTGATATTCTATTGGATATATTGGAATTATGTTTGTGTAAGATGGACCAATTACCTTCAAGATTTATACAAATTATTGTTTCTCCAATTAAGGATACCTTAAGTGAACCTAGGCTATTGATACACCATGACAAGGAAATAAAGTTGGCAATTGCAACTTGTCTTAGTGAGATCTTGAGAATCTGGTCTCCTAGAGAAATGTATGATGACAAAACTATAATAGAGATATTGCATTTGATTGTTAAAAACTTTCAGAGCCTTGATGACTTTAGTGGTGACCCTTTTGGTAAGAGATCTACAATATTGGAGCATTGTGAAAATGTCAAAGTAAGTAACCTCATCTTAGATTTAGAGTTGCAAGACTTGATTCATGATATATTTCATCACTTCTTGGTCACAAACAAGGAGAGTCATGATACTAAGTCTTCAATTTCTATGGAGAGCCTCATGATTTCCTGAATTGAAGAGATGGATGAAATATCCCAACCTATCATATCTATGTGTGTGGGTTGTTTATAATCTAGAATGTGTCTCATCTATGGAAGCATGTAGATTGGTCAGTAATGTATTCAAGCATTGTGAAGAAAAAATAATATCTCATTCATACATGGGGGAGAAAGTAGATGATGAAGATAAGGGTGATGCATTACATGAGGAGGCTGAAGCCATGATTATAGGGTTTCTACAGGAGGCTCTGCTAAATCTTGCTACTACAGGTCAACATGTGAAGAACACCTAAAAAATGAAGAATTTATTTGCATGGATCTTGCCAAGACAACCTTGATAGATCAATTTGATATTAAATCTTCCACTCCTCCATTGCATGAGTAAGGCCTTCAGTTCATTAAGTATGGAGCCCTTCCTTATGTGGAGAAAGTTGTGTCCATCAGCAACACCGTATCCATCACCGAGGTTGTGTCCATTACCAAGGCTTTGTCTGCTATCAAGGCCCTATCTGTTACCAAGGTTCTGTCTATTGCTAAGGCTCTACCCATCAAGGTTCTCTCCACCAAGGCTCTCTCCCTCACCGTCAATGTCGGGGTTCTCTCCATCGCTATTGCCATCGAGGCTCTATCCGCCGTCATGGTTATTTTCATTACTATTGTTGTCGAGGTTTTATCTATCAACATCATCACTGAGGTTCTCTCTATTGTCATCACTGCTAAGGTTCTATCTTTCTTCGTCACTATCGTGTTTATCTCTGTTGTCATCATTGCTGAGGTTCTCTCTTTCATCTTCGTCACTAAGCTTCTCTATGTCATTGTTTCCGTTGAGGTTCTCTATGTCACCATCTCTACTGAGACTATGTCTACCTCTGAGGCCATGTCCATCACTGAGGCCCTATCTACCAGCGAGGCTTTGTCCACCATCAATGTTCTCTCTATCATTGTTTCTACCAAGGTTCTCTTTGTCACCATCATCACTGAGTTTCTCTCTGTCATCATTACCACCAAGGTTCTATCTACCACTATCACTGGTGAGGTTCCCTTGATTGTCATTGTCACTGATGTTCTCTATGTTGTCATTGTTGCCAAGGTTCTCTTCTTTGCTATCTCCACTGAGACTCTTTCTATTGTCAAGGCTATGTCCACTGTCAAACACCTATCTATTGCTAAGGTTATGTTTGTCACCGAGGCCCTATCAACTAAGGTTCTTTCTATAGTAGAGGTTTTTTCTTACGTCATCATTTCCAAACCTCCATCTATCTCTGAGGCTATGTCCATTTCCATGGTATTTGTGTCTATGTCCCTTGTCACTATTGTGTCTATTATTGTGGTCCTTCCCATGGCTAAGTTCATGTTAGAATCAATATATGTATCTATGGCCATACCGAAAGAGATTGTTGAATATGATGGTGTGAAAGAGCTCATTGGTTGGCATTGTTGGGATCCTGGTGAAGGGCATGACAATTTTTATAGTAGAGTGGCACAACGAAAGCTTGATGATGGTTTACTAGTCCAAACTAAATCACATTATGTGCATGTGGTCCAGGATCAACACACATTTTTTAATGGATATTGATACTAACATCCACACCTAGATTGAGATCTGAGCATCAATGTGTTTGATGTTTGGTTTCATTGGGATACTGGTGACTGTGGGCATGGAAACAATTATATCAGAGTGGAGCAGTGGAAGCTTCATGAAGAGTTACTTTTCTCACCATGTGCGTGGTCATATTGTAGCTTCAAAGTTCTAGTGGATAAAGTTATCAGTGTCCATGCCTATCTTGGAATCCTAGAGTATTGATGATGGATTGCTTGAGGGAAAGTAATTTTTGGGTGGTGAGGATTTGTAATGTCCCCATTTTTAATAAATTAGTTTTAAATTGATTAATGGTTCCAAAATTTAAATAATATTATAAATGGACCTTTAATTAAATAATAAAAGGGGGCCCAATTTGATTATTATTGTCCATAGGTGTTTACGGTATCGACATTCTTTGTAAACCCTCAGGAGTTTCTCTGAAGGGGTATTTATGACTAGCATATAGCTAGTTGTTGGTACGCATCTTGGAATATTTTATTTGTCTTTGCAAATTCCAATTGGAGTTTTGTTATCTTCCATTTTGGAGGTGAAAGATCCTCCCTATTTGGTTTGTTGCAGTTTCGATAGTTCACACCCACCCTAGTTTTCCATTGGAGATATCACTTTGATATTTCACTATGTGCCAAATCTATTGTTCTTTTACTGTTTAGATCTGACAATCCTGAAACACCATCTTTTTATACATTTATTTTCATCCTTGGCATTAATACAACTTGTGGTATTGTTGGTACTTGGGAATTTGGTGTTCTCTAGCACTATTATATTTGAATCAAGAATTATTTCTAGCATCATTAGCATCTGGCATTTATCTCTAATTAGGTAATTTGGAGTTATTATTTTTTTGTGCATCCATTAAATCTGGGTTTTACATCAGAATATTACACCAAGTGACGAACTGGCAACCATCCTATTACATTGGGCATATGACATCATACTCCCTTCTAGCGACCATCATATTAAACCAAGTGATGGACTTGCGACCTTCATATTACACCACTCTACAAATTGGTGACCATCATATTACACCAGGTGTAGGACATCATACTCCAACTACCAACCACCATATCACACTACACATACGACCTCATACTCCTATTAGTGACTATAATAAGCTACCTTACAACCTCCCAACTAGTCTATACGACCTCCAAATCACTTTCTACTACCTTCACTACCAATACCATATGACCTCCAAAGTAACCTCCGTATGACTTTTTTCTACTGACACCGTAAAACCTCCAAAATACTTTGTATGAACTTCAATTATTTTGTATGGTCTTCTCTCCAACACAACATTGCCTCCCTACTTCATCATAGGGCCTCCTTGCTCTGGTTCGCCTTCCCTGGGTATGAACTAGATTTGGCATGGGTAATTGAAACTATTCTTTCCTTGTGAGCTGGTGGTTCAGAATATTACATTTTAGGATTGAGAAAAGTATATTGCATAGTTGAGGAATATCCAAAGGTTTGTAGAGGTTGAGTGTCGAAGGAAAGGAAAGATTTTTCATTGTTCACAATAGTATATATAGACTGTTACAAAATATAATGAAGAATGTTAAGATTGGTATTGATTAAAAAAAGGAGACTAGGTTTGGTATTAGGTAGTGAGAACAGTGCGGGAAAAGTCCTAAAAGAGTATGAGTCAAGACTGATGAAGAGCTAAGGGGGATTGGTTTAGGAGAGGGTCCTATTTGTGAGAGTTGTAGTGAAATAGGTAAGAGATATGTGGAAAATATTGTGTGGGTAAGATAATGGCTTAGTAAGTGAATGGTAAGTTTTTTTATGAGTTTTTGAGGGAATGAAGGAATCCAACTAGAGTTTTTGAGAAGCAAGTTGTATGAGTATGCTATCATAGGGTACCATTGGGAGATGTTTAAGCAACCAAAGGTCATGAAGGTAATGAGTCTTAGGAATGCAATCCAAGTTTGAAGAGTGATCATTTGGAATATGATCAAGAATTGATGTTTGAAGAGTGGAGTGTGGTGGAAGGGAGAGTTGGCTAATATTTGGTTTGACCATAGATAGGTCTTTGGAAGTTTGAGGAGTGTGTGGACAGTTGAGGGATCTAGGGGTTGATCGTATGAAGTTGATTTAGTGTGAAATAGGATGAGAAATGATGTGAGAAGTTGTATCTCACTAGAAGATTAAAGAATTTATCCTTGATTGGATGGACATGTGTATGGGCCCATTGTGCTCTACATCAATGACTCAAGGCTCTATGTTTCTCTTAACGATTAACAATAACATTTAATCCATGTCCTACATGAAAGGGATATGCGTGAGTTAAGAGAAAAAAAGATGAAATATTTGACTATTAGAAGACCTTTCCATGAAAATTCATAGGAACATAAACATTAGATGAATAAGCATGACATTCATAATCTTAACAGGTATGCTTTAAAGATATAGAATGCACACTTTATGATTAAGAGGACAATGTACACTGATAAGATTCCCTAGACAACATAACTATCTTGTACAATCCTTTCAAAAGCACTGAAGAAATAAGATAATATAAAAATTTCAACCTCTTTTTTAAATGTGCAAATTAGAAAATTGATTTCATAAATAGCATGATTGTATTTGACTCAATTCGTGACTTCCATCTTATAATTTGCAATAGAAAAATGAAAGCGCTAAGTGTATGTCGGTTTGCCCGAGTATGTGAGGCATTTAAAAGTATGTAAATCACATTTCTTATGAACGTCTATAAATGGATCTCAGCATTAATTCTTTCGATACATGATTTGTGGACCTATGCGATTTTGGCGAAGGTACCAAAAGAATATAAGTTTACCCAATATATAATTTATATTTAGACCTTAATGGACACATTTCAGATCCAACTATCCTTGACATGATCGGATCTCACTGGGACCACCACAAGGATATGGAAAGATATAATTCACAGTAAAAAGACATACTTTCCAAAAATGGGAAAAAGATAATTCACGACAAGCGATCACATGAAACTCCCGCGTCCACAATCGATAATGTTGTGCCCCTTTTACCAGACAATTAAATCGAATGCGCGTCATATGGTAATCTTATCTTCTCGGCGGACATTGATGTGTATGTCGGCTAAGTGATTGTTAACACTCACTGTAGGTATACAATTTCGCAGCCCTTTCTGTTCCCAAACCCTTCCATTTGTTATAATTCTTTTATCTTACGAGTTTCATTTCAGCGCACCTCCAGATCCTTTAGTCATGTCGGTCATGAATATCTATTTGTTTAGTTCATATAAACTAACGAATGTTTTTCGTAAAGTGGAATTTCTGTATGTATGTTTAATATTCTGTCTCCTTAAACATTTTAGTTTCTTTAATCAGAGTCCTAGACGAAATAAAGCTCTGCGATGATGTGTGATTTCAGGAATTGAAGGGAAATGGAGATTTGGGGTTGTGTTTAGCACAGTATAATATTAAACGGCAGTGGAGAAGACGGCGGATACTTTAGGTTTCACAGAAATCGAAAGCGGGAGCGCCGTAAAGGTCAGTAACTGGTGACGAAAGTCCTTGTATTGTATTGTTAGATTATTAGATGTTAAGGGGATTAAGAGTGAGGCATTATTAGCAGATCTGGTTTCTTTCAGGTTGCATCAAAATTCGTTTAACAGTAGATAATTGTATTCGATTTGGAAGTTACCTCTTTTTTAAGTTTAGGTTACTGTTTTTACAAACACAACTAAACGTGCGGATAAGTTTTCTTTGATTGAGCTTGGTCATGCATCTGGATAAGATTGCTTATTGTTCTTAAATGATTCGCCTACAGCACTACTTGCACCTTTAGGAGGTGTAATGTTTACCCACAAAGGAAATGGCTCTTTTTAATTTATTTTTTTCCGCTATTTCAATGTCAAATTATTAGAATATTGAGACAAAATCGATTTGAAGAACAGCCTGCCATTACCATAACAAGAAATCTGCCATTCAAAGTTTCTAAAGCGCATGATCAATACACGATCTTCGATTACTTCTAACAGCAATTTATATGATTGCTGATCATCTCTTTCAATAATTTTGCTCATGCAATAGCATCTTGGCTGATTACTGGTCATCTGTTTCAATAATTTTGCTAATGCAACAGCAGTTTGCATGTTTGGCTACCTCTGACTCTTTGTTTATGTTTAGAATAGACCAACAAGAAACTTACACTACGGCTTGAATGTTTCATAGTTTCTTCTTTCTCTTCTCACGCAGTTTCTTGTAGTTCTGGCACGCAGCTCGTATGCATATGGATTTTTTCATTTTTAGAACTCTTTGTAATAAGAGTAGACTTCTGCTAGGAATGTGGGGTGTATGACCAGCTAAAACATAAAATAAAGTTTTCACCAATGAAGAGCCAATTCAATTATTGAGACAAATACAGGGCTCCTTTTCTATTTACTCTTGTCGGTCAGTTTTGGGCATTGTTTTTTGATATATAATAATTTATTACAGCTTTGTAATTTTCGTTCCTTAATATAGTGTTTTGACTAGATTAGTACTGGAATGGGCCCGGATTCTTTACAAAACTATTTTTATTAGATTAGTACTGGAATGGGCCGAGAATCATTACAAAACTGAAAGCAAACAGGCCAAATTTTATCAGGATTGAGACTTAAAAAAGAAAAAAAAAGTTAAAGTCATTAGAATAAAGCAGACAAAATGCACTAAAAGCAGAGAAAGGACCAGCTCACAAATTAAGTATTGAATAGGGAATTCGATCCCTGCACCATGTCTAGCTGCTCCTCCAAGTAGACACGTTTCGTACCGGAATCGTCAATGGCTGCATTGATGTGGGTAGGGAAGTCAGGGAAATCAATGAATTAGATATTTCTATTTGTTTTTCAACATTGATGTAGGGGCCTACTCGGAGCTATGGCCACTACATCCTCCTTCTCCATCTCCCGCTCTAAAATCTGTAGTGAGGGTCATGTTCTCTAGGAGTGTCTATAGAAGTCCATCGACTCCTTGATGTTATTTATGAGTATCTCTTGATTCTCTTTTGATTTTTTCACTTCAATTTTCAACTAGGGATGCTTCGCTTCTTTCTTGATGATTTTAATTTCCTTTGGAATACCTTCCAACTTTCAAAAGTCTTTATCATAATTCAGTTTTTATCATAAACTTTGTTGTCTATATGCTCATTTGGTCATTTTTGTGCTTTCTCTAAGATCACCTTCGCTAAGATCTGAATTTTGCATTTTGATTGGTGGATTTGAGCCATTTTACATTTACAAAGCTTGATACGGGTGTTGGAGGCTCTACAAATTTCTTTAGTTTCATGTTCAGGCTTAACACATAGGATGCATTGTTCCTAAGTAGGCTTGAAAATCGGCTCCTACTCTACCTCAGTGGATTATTCTCCAAGGTGGGAAGAGGAGAGGGTTGATGTGGGACATAGTGGTTGTCAGAATTAGTCTTCTCAAAGGAACTAGAATTGTCACTAGAAGAAGCATCCCTATATATTTAGTCTTAAAAACAATAGAATCATCATGGCACTCATAATTATAACTTAGGGGTCAAGAAAGCTCACCATTTTGATTGTCTTTGGGAGCCTCTATGCTAGGATAAACCATAATATTTAGAGAAGACTTGGTGGTCCTATAAAGATGACCAATTTCTACTCATGAATTAGATTAGTAGATGAGAAAGTTGTGTCCTAGGTTGAAATATAAGGGCTAATATGTTATTATTAAGTCAATAAGGCGGTGGCCCAAACCATTTAGATCAAGCCCAAAGGAAAACCAAAAGAGAGTTTACAAGAAATGAGTTCTACTAGCAAAACATCCAATAACTAAAATGATGAACGAAATTGCAAAGACAAAAGAAAATCCCTTCTAAAACTAAAAAATATAGAGGCCCAACAATTAAGGGAAGGGGCCTTGACCACCTTCCATTCCAAGTTTAATTCCTTTAGCATCTTCAAGAAAGAGACCTCTTTTAATATCCCTCATCTAAGGGTGAAGTAGTGGGACCAACCTTCTCCACTAATGTCATCAATTCTTTCCTCATTTATTTAGATTTCCTATATTTGAACTTATCCTGCAAGGTTTGAAGAGAGTGTGAAGTCATCTCCATCGTGTCATTTCTAAATTTAGAAATTTATTTAAGCTTATTATTAAATTGATAATGATTACATATGTTATTGGCTAAGGAATACAACACTTCAAGCTTCTTTTCATTTGAATAGATTAAATCATGAGGCTCATGAACTGTCTCCTTAATGAAGGCCCAAATATCTATTTTGATAGATAACTCTTATATTTCTTCCCATCTACAGATATACTCAACACCTTGTGACTAGTCCCCTTCTCTATCCTTTTCCTACGTGGAGGCCTCGAGCCTATTTATTTTTATCTTAAGGTTAGTATGTTGCACATGAAGGGATGGAAATTATTAATTCTAGGATTAGTGTATGACTCAAAGCGAGGTAATTATTATACAACATGCTCACACCCTAGTGAGGATGCAACTTTCCAAACCATGTAGTTTTTGACCCAAACTCTTCAATAGGAGTGTTTTAAGGATGATACAATTTGAGATAAGTTATTTATAGTGGTTTAGGTGGATAATTTATCATGGGACATGTTTGATTGTGAAAGAGGTGAAACATTAGACAAATTTATAGAACCTTAGAGTAGGAAATTAGAACATTATGAGAAGTACATAGAGGAGATTATTGGGAAATACATACAAGGATATTATAAAAGTATATAGGATTTTTGATTGACAGGGACTCCTCAAAGAATAAAATGAGTAGGATTGATGTGTTTTGTATAAATAGCTATGATAGGTGGTATATATGTAGGAACATTAGGCAAAGTTATTTGTATAAAAAAGAAAATATTAACTTAATTTGTAGGATTAGAGAAGATAAGATCTTAAACAAAACTTTTTATAGCTTTGATATTAATATTAATAATATGGGAAATGCCAACAACACTTCACACCATGTTCATCATTTTGAAATATTCTTCTCAATGCTTGAATCAATGTGATTGCCTCACTATTCAAGTATTCTTGACACATCTATTTTCCAAGCTTATCCTAGTCATTGGAAAAGTCTTTCTATTGATTATGAAATACATGTATTCTCGAATAATCCTAATCATGACAAGTGTGGAAAGAATAATTCTCTAAAATGTTAGGTATGTCATCTATACAAATAGAGGTTTTTCCTATGTTTGGATTGAATATTATTGATGAATGGTGTCTATACCTTTTGTATATGCACTTTGGGAAGCCTTATGTGGTGATTGAATCTTCTCACAAGTATATTAGATATAGGACTAAGGGTCATAAAACTCGCATGCAAAGTTAGATATAAAATAAATGACTACACAATAAAGTTTTCAAATAAATTTACCAATTAACCATTGAATAAGTGAAATACAATTGCAAATTTGAATTAATGAAATATATACACATGAAATATAGATATTCAAATAATAAATAATAAAGATGTAGAATACCATGGTATCACAAAAAATTAATTTTGGTGAGATAGATCTCTAAATGAACGGAATATAGAAACATTAAAGATGAGATTTACAAATAATTAAGAATATGATTCAATCAGCTACAATTTTATAGGATGTCCACCCTTTTCTATTTCTGAGTCTGATGAAGATAGGGAGGGTAGTGATGATTTTTAAGATGAAGTTTGGAATACAAATGTGGAGGATGATGTTAGGGGTTCCCCTCTCATAAAGAAATATAAGCTAGTTGGAAGGTCCCCTATTCTATTTGATAATAAAGGTTAGCAACACATTTTTTCTCTCTCCTTGGCCTCTGGGTGAACCCACAATAGTGGGTTACACTTTTTAGCCTGAACGGACATCGAACTCTACATTTTGAGAAAAACTTTCAAATTCAGATGCATATTGTCGTTGAACAGCTTGAAATCGGAGGATGAAGTAAATTAGAGTCTTTTAGGATTTTCTGTCTAGATTCTAAATATATTTTTTTAATTTTTTTTTTAATTTAATTGAATACTTTTTTCTTTCTCCCACGAAAACTTGTATGGTGCTGAAAACATCATTTTCAAATAGTAACATTGTTTTCATTGAGCATAAATTTTTTTGTAAAATAGATATGGATGTGATTCTTTCAAATTTAGTTTTGTAACATCCATACAGACGGCATGCAATTCGTTTGATGACATTATCACTATTATTGCATATTTTATTAACGTTTGAAGTTGACTAAACCAAAATTTTGACCTACCTTGTCTACATAGCTTATAACTTATTGCCTATTTATCAAATTTCAATTATTTATTTTTTAATAGAAAGTAGACTCGAATACGGAGGGCACCATTATTTTTCAAAAAAAATTTCCTTGTTTTACTATTTTTCATTGAATGTCAAACTCAGAGGTTTATATTTGATAACAAACCAACATTCATTTAACGTCAACAACCATACACATAATAATTTTAAAAATAGTCAAATATATAATCATTAGAAACCTAGTTTCAAGTGCTTGTTGTATGCAAAAGGATGTCTTCTTATTCATCCATTTGATCAGCACCCTTGAGGCCTGAAGCCATGAAATTCTCAGAATTTCTTGAAAAACTTGAAACCATGTCCCATTTTAGGCACTTTTGATAGAAAGAACTTTTGATCAAATTTATTGAATTTCGATTGAAAGTACTTTCTATCGAAAGTACTTTGCCCAAAAATACAAAATTTAGTCATTACTAAGAGACTTTCGATCGAAAGTCATCTAGTTTTGATCGAAACTATTTATGCTAAAAAAACTTAATTTAGGACTTTCGATCAAAAGTCAAGTACTAAGGACTTTTGATCGAAAGTCCTTTATTGACTTTCTATCGAAAGTGACAAAAGACTTTCTATCAAAATTCAATTTCAACTAAAAGTATCTTGGATACGACCTTTTGATCATAAGTTTTGTACTTATGATCGAAGGTACGTCTTGGTTTCTATGAAAAGTGAGTAAGGTGTTTTGCACCGAATTCTCTTTTCAGGCCAAATTCATTCCTCCGAAAAAGTGTAACCCACTATTGTGGGTTCACCCCCTCTAGTAGCGAAAATGTGGGTATAACTAATCTTTTTGCTAGTAAAGGAAAAGGGGTCTCTTTGAAGATTCCACATCGACATCAATTCATGATGATCATATCTCCCCTTATAAGTTTGAAGGGCCTCTTCACCACTCCTTGGAGAAGGATGACAATTCTCAAACATATGTTGTTCTTAGTATTTTTTATTTTCCATCCCAACAAAGAGATTACTATAGGAGTTTTAGAGAGTTCTAGGTAAGGCTTAGTATTTTTTTTTTTTTAATTGAATGGGCTTTCCATTATATAATGATCTTATTCTTACGAAAAGAGATCTTTCTAGTAAATGAGAGGAGATCTGGTCCACAAGAGTTATTAAGGATAATGTTTTAAATGGTACTACCAAGGAGAAATACATAGAGGATGAAAATAAATCCCTTACTAATTGCCTCTAATATTTATTCAAATATGGTTAAATTCAATAAATTCTATGACTCCAAAGTTGGGTATGTCAAAGGAAAAATGTACAAGTTGGAGTCTATGTTACACAATGTCATGGAGAACATCCATAAAATGCTTTAGCCTTCGAATGAGAGTGGGAATAATATGGTGGCTAGACTGGAATAGATGCACTGGGACAAGGCCATTCTTGAGCTGGATCAAGAGTAGGAGATGAGACAAGATGCTTCTATTGGCCCCAGTAAATGAACTCATGATAATACTAAGAAGAAGGTGGTGAAGCACCACCAGGACATCATTGAGCTAAAGAAGGCTACCCAAACCATGAACTAGAAGGAGCTAGAAGAAGTATAATTATTAAAAAATATAGTATAAGTATGGTATATTTAGTAATCTTGTTTTGTCTTTTTTCTTGATGCAGGAGCATCCTAGGATTCTTGGCAATCCTGTATCAACCAAAAATATGTTTTTCTTTGAAGATAGATTGTTAGTTTTGATCTTTTTTTGATGGTATTCTTTCTCAGTTTGGGAGACTGGTTGCTCGATTTAGGTGGTTATCAGTGTACTCGGTTTGTGAAGAATGCTCGGTGACTGAGGGTGTTAGTTCACTAGTGCTTGATAATAATTGTGTTGCTCGGTCATGCTTGGCATGGTCGGTTGACTGGCACTCAATTATTTCCTCTTTCTCGGTGTTCTTACTTATTGACTAGATTATTTGGATGAATCGGCCTAGCCGACTGGTGCATTTAATTTGGGTTGCGCTCCTTGAGTTATGGATTGATCGTTGGATGTGTGGGGGCCTAGATCTGGCGTGTTCCATTCTTCTATATAGATCAGATGACTATTGTGGCCATCTTTTGAAGAGTTTATTTAGTTTGTAAGGCTATGTGAGAGCGGATTGATGTTTTAGCATTTAAATTTGTTTATAGAGATTTATTGTTTCATCAACTGACTTGTGGCTAGAAATCAATATTTATAGGATGCTTGGGTAGTTGTTTAGGGAAGAGAGGAGATTGTTGGAAGGAAGGTTATTTTCTTGCAAGCTTAGGAGCAATAAGATTTCTTGCAAGTTTGAGTACACATTTAGATCTTTCCTGGGTGCCTACCAGTGTCCTGCCTATTGCAGACTTGGACTAGCTAGATGTTGATGTTGGAGAAAAGATTTGGATCCTATGAGATCTTGTAGACTATTACTTGCTTTGTAATTGGTCATAACTGGGAAGGCCTTACAGCCTGACACATTGTGTGTCATCGTTGTTTTCATGAATAAAGACTTATGTTTCATTGCAGATCTGTTACTATTATTATGTATTTTAGTTGCATATTGGTTTGGTTACAAGGTCGGTCAGTCCTTAATTGGATCCACCCACCTTGACTGTATTAAGTGGTATTAGAGAAAAGCTTGTTCCTGTTTGAGCAAAGTTTGTTCCTATTAGAGCTGAGTGGATCTTGTGTATCTAGATCTTGATTTGAAGATGCCTCCGAGGAGAAATTGTTAGATCTCTAAGCAAGAAGAAACTACTGGAGAATTTTTTCTTGATTATTTTAGGGCTTTGTAGAAACAAGTGCAAGACCTAGAAGAAGAATTGAGAAAGAAGAAGCCTACCTTGAAAGATGATAGTGATGATGAATTTGAGGAAGATTATTTTGAAGAAGCTGTAGAAGAAGCTAGAGATTCTAAGGAGAACTGAACTCTGAAAGCTATGTCTAAGATTGGAAAAAGACCTAAGATTGAAGATTTTGCATTTGCTAGAAGCATTAGGCCTAAATAATTAATTGATTAGATCAATAAGATTGATGAATACTTTGAGTATGAAGAAATAGAAGATCCTGATAGGGTTAGATTTGCAAAGACTAAATTGAAAGTTCATGCAAATATCCAGTGGAGAGAAGTTCAGTTGGAAAGAGGTAGAAGAGGAAAAGAAAAGATCACTAAGTGGAACCGAATGGTTGACAAGTTGAAGAAGCAATTCATTCCAGTGGATTATGAATTGGACATGTTTAAGAAGATGCAAGCTTTGAAGTAGACTAACAAATCAGTATAGGAGTAGACTAAGGAGTTTTATAGAATCCTGATTAGGACTGGTCATTCCGAAGTTGATAAAGAAAAGGTTTCTAGGTATGTCTATGGTTTGAGACCTAGTATTCAGGAAGAGTTACTTACTGTGTGGATGACAACAATCAGTGATGCTTACTAGATGGCATTAAAGATTGAAGATAAGTTGAATAGGAAGTATGAAGGAAAACAAAACAATAGCAAACAAGGTGGTAAAATTGGTGAGATAGTTTCTGAGAGTAATGTGAAAGAGAATCCTAAGCCTGATGTGGGATCTGGCAGTGATCAAGTTACGAAGAATGTTGGATAGAGAGGAAAGTGGAAGAATGAGTTTACTGACACTTGTTATAACTGTGGTGAAGCTAGTCATAGAAGTTGGCAGTGTCCTAAGAAAAGGGTTGCATTAGCTACTGAAGAAGACATTGAGAATGTTTCTGAGAAAGGTGAATGCCTTGTCACTAGGAGATTGGCTGCATGTGTTGATGAATCGGTGCACGAAAGGAATTTGTTCAGAACCAGATGTAAGTGCAAGGATAAGGTATGTAATGTCTTAGTTGATGGTGGAAGTTTTGAAAACTTTGTTTCAAATGAAATGGTTAGTAAATTGAATTTGGAAAGAAAGAAACATCCTAATCCTTATCAGATTGGTTGGATACAAGATGTTTCTAAGGTTAGAGTTGAAGATCAATGCTTGGTTAAGTTTTAGATTGGATCTTACCATGATGAGATATTGTGTGATGTATTTCCTATGGATTCTTGTCATCTATTGATCGGTAGACCCTGGCGGTTTGACATAAATGTCTTGTTTGATGGTCATGCTAATACCTATGTGATTAGGCATGAAGGTGCTCGGCATAAGTTGATACCTTTATAGGAGACATGGGTTAAGGGATGTGGAGTTATCAGATGTTTTCCTTATGACAAACCTTAGGAGTAGAAGGTTGAAGAGCCTATTCCTATTAAGTCTAGTTTGAAGGAGAAGGAGGATGACATCTCTAGAGAGTTTGTTGAGATTCAGAGACAAATGGTTTTGCTGGTAGAGATGGTACAATAGATGGTGACATTTATGACATAGAGAGATACATATGATACTAAATTGGTTAAGGAGTCTGACATGGATGAACCTTACCGAGGCACTGAGGTGGTCGGTAATGGTCAAAGTCGGTTGCTATTAGTTGTCAACCAGAGGAGTAAACATAGTGGAAGACAAAAGGAATTTTTGCATAAGATAGTGAATGAAGTGAAGACTACTTGGGATGAAGGACAAGAAGAGATATGGGTGAAGAATAGATTTGGTTTCCCTATTCTGATTCCCTTGAGGCATTCCTAATTTCCTTATGAGAAAATATTTCTGACCTGGGGTGTCTGATGTAGGAGCATCCTAGGATTCTTAGCAATCTCGTATCAACCAAAAATATTTTTGTCTTTGAAGATAGATTGTTAGTTTTGATCTTCTTTTGATGGTATTCTTTCTTAGTTTGGGAGATTGGTTTCTTGATTTATGGGGTTACTGGGGCACTCAGTCTCTGAAGACTGCTCGGTGATTGAAGGCATCAGTTCACTAGCTCTCGGTAATAACTATGTTTCTCGGTCATGCTTGGCATGGTCGGTTGACTGGCACTCCAGTTATTTCCTCTATTGCTCGGTGTTCTTACTTACCAACTAGATTATTTAGATGAATCATCTTTGCTGACTGGTACATTTAATTTGGGTTGTGCTCCTCAAGTTATGGATTGATTGTTGGATGTGTGGGGACCTAGATCTGGTGTGTTGCATTCTTCTATGCAGATCTGATGACTATTGGGGCCATCTTTTGAAGAGTTTATTTATTTTGTAAGGCTATGTGAGAGGTAACTAATACTTTAGCATTTGATATTTGTTTATAGAGATTTATTGTTTCATCAGCCAACTTGTGGTTGGGAATTAGTATTTATAGGATGCTTGCATAGTTGTTTAGGGATAAGAGGAGATTGTTGGAAGGAAGGTTAGTAGCCTATGATCTTAGGAGTAGGAATATTGCTTGGATGTTTGAAGACAAGTTTAGATCATTCTTGGGTGCCTACCACTATGCTAGCTGTTGCAGACCTAGACTAGCTAGATGTTGATGTTGGGGAAAAGATTTGGATCCTATGAGATCTTGTAGACTGTTACTTTCTTTGTAATTGGTCTTAACCGCGAAGGCCTTATAGCCTAGCATATTCAATGTAATCAGTGTTTTCATGAAAAAAGACTTATTTTTCATTGCAGATTTGTTATTGTTATTGTGTATTTTTGCTACATATTGGTTTGGCTGCAAGGTCAATCAGTCCTTAATTGGATCCACCCACCTTGACTACATTATTTCTGGTGTTTTCATATCTTCCTATTTTGTGCTAGCTTTTATTCTATTGGCTAGCTTCCTATTTTGTATAATTCTAGTTTTGTTCTATATTCTTTATGCTTTAATGATTTATGATATGTAACTTTTTTAGGTCCCTTCAAAACCTATTTTTTTCCTTAATTAAAAAAAAAAAAAAATCACTCTAGAATGAATATCAAAATGTAATGGAAGCATACATTGTGTTCAACAAAACTTAATGTGAGAAAATAGGGCTCACTATCTCTTGCATGTAAACTAGGAAATGAGGCCTTCTCTTCTTTTATTATGTTGAAAGAAGAGTGATCCCTTAGCTCAAGAGATTGAGTACAAAGTCCACTTTATAATCCTTCATGGGGTAGTTGAAAATTAATAGTACAATTATATAAACTACTTGTTAAACATAGGGCTAAACATGGTGACATAATCATTTTCAACATAAAAAAAGATATAAAAAGTGGATTTATGAACAATAGAAGTAGATTAAGAAATGAAAGGCTTAGGGAAATCTATTTATAAAATTTGGGTTAGAATTAGGTAAACTAGTTCTATTGGTGTAGCCTCTACATAGGAGACCTAAATTAGAACATAACTAAAAGATCTATGACCAAGATTCTCCTTATATATTTCCCTCAAATTATCATCAAAAGTATCTAGAACTTATCCATTCAAAGTGATATAGACCATTATTTCTTGAATTTGTGAAAGAAAGATCTCTCTCTCTCTCTCTCTCTCTCTCTTTCTCTCTCTCTCTCTCTCTCTCTCTCTCTCTCTCTCTCTCTCTCTCTCTCTCTCTCTCTGTATATATATATATATATATATATATATATATATATATATATATATATATATATATATATATATATATATATATATATATATATATATATATATATATATATATATATATATATATATATATATATATATATATATATATATATATATATATATATATATATATATATATATATATATATATATATATATATGAATTTATAATTATGCATTCTTAGCCTATCACATGTGCATAGAGAAAAATAAATTTATTTGTTTGATGGATATTTCCCTAGGTCAAACTTACTTTTGGAATTCACCATTAAATTGAAATAACTTTAATTAAAAAATAAAGAAAGTTGTATAATAGGAAAATTTGGATATAAAAATTGAATTGATTATACCTTTATAGCTCTTCTTTGTGTTAAAATCCTTATGAAGATAACAATGACATATAGGTTTTAATTTATGATAATTTGATAATAGTTTTTGGATTAAAGATAAAGCATTAAAGATCCAAAAATAAACCAGACTACAAAAACCACAGACGCCTAGCAAAAAAGCTAGCAGCTCCCCCAAACAAAGCCAGCACAAAAGCCAACACAACCCCTTAGACAAACCCATCCCAAAACAAAAATCCAAGCACCACCTAAATTATATTCCTAATTATTTATCCTACCTCTTCACCTATATCAAACATCTTCTTAATTGTCTCTTGAAAAATGGAGATATCATTGGGAACAAAAGTTTCATTTTTCTTGATAGTCTAATAATGGTTTCAAACATAAATTAATTGAATATGAATAGATACTTATTCTCTTCAATCTCTTTATTATAGTTGGTCACTTTCTATTACTATGTGTTTCAATTTTCACTGAGTTAGGTAGATGTGAAATCGGGGATAGTAAGAATTTTTTTATAAATTTTGCTTTGAAATGTGTAACTTAAAAATAAGTCAACATGGAAGAACTTTTTTAACTTCCATAATAGATCTATTAAGTGACTCAAACTTGGGTTCTTTTATTAATGAAATGTCACCCATACTGACCCTATCTTTGGTCAAGGTCACCTTAGGTGATCCAGATTTTGGGCACAGTTGCCCCTAATTTGAACCAATACAAGAAGAATCAAGCATGATAAATTATGGGAGGCCAAAAATAATAAGGTGGTACCCGATTGAGTACAAAATTTTATGCATATACAATTTACTATTCTATAAGAAGTAAATAACCAAAAATGAAACTTTGATTTCATAATATCAAAAGTTATCAAGAATTGGAAAAGAGATATAATACCTTTTGTATGTTTTGTTTAGTGTATCATAATGTATTAGGAACTTTTTATATCTTTACCAAACCTCTTGCAGATATTTTTTATTGAAACTAATTTACAAGAGAGAGCATTATTTCCCTTCATGCGAATGGTACTCATAGCCTCCTTATAGTCTTCTTTCATTTTATTTCATAGACACACACTATCATTTGGGATGTCACTCACAAGAAAAAAAACAATTTTGGCTAGAAATAAATGTAGATGAGGAAAAGAAATATAGAAAATATTAGTTCATGGTCCTACAATGATAAGCCATATGGCATGAAATTACCAACCTTCAAAATGTCCTACACTTCTTGTTTACTCTTCACCATCTAATTCTCTTAGGAATTTTATTGAATGAATGTTCCTACCATATTAGATTCTTTATCAATATGAAGAACACAATCCAACTTCAAAACAACAAGAAAGAGCTATAGGTAAACTATAGAAACACAAAAAATGAAATAATGTAATGTAATATTTATTAGGAATTCAAAATATGTGAGTTTCACTTAAGATGGAGCATCCTACATTCAAGTGTCACTTCATTGAGGTATAATCATCCAATAATATTTATTGATAAAGATGACACATCTTCTCTCTTTTTGCAATCATCAATTTTATTTGCTAACTTGGACAGTAGGTTAGTTGTCTTATTACATTCTCTAAAGACACAAAGCTTTTTGTAGTTATCAAAGTCCATAATATTATAGAACGTTTGATTAATAAAATTTACACTCCTTAGTTTGATATAATTTAATTGATCAAAATATTAATGGTATAAATCAATTCACCCTAAATAATTATAGGAGTAATCAACATCTTACTAGCACACACAATGATAAACCTTCACAGAGATACAACTAAGTCATCAAAAAGGTAAGATGTATTGATATACATAGATACTAGGTAGAACCTTGCTTATAAAGAGAAATATGATGAGATACTAATAACCAATAATGAAACCACTAAAACTAAATCAACTACATAAGTGTTGTTAAGCATGATCAAATGAATAATTCATTTACTTCAACACCTTTCCTTAAGTACAAGTTGCGAAGAAAATTATTATGAAAAATGAGTAAGACACAATATGTGTTTTGACCATAGAATCATTTTAGGTACCCATTTAAAATGAAATTTTAATAGAAAAAGAAATATATCACATAGAAAATGGAAGGAGAAACCCACATTGCAAAAAAAACCTCCTAAAAAGAGAGAAAAAAACTATATATAGAAATAAAATGCATAGATGGAGTACTCAATAACACCCCCAGAGAACTACATATATCAAGTATATATAATAAAGGATTTACCATAGGAAGGAAGGATACAACATAGTCCCCCACAAGGAATAATTTCCTACAAAATGGATGAGTGTGTGAAGGAGAAACCTATTCCAATAACTAAAAAAGCATTTATCCTCTAGGGAAGAAGACGAACCAACTACAAATGAAGGAATCCCTCCCATTCTAGAGATAAATTTCTTGGAAGAAGAATCAAAATGTAGGAAAATGATATCTATTCAAAATATTTTTATGTGTTTTGAAAATTAAGCAAAAATAGGTTTTAAAGAGTTAAAGATACAAAATGGTCAATAAGAAGAACTAGAAGGAATAACTAAATAAAAGAGGGAAAAAAATAAAACCCCAAACAAATAACAACGTGCCAAACAAGAGACAAAAAAGAAAGGAAACAACAAACAAAACCAAGAACTATCATCCCCTTAGAGTCTGGATGGAGTCTTCCATCTTCTTCTCCCGCTTTGTTATATTTTTCAAATTCTCCTTGGACACATGATCTCCCTGCTGGCAGAAGCATTCTAATTCTTTTTTTCTATGGTTCTAGCACCTTGTCATTTCCCAATGTTGTTGGGCATCTGCGTGGATCCACATGGCTTCTTCTCCACCATAACAATAAGCCCACAAATAATATTGGTAGATGATTGCATGCCTTACATAGAATACTCGAGAAGGTTCTCCAATATTTTTTCAATGCACTCAATCATAGCTAGAAGTTTAATAGGATCACAGAAGTCCCGAGACTAGTCCTTATCTCGGTGAGGATTTTTATCTTGCAGGCTCTGATACTTGGTTTCCAATTCCTTATTTTAGGATTTAAGCTTCAAAATCTCCTGAAAACACCAATTTTCACTCCTAAAAGAAAATAGGGATTTAGCTTTAGTAGTGTGTTAAAAACCTAGTGACGAATCCTATTCATCATTTAGGTCCTCTATTCCCATGGACATAGAATCCACTCTATTAGTATTACCCTAGCTAAGGTCCTTATTATTCTAATAGCTGGCAATAATTTTAGCTATGTAGAGGATGTCATAATCTTCCCCTTCCAGCTTCTCCTCTCCATTGAAGTTTCCCTCATCATTGTGACCCTCATCCTTGGTATCCTTCGAAAGGGTCTCCTTCTTGTCTTTCTCAAAAACTATATCCTTATCATTATTAATAATTTCCTCTCTAGACTATCTATTCTCCTCACTATTCCAAAATTGATCCCTGTTAATAGGATCAAGATCAATAATGATCTTTTTGCTGCTTTGGCTAGGATTCAGTTAAAAAATAGGTTATTCTCTAATGCCATCAAGATAATCCTCATCTTTAGTGGCAGTTTCCTCTCTTCCTTCCACATAATTATTATCATCATTTTCATCCCCCATTACCTTGATCACCTCATTAATATTTTTCCAAGATGCCTCATACATCTCCATCTCATCCTAGGAATATTCCCTAGAGGAAGACATGCTCTTCCTATAAACATCTGAAGCCTTAGTTTTCTTTGTACCACTTTCCTTTTTTCTTGAACTAGGGAACTCAGAATATTTATACTCAATAGAGCCATCACCGGGATCCGTCTCCTCATTATTTGAGCTCAAAGAATATTCAAATACCACATCATTCTTCTAATTCAAAGACAAATGAGAATCATCAACTAACTAAGAGTCAATTTTAATCCTCTTTTTGGATGGGGAAACCTTCTTTCCCTTACCAGGAGTTATGCTCTTTATATTTTCCTTTAGTTTTTTCATGCTGCTCTTAGGTATGTTACTTAGCATAAACTCATGAATAAGAAGAATAAGGTCCTCATGGAGAACCGGTTTCTAGCATCCTTTCTATTTGTTGCAAGGCTACAAAGGAGAGAGTTGAAGGATAGTACAAAAAGGAAATGAAATCCTTGTGATGGAAGTGATTTAACATAGAAAAATGGTGAGACATAGCTCTAGTAAAATGACCATCTAGGGTTATATAATCCATCAAGACAATGAGGACCTTACGCCATAAACTCTGAATATTATTAACAACAAAAAAAACCCTTATTATTAGCTATAGAATCCCTTTCATCATTCGTCTTAGGGAATTTGATGGCAATTATTTTGGAAACTTTCCCGTTTCAATAAAATTTGAGGCTAAATAAGGGTAAACAAGTTACATGTGCAACAAGCTCCACATTGAGGATTACTTTCCTACCATCAATTGTAAGAGTATTGTCCCTTCATCCAGCAATGAATTTTTTAGTAATACCCTTATCATAGTCATGCAATCTCTCCAAGTAGTGAGTAATCTTACCCTTCTCCAACTTCCTCCATAATTTGGGGTTTTTATTAAGGTCTAGACAATCAATAGGTTCCTCCCTATGGAAATCACCTCCCATTATGGATTTTATCTCTTTCTTAAAGTTCAGACATTGAAAAAGAGAGATCTATAATAGAGTGGTTAAAAAGATAAACCCACAAACCCAGGAAGCATGTGGAAAGGAAAGGTAATTATTATTCTAGCATACAGAGAAAGATTTGATTATTTATGAAGTAACCCTTACTCCAAAATCCTTTCATCAATTATAATAAAACTCACCTCCTTACTACTTGTCTTATCATAATTAATAAGACTGATAGTTTTTGTATCCAGGTCCTTCATATTATTCCATTTCATCAGGGAGTTGATATTAACCCCTTTATCAGAAAACAAAACAATAATAGAATTAGATTTCCAATTGGAATGGGACACATGGAAGTTTTTAAAAGAACCCAGTAAATCTTTAACCATTTTTATAGTGTTTGATATTGACCTCAAAGCTTTAGATTTCCTAGATAAACAATTTATGATGTTTAGTGAAACCCCTTCTAACCACACATTTTCAAGATTAATTTGTTTAGCCAACCTAAGGGAATAAAAGGTTCTAATGACCTCAACAACATGGTTTCTTTGAGAGCCAATAGGAACATAAACAACAACAATAAAGTTTCCATGAGAATCCCCAATAACCCCCCACAACTAGTTTTCCTAAGGATCCCTTTGGCAACACCGTTGAAGTTAACTTTCACCCAATCCTTAGGAGAAACATTTTTACATGTTACCAGGTCATTTTAAGATGATTCCATGAACCAATGAGGTAAATATCATGACAAGAAAAAAAAATTAGAAACTAATCTTGAAAAAGATCCAAATAAAAATATGATGCAATAATCATTGTATAAGAATTATTAAATACGAGAGTTAAACCCTAAAATGTGTTTCCCAAACTTGAATTGTGACACTCTACAAATAATGAATCAAAATGTGGTAAATATGAATCCCAGTAAAGAAGAAAATGATAAATACAGTGATCACAAATGTTGAAAGTCTCTACTGTAGGTGGAATGACTACCTCTAACAAAGAATTAGGAGCCTTTGAAGCAAACATTCCCAAAAGGGTCACAAACATAGATTATTTTCTCTAAAGAATGAACACTAGAAATAGAAAGAAGAGTATTATGAGATGGAAGAGAATAATTATGATTCTTCAAAGAATGCACAAATATACCATTACAAAAAAAATTCTACAAATATAAAATGATGCAATGCTAAAGACCTTAATGTTTTAGAGAAAATATATGTGGGACCATGATTAATGATGAATTATTGATAGTTACTATATACTAGGGAAAGTATCTTCATAGAATTAAGGTTGAACAATAAATGAAATAGTAACTAAATAAACCACAATAGAACAACTATTTAGAAAATTAATGATCAATTGAGCATCTTATGTCTCTCTAAGTAAGAATGTTAATGCAAAGCTCTCAGCAAGCTTCCATTAATGATAGTCCTATATTGAGAATGATAAGATAAACAAGTTAAAGCTAATAATTATATCAAAGTAAATGCTAATTATGCTCTAAAATGCCTTTCTAAACTCAAATTGAAAGAGGTTCAATGCAATTCTCAGATGTGTGGTTAATAATAATGAAGGAATTTGGTCTTCCTTTTATAGATTTTCCAATGGTAGGGGGTGTAGTTGTGTTTGATCATGATTAAACCTTGATTCAGTCCTTGGTTCCACCCTTTGAAGACAATGCAAAGTTTGTGTCCTCAAAGCTTGGGACAAGTAGACAAGATCAATGGACAAGATTCTCTTTCACTTTGATTGATTGAGATTGAATTTGGCTTGATCCATGTGAATGCCTTTCCTTAAATCTCATTGGTTGATTGAATTTCCTCTCCTTTTGGGTCATTGAGAGTAATTGATATTTATTAATTGATTTAATTGATTTATTTTAGCCATGTACCTCTTGAATGGGTTGAATTTAATTTAATACAAGACTATACAATTAATTGATTTAATTATATTTTGAGTTGATTGCACTTGATTAAAAGGATCTCAATTTTGATTGATCTTGACTTGAGACTTGATTTTAATTTTGATTGGCTAATTATGCATTGTGATTAAATTACTTCAATTATGTCCTTTATTTGTTTTGATTTGACTTGATTTTCTTTGATTTGATCTTGGTCCTTTTTAGGTGATTACAAATGTCCCTCTTTGAGTTGACGTGCAAAGCATGTCGATTCAAAGAATACTCTAATCTTTCTTGATGATAGGTCCTGATTCATTGATGGTTGATCTTTGATGTTCCTTTGATGTCTTTTGTTGGTCAATCTTTGACTTCTAATATGAGATTAATGTAGATATGATCGATATGAAACTCTCAATTGATATGGTTCTGATGATCATTCTGATATGATGGTCATTTTGATGATGGTTCTCGATATGATGTTTGATTCAATGATTGATCCTGATATGATATCCAATTTGATGATCTATTTTCATGTGATGCCCCATTCGTTTGATTATGAAAAATTTCCTAATAAAAGATTTCACTTTTATTTGATGATCAACCTTTCGATTGTTGATGATGATCTGATTATCTGATAGTATGCATCCTCAGGAAATGAATCGAAATGATTTTGGATGATTTGGTTAACATTGGGAAATTTTGATTTGTTTCTTGATATATAAATTTGAAATGCCTCAATCATGAGAGGATTTGATGAGAAGAGATTTGATTGATGAGAAGAGATAAGTTGTTGATGCTCCAGATAAGTTGATGACGGTTTTTTATCGTTGGATGCCAATAAGAATCACTTGGTTGATTTTGATGTCAATCTGATAGGATAAGTTGATGGGTTGATATTTCTCTCTCAAGATCTAGAAAGACAAAATAATGATTTTCCTTCCTCAAGATCTAGAGTTACGAGTTTTGATGTGCTCAAGATGAGAAAATGGATTATAGGACAACTTGATTGAAGTTAGATGATCAATTGGATGATTTAACTCATTGATATTTTCTACATGATATGATTAGATGATATAGAATTATGGATTGATAGAAGAGAAGGTGATGAACAGGAATAGGTTGCCCCTATTTGATTAGCATGATTGATTGTTGATGATATCCTTGATGAAGCATGAATCATTTTATGGATCAAACATTTGATAATGTATCTTCATGATATTGATGTTCCTTTGAAGATCAAATTGAACATGATTTTTGATGATGGATATTTTAGACATTGATGATGTTGATCAGGACTTTGATTCTATTGATGGAGATTTGATGATGTAGATTTCAAGACATTTGATGATGTACCATTGATGATATCATTGATCATTTGATGTATCTTGATTTTGTCTTTTGGTGATGATAACTCCACCCCCTTTCTATTTTCCTCTTGCAAATTAAGCTAAGAAAGGAAAAACATATTAATGCATTTAATCTAGGATGTATGCACCTAACTATCATTATTTATGATTAGGAAGCTTATTTTCATCATCAAGATTTTGGAACATGAAATTGGTACAATCATCATTGGCTCAACCATGATGATATGAATACCTCTTTCCTCAGATTTTGATAATTGCAAGTAAACAGACAAAGAATTGATCCCTTTCATATATAATTGTCCTTGATGATTCTTTGATGATCATGTCATTAGATGGAATTGCATACTGCTATGAATCAACCCGACAAGCACTCAAGAAGCAATCAAGAAAATATCATGTCTTTATCATCGCTCATCTAGTCAAAGACTTCATCGATTTGCTAAAAATACATGATTCCCAAAAATTTAGTAACACTTTGAACATTTTTCTTTTGTTTGTAGATCCATATTTCAAAAACCCTCATCCACTTTGATCCTTAGTTATGTTTAAGCATTTTTAGATTTTGATCTAATTTGATTAAGCTTTTTAGATTTAGATTTGATTTGTCAAATGTTGTTGTTTAGAACAAATATTTGGATGTTTGAGATGAGTTATTGATCATGAAGTTCAAGTGTAGCAATTTTCTGATTTTGATGCAATGATTTGAGCCAATTGATTTTTGCTTTGCTAAGCTCATTGAATTTGGATTGGTGCCCCTGGTTTGATTTGGAAAAGATAGTGCTTTGTTGGGCAATACAACTTTTGAGAATAATTTTAGATTTGCAATTTTTTTAGATTTTCAAATTTTTTTATTTATTTTTTAATAGAATTTTTTTTTTTTTTTAATGATTTTTAGAGATTTTTTATCTTCTTTTGGATTTTTAGAGATTTTTCACTTTTTAGATTTTTAGAGATCACTAGTTCTCAAACAAGATTACATTGAATTTCCCCCAATGTCTAGCAAGGTATAGGACATGAAAGATGGATTTGCAAACTGATGGATGCGAGATGAATAGGCCATGATGGATGAAGAAAGTATGTTACCCATAGGACCATGTCCTCAAGATTATCCAAGCTAGGGAAAAATAATAGCTCAATATAGGCCAATGATGTGGTTTGGATAGCATATTGAATAATGACCTGGTATCGTGACAATCATCCAAAGGAGTGGACATATCAAGAGAATTTTTCTAACATATTTTCCATTTCTTTTATTTTTCATTTGGATCAAGATCAAGGGATCAATGTGGATAGGATCACACAATCATGATAAAGGGGTGGTGAAGGCTATGAGTGAATGGTTCAGGATTATGGGAAGGCTTCTTAGAAATAATGAAGGTGGCTTTAGGAAAAGCAAGATCATGATAGGGTAGTGTGAATGCAACAAGTGAATAGGCTGATGGATAGGATAATGCATGTCAAGATACTTAATGCTCATGGATATGTTCAACCTTGTCAAAATAAAAGGTGAAAGGTGGAATATGGATGCAAGTGAGATCAATGGTAGAAAGATGGAGGATATGATGGATGAAACTTTCCCCCAAGTGTAGAGTGCAAGAGAAAGGAATTACGCATGATTCCTATTTGCGAGGTTTTCATCATGGTACTTGTCCAAGATGCCACAAGAAGTGGTTTTCACCATAGGATGGGTTTCTTTTCTTTTCTTTTTCTTTTTCTTTTTTCTTTCTTTTCTTTCTTGTTTTTTTTTTTCAATCAATTTTTTTTTTCTCTTTTTGGATGGACTCAAGCCTCATGCTCTTTGTATACTCCTTGAAAAGGTATGATATGATGTACCAAGGCCATTGAAATGTATGCTCAAAGATGTTGATAAGGTGACGAAAATGTGATATGGTGGATAAGGTAGAGGGTGGCTAAAGCTTTATGAAATGGATTTGGATAAGGGAAATAGAAGGATAATGAATGAGAGGATAATAAGTCTTTCCATATGTGGGTGTGAAAAATGGAATGTAAGGATAATGAATAGGAGGATAAGAAATATTATCAAGATCAACATCGATACAGAGCTTGAAGGGTAGTGGAATAATGGAGGAAAATGGGTGAAATAGCTTGAGACTTTGATGTAAGAGAGGATATGGATCTTGGGACACAAGGACTCAAAATGGATGGATGAGATGGAATGCATTTGGAAGAATGTGGAGTGGAAGCCTTTGGAAGCTTGAATGTCAACTTTGATTTCTCTTTCATGTGCAAGTCCTTCAAAAGTGACTTGGGAATCCATAATTTCTTTGATATGTCTTTCCTTTTGGATGCTTTAGAATGCATTTCTTCATTGAGGGATTTAGGAATCCACATTTTGTTTGATTTTTATTTTTGCTTGATGGACCTCTATGGTCTCTTGAATATTTATTTTTTTCTTCCATTCACATTTTGATTAGATGGGACATAGTGATCTTCATACATAAGTGGATTCTTGATTTTTTGACTCTTATGTTGCACATCTAAATTTCTTCCAAAGGACTTAGGATTGGTGGCTAAATAAGGTTGGTATGGGTGGTTCATATGGATGGGTGTTTGGTTTCTCAAGTATGTATGTCTTTGTTGATCTTGATAGGATATAGGGTAAGTGGATTATGGGATAGGGATGGTAGGAAAGGTTTATGGAGGGATATAGGGACCCAATATAGATGGACGATATGAAGGTTTAAACTTTGGGATATAGGGACCAAGGATGGATTTGGAGGATGTATAAGGACTATGCTTATGCAAAAATGGAGATAAATGGGATGTGGGAGGGATATCAACATCTTTATTTTGAACTGCATGGTCAAGGCTTTCATCTTTCAAATTTATCTTTGTACCAATAGGCTTATATGTAGCTTTGATAGGAGTGACTTTGATATGAGCAGTTGAAGCTTGAGATAGATATGGAGGCTTATGAAAAGTGGATGTTGGGGTACTTTGATCTTGACAAGGATCTTTTGATAGCGTAGGAATGATACTTTTCTTTTGATTTTCAATAAGTTCATTAGAGATGGAAGGAATACCTTGATCTTTCTTAGGAGATGGGTATGATATAGGAGCCGAAGGAATATGGGATGTTTGAGATGGAAGGATATCTTCTTGAAAGAAATGGAAGGGTGTGAAGGGCTCATCATGGGATTCTTGGGATAAGGGACTTTGGTCAACTATAGGATAACGAGGGATATTATCTTGATCTTGATCCTTCATAAGACTTGTTTCTTTACACTTTTGATTATTCTCTTGACATGGAGCCACTTCTAAGGACAATGTAGGAATTTGGATCCGTATGAAGGATTCTTCAAGGGATGATGGATGTTCATTTGAAATAGGTAGATTTGGCATGTACCACATGAAGGCCTGGAGTCTATAACCTTTAAAGCATGATAGAACTTTGTAGCAAGATGTATGTTAGCTTGGATCTCTTTTAGAGGTAGCCCTTGCGGGTATACATAGTCATTATGAAAACTGTTTGGATATTTGTTTGATGGAAGAATATTCGATGGCTTTTCTTCTATATGGAATGGAGGAATGGTGGAATAGGTGAAAGCTATAAGAGGACCACCACTACTAGACATGTGTTCCTAAGTTTGATCTTGCTCGAGAGTAGTATCTTTATTAGATGATTCCTTAGGATTTTCAATTTCGATTATATCATCATCAATAAGATTTTTTATTTTATGTTTCAACTCCATGCAATCTGAAGTTTCATGCTCATTATGTCTATGATATGCACAATAGTTGCTCAAAAAGATAAAACCACACGAAGTGATTTGAGGTTATGTGATAAGATCATTTTCAAGGAGTTTTTCCAAATATGATTCATATGAAATTCCCAAAGGAGTAAATGATAAATCCCAAGGATATTTCGATGTATTTGTGTTTCTCAAAGAGTTTTCATATGATGAATATTTTTGAGATGGGACTAATTCCTCTTGATTTCCTTGATCAAAGATGAGATTCTCTTGATATTTTGAAATAGGTTCTTCATCAAATATTGGTTTATTATTATGATATTTTTTTTATCAAACATAGGGTTTTCATGATATTCTTTTTGATCAAATTTTGAATTATCAAAGATATGGTATTCATGATGTTTTTCTTGATCATAGAGGTAAGGAAACAATGTTCTTAGTGAGAATTGGTTGGATAATGTTTCCATTTCTTGAATAGAATATTCTCTTGAATTTTTATTGTTAATTGATTTTTGGATCTTAATGAATTTTTTCTTTTTGTAATGATGAAGGGTGCTCCCCTTAATACCACAAACACATAATAGAAATAGAGAAACAACAACAATAATATGCAAGAATAGAAAATTGGCTTCTTATTATCTCTACAAATGTGGAATTACAAACTTTTAGAATTACAATATGCAAAGCCACATGTGCATTCCCTTACAATATTCTGTAGGACAAAGCCTCGAACCAATAGCCAGATCTACTACCCAAAACTGCTCTAGACAACACTACGGGCCTTCTTTATATAGGCAATTTCCACCGCCGAAGAAGGTTCTAGAAATTTAGCCCTTAGGGCCGACCAAACTTAGAATTATTTTATTTTACAATTTATTACATCAAATTCGGCTCACAATGAGTTTTGAAACCCAAACAAAAATTTTGAAGAAAAATTATTTTTCGCCATTTCAGGTGGCCCGACTTCCGGAGACCATAAGTCATCACCAGTTGACCCGATTGACTATTATAACCCCATTTTAGAAATGCCACGAAGTGTTCTATAGGCTTGACCCATGCAAAGTGCCCGTCACCCAAATTTTCAACCTCATTCGGGGCCTCTAAAGCCTTCAAAACTGAGTTCAAAGTTTCTGTACCCTGCTGCCAATACCGAAAATCTTCAATATCTTCAAAACTACACCTGATCTAGCCATGAAACTTTGCTAGCAGGCTGATATGACTGAGATGAACCTCCATATGTAAAATCAGACATTTCAAGATCGTAAGACCAACTTACTAAAAATAGCAAGTTTCCATAAATAGCAACTCTGCACAAGATAGCCCTTATTGAATACAAAAATAGAAATATTTTTGGGTGATGCAAGATTGCTCTTACACCCATGATGCTCCTACATCAGACACCTAGGGTAATTTGAGAATTGACCCTATCGCAACTCAAGTGTGCAGAGGAAAACCAAGACGGTTAACCTCCTCCTTTGTTATCCATGATGAATCTTCAACATGTCTTCCTTTCCAATTGACCAAATACTCTTCATATGTCCTATTCCTTGTGCTTCTACCAACATGACTATCCAGTATGTCTTCAATTTCCTTGATATCTAAACTGGTTGTTGGAATACTCCACTGTGCTGCTACAACCTAATCTTCAACACCTCCTTCATGATACTCTGTCAAATCTAAAATGTTAAACACTGGTGAAATATTCAGCTCAGTAGGCAATTCTACCTCATATGCATTTCCTGAATCATGCTTCTTTAGTATCTTACATGGCCCAAACTTCTTCATTTTCAACTTGTTATATGTACCAACCAGAAATCGCTCCATCCGCAAATGAACCATGACTTCATCTCCAACCTAAAATTCTTTATGCCTCCTTTTCTCATTTGCCTTAGCCTTATACCGTGCATTCATCTTGGCAATATGCTTCCTCACCTCCTCATGGATGTTCTTTAAGTGTTCTGCAAAATCCTCAGCTTCAGCACTACTTATTTCTCCTTTATCTATCTTTCTCAATTCAGATGCATTTCTTGGACTACTTCCATATACAATCTGGAATGGTGATTTAGTAGTGCTCCTATTGACAGAATTATTGTATGCAAATTCTGCCTACGGTAAAATCAAATCCCACCCTATTGGCTTATCTCCAACCAAACATCTCAGTAGATTTCCCAAACTTCTATTCACCACCTCTGTCTGTCCATCAGTCTGTGGATGATGTGATGAACTAAACTTCAAATCTATCTTCAACTTCTTCCACGATGTATGCCAGAAATATCCAACAAACTTAGTATCTCGATCTGAAACTATGGTCCTTGGCAAACCATGTAGTCTCACCACTTCTCTGAAAAACAATTCTGCTACATGAACATCATCATTAGTCTTCTTGTAGGGAATGAAATGTGTCATCTTCAAAAAAATTTCAACTGCTACAAAAATTGAATCATGTCCCCACTGTGTCCTCAATAAACCAAGAACAAAGTCCATACTGATATCCTCCCAAGGCTTCTCTGGTATAGGTAATGGCTGATACAACCCTATATTTTGCTTCACTCCTTTCACCAGCTGACATAATCTGTAAATCTGTACAAATTTCTTCACATCTTGCTGCAATTGTGGCCAATAATAATTCTCACCAACCAAAGTAAGGGTTTTATCATGACCAAAATGTCCAGCCAATCCTCCACTATGCTTCTCCTTGATGAGATTCTCTCTCATAGAACTTCGTAGAATGCACAACTGACTCCCTCTGAATAGCATATCATCTTGGATGATAAAATCCAGCCATTTCATCCTGTCTAGAGTAACAGGTTCTGTACAAGCTTTCCAAGGTTCACCAAAATCAGGATCCTTTGGATACAAATTCTTGAGTTCCTTGAACCCAACCACTTCAATCTGCATCTCTATCAGCAATAGTTTCCTTCTGCTAAGAGCATCTACAACCCTATTAGACTTTCCACTCCTGTGTTTCAAAACAAATGTATAACTCTGCAAACACTCAACCCATTTCAAATGCCTCTGATTCAACTTTCCTTGACTATTCAAATATTGCAAAGCTTGATGATCAGTATACAAGACAAACTCTTTAGGAAGCAGATAATGTCTCCACTTCTTTAATACCTGAACTATAGCATAAATTCCTGATCATAAACAGAATATTTCCTCTTGGCATCATTTAACTTTTCACTGAAATAAGCAACAGATTTACCTTCTTGGCTCATAACAACTCCTATTGTAGTACCACTAGCATCACAATCTACTGGAAACACCTTATTAAAATCTAGAAGTGCTAAAATAGGTTGTTCCGTATCTTTTTGTTTCAACAATTGAAAACTCTTTTCTACCTTATTAGTCCACTTAAACTCTTTTCTATCCCCTCTCATTATTTCAGTCAAGGGTCCACAAATACTGCTAAAATTTTTGATAAACTTTCTGTAAAAGCTAGCCAAACCATGAAAAGATCTTACCTCAGTAGCACTCCTTGGAGTAGGCCATTCAAGGATAGCTTGTACCTTCTCTGGGTCCATTTTTAGACCTTCTACTCAAACTACAAATCCCAAATACACTAACTCTTTCTTCACAAAACTGCACTTCTTCAAATTAATCAATAATTTCTCATCTCTCAATTTCTCAAACACCATACGAATATGTATCATATGTTCCTCCATTGTCTTGCTAAAAATCAAAATATCATCTAGGTAAACAATGACAAACTTACCCAGAAATTCTTTTAGAACCTCGTTCATGAGCCGCATGAAAGTGCTCGATGCATTGGTTAGCCCAAAAGGCATGACAAACCACTCATACAGTCCTTCCTTTGTCTTGAAGCTAATCTTCCATTCATCTCCTTCTCTGATCCAAATCTAGTGATATCCACTCTTCAGATGTATCTTTGAGAAATACACAGCTCCACTCAAACAGTCCATAATATCATCCATTCGTGGCAATGGAAACCTATACTTGATTGTGATCTTGTTTATTGCTCTAGAATCTGTTCACATCCTCCATTCTCCATTCTTCTTTGGTGCTAATACTGCTGGTACAGTACATGGACTCAGGCTCTCCCAAATCAATCCCTTCTGTAACAACTCATGTACTTGTCTGTTCAACTCTTCACTTTCTGCTGGTGTCATTCTGTGTGCTGCCTTGTTTGGCAAACTGGCTCCTGGAATCAAATCCATCTGATGACTGATCTTCCTTACTGGTGGTAATCCATCAGGTACATTATCAGATACAATATCCTGAAACTCATTCAACAAATCTAGAACCTCTACAGGTACATCCTCTACTTCTTCTTTACTAGCTTTTGGAATTAAAGAAAAACACACATGCTCATGCCTCATACCATCTAGGAATTTTCTTCCATCAACAAAAGTTATTCTTGCATTACCACATACCTTTTCTTCGATCTCCTTCAATGGCTTTAGCTTATGTCACACTCCATCCTTTGTTAGGGAATAGGTATTCACAAGACCATCATGTACAACACATCTATCAAACTGCCATGGTCTACCCAACAACATATGACATGGATGCATAGATATTATATCACATAGTACCTCATCTTGGTACCCGCCGATCTTGAACTTTACCAGGCACTGTTCACTGACCACGACCTTATGGTCATCCTGCACCCAGGCAATCCGATATGGATGTGGGTGTTTCTATCTCTTGAGCTTCAACTTTGTCACCATCTCTTCTGACACCAAATTGTTAGTGCTTCCACTATCAATAATCACATCACAGCATTTACCCTCCTAATTACATCTAGTGTGAAACAGGCTCCTCCTTTGTTCAGGTTCATTCTCACCACTCAACAGGACTCTTCTATTAATCAATGTTTCTCCTCTTTCAGCATCTTCAGAATTTGATGATCTAGCATCTTCATCTACATGTGCAACTCTGGCCTAGCCTTCATTTCTCCTATCTGTTCTACCTTGGTGCTGAGGACATTCAAATGCCCTATGACCTTCTTCTCCACAGTGAAAACATGTTCTATGGAAGCCTCCTCTTCTTGAACCTTGTCCTCTTCCTCTTCCTCTCTGATCTCTATGATTCTGATTTTGGAAACGATTGGAATTGTTTCCTCTGTGATTCTAGCTGCTATTGGCCTCATCCTTCTTTTTCGGATCTTCATTTCAGCCACCATATGACCATCCACCAGATCTTCCACCACGACCTCTTCCATTTTGTCTACTCTCAAACTTCTTGTTCAGCTTTTCCTCTACTTTTAGGGAAAACTGGTATGCCTCCTCAATACTATTCATTTGAACTAGATTCAACTCTTCCTGAATGCTTGGCCTTAACCCATTAAGGTATCGGGCAACTTTCTCCTTATCAGCTTCTGCATGGCCTGTTCTGATGAGGAGTCGATAGAACTCCTCTGTATACTCCTGAACAGATCTTCCTGCTTTCTTCAAACTTTGCATTTTCTTTAGTAGGTCAAGCTCATAATCAATAGGAATGAACTGTCACTTCAATTTATCCACCATCTGATCCCATCTTGTGATTTTATCTTTCCCTCTTCTATTTCACTCGAATTGAATCTCTTGCCACCAAATCTTCGCATGACCTTTCAGTCTGGCCTTCACAAATTTGACCCTATCAGGATCCTTAACATCTTCATACTCAAAATATTCCTCACATTCATTGATCTAGTCGATCAATTCCTCTGGGTTAAGATTTCCAAAAAATGTAGGAACCTCAATCTTAGGTCTTTTCCCAATCTTGGAAATCACCTGAAAAAGTCTTTCTTCCTCCTAGTTCACAACTTCAGCTTCTCCTTCTTGATATTCTTCTTTGGCTTCATCCTCACTTTCATCTCTGACATTAAGATTCATTCCTCTGTGAATCTCTTCTTCCAATGCTAGCACTTGTCTTTGCAGCTCTCTAACCTTAGGTGTCACAGCACCAGCTCTTCCACCACATTCTCTTCACAGAGGCATTTTTGCGATGCGCGCTGAAACCCTAACCACGATCCTGGTGTAAACTGCCTCACAGTCGATGATCTATTTACACACTCAAGAAATCCTACTCTGATGCCACTTGATGAAGGGTGCTCCCCTTAATACCACAAACACATAACAGAAATAGAGAAATAACAACAATAATATGCAAGAACAGAAAATTGGCTTCTTATTATCTCCACAAATGTGGAATTACAAACTTTCAAAATTACAATATGCAAAGCCACATGGGCATTCCCTTACAATATTTTGTAGGACAAAGCCTCTAATCAATACCCAGATCTACTACCCAGAACTGCTCTAGACAACACTATGGGCCTTCTTTATATAGGCAATTTCCACCGCCCAAGAAGGTTCTAGAAATTTAGCCCTTAGGGCCAACCAAACTTAGAATTATTTTATTTTACAATTTATTACATCAAAGTCAGCTCAAAATGAGTTTTGAAACCCAAACAAAAATTTTGAAGAAAAATTATTTTCTGCCATTTCGGGTGGCCCGACTTCTAGAGACCATAAGTCATCACCAGTTGACCCGATTGACTATTATAACCCCATTTTGAAAATGCCACGAAGCACTCTACAGGCTTGACCCATGCAAAGCACCCATCACCCAAATTTTCAACCTCATCTGGGGCCTCTAAAGCCTTCAAAACTGAGTTTGAAGTTTCTGTACCTTGCTGCCAATACCGAAAATCTTCAATATCTTCAAAACTACACCTGATCTAGCCATGAAACTTTGCTGGCAGGCTGATATGACTGAGATGAACCTCCATATGTAAAATCAGACATTCCGAGATTGTAAGACCAACTTACTAAAAATAGCAAGTTTCCATAAATAGCAACTCTGCACAAGATAGCCCTTATTGAATACAAAAATAGAAATATTTTTGGGTGATGCAAGATTGCTCTTACACCCAGGATGCTCCTGCATCATGTAATCAAAGATCTTCAAGCACAATACAATGATTTTATCAATTATCACAAGAAATTCTTCCAAGTAATCTACCTAAGATCAAATTTGGCTTTTAAATGGCTCTAATGAGGTAGGCTTGCTAATTGATCAAGGATTTAGTATGGATTCCGTTCAAAATGGATCTTAAAATTTCATCCCCCAAGACAAAACTGAATTTTAAGCCTTACTTGTCAAAGCTTTGCCTTCTCTGTTGAATCTACTCTTTGGATTTTTTTGACCTTACGGTGCCTGCTCATTTACAGTAAAAACATATAGACAAAGAGTAAGATAATTGAATTTATCAATTTGACAACAAATTAAAACAACAGATAGTAAGCGCCATTGTCCAGCTAATACGCGTGATCAAACTATTTGCAGGTGTAACTTTAATAATAGCAAGTGTCCCTTTCCAGTGACACGAGCGACATTGAAAGTTAATCAGGTGTAAACAATTTATCTGCTAAGCATAAAAAGTATTGCAAATTGCGTAAAATGATTTATTTAAAGTGATAATTTAAAAAATGCTAGGTGTGAATTAGCAAATAGTAGGCATGACTGTCTCTGTAAATTGCACAGTTAAAGTATGTCACATGCAGTGACAAAGAGTAGATAGGTGACACTTCTTAAGTCACAGGCATGACTTTAGGAGAAAAGGCTACAAAATTTATCTCGCAGGCGTGAGCATCCATCTTGTAGGCGGTTAGAAAGAATTTAAGATAGAAGAGAAGTGATCGACCAGGCATGAGTTAGCAACTTTTAGGCGTCAGAACAGTGATCTGAAGCATCATCAAAATGATTGTAGGTGTGAATGAATTCTTTGTACACATGACTTCACCTCTTTTCTGCATAAAATTCATGGAGAAGTGAAAATATAAGCACACAAAATATGATGAAAATGCTAAAATGAGGCTTAGAGCCCCATAGTGGGTGCCATTTTGTATACTAGGGAAAGTATGTTCATAGAATTAAGGTTGAACAATAAATGAAATAGTAACTAAATAAACCACAATAGAACAACTATTTAGCAAATTAATGATCAATTGAGCATCCTATGGCTCTCTAACTAAGAATGTTCATGCAAAGCTCTCAGCAAGCTTCCATTAATGACAGTCCTAGAATGAGAATGATAAGATAAACAAGTTAAAGATAACAATTATATCAAAGTAAATGACAATTAAGCTCTCAAATACCTTTCTAAACTTAAATTACAAGAGGTTCAATGCAATTCTCAGATGTGTGGTTTATAATAATGAAGGAATTTGGTCTTCCTTTTATAGATTTTCCAATGGTAGGGGGTGTAGTTGTGTTTGATCATGATTAAACCTTGGTTGAGTCCTTCATTCCACCATTTGAAGACAATGTAAATTTTGTGTCCTCAAAGCTTGGGACAAGTAGACAAGATCAATGGACAAGATTCTCTTTCACTTTGAGTGATTGAGATTGAATTTAGCTTGATCCATGTGAATGACTTTCGTTAAATATCATTGGTTGATTGAATTTCCTCTCCTTTTGGGTTGTTGAGAGTAATTGAGATTTATTAATTAATTTAATTGATTTATTTTAGCCATGTACCCCTTGAATGGGTTGAATTTAATTTAATCCAAGACTATACAATTAATTCATTTAATTATATTTTGATTTGATTGCACTTGATTAAAATGCTCTCAATTTTGATTGATCTAGAATTAAGACTTGATTTTAATTTTGATTGGCTAATTATGAATTGTGATTCAATTACTTCAATTATGTCCTTGAATTTCTTTGTCCATTTTTAGGTGATTACAGTTACTTATGTTGAAAAGCTACCATGTTACCAACTTTAAATAATAAGCTCCAAGGACAAAGCCAAACCACTTTTGTATGAGGAGACAAAATTCAAAGAGCCCATGAGCTATCATTCATATTATAGAGGTGAGATGTAGTTCTATCAAAGGAGTAAGTTTCCATTGTTTAATGGATGTGAGACTAAAGTGAAGTACAATGTCTCAAATCACTACCAACTAGATTAACAAGAATGCTTTGTCGCAAACATGAGATACAAATTAGTTACAAAAAATATTAAATCTTCTAATGAAATGTCATTATTCACCAAATCAAAGATTATTTTATCATTAAAATGGCTACACAATATTTTATTTTATCGATTAAATTTTTGGCTAGGGGTATGACCAATAAAACACTTCAATGAATTATTAGAATAACCACACTAGGTACAAATCATAAATCATAGAAAATAGCTCACCAATTAAAGTTTATAAATGAGAGTATCTATAACACATAATCACCAAATTTAAGTCAATGTGGAGAACACCAAGGCATATAGTAAATGGAAATAAAAATAATCGTAACCCTTCATCAGTGTCAAAATAGACACTCTACTTGTGAAATAGAATAGATAGACCAATCAATGATAATATGCCTATAATATGATCAGCTTCCTTTGATCATGTATGAATCTTGGGAGAGGAGGACATACTTGAAGAGTGGAGGATTTAAAAAATGTACAACCTATTGGAAATTTGGCTAAGTAGGATATCACAATGTTGTCATTATGGAAACATATACTCAGCATTAAGACAACATGATCAGAGGAAGAAGTTCTCTATGAGCACATATGAAAATTGTCTAAGTATAACAGTGTTTACTAGTCTTCATAGAGATAGTTTTGATTAGTGATGTTCACAAAAGAAATTTTAGTGCATTTTCACTTGAACATAGATCATTCTATGTATATCGAAACTACATATGAGAGCGCAAGTATTTATGGCATGTACGAAAAGAGATATCTATGTTTTACAGAGACAATGTTGAGCTAACCAGAATAGAGCAGCAATCAGAGTATGATTATATTAAGTTAAGGGATTATTTTTATTTATCAAAATAATGACTTAACTAATTATGGATGACATCCTAGATGTTAACCCTAAGGTAGCATATAATGATTTTATGTTTTGAAGAGAGAATAATGTATTGTAAGCCGATAGGAAATTATTTTGTAATAGCTTGTAAATAAGTAAGACTAATGTAATGCAAAGATGTATGAAGTTGTAAAAAGCTATAAGAAGTTGATATATGATATATATGATGCCAAATTGTAAGTTGTAAAGAAGCAAGTATTGTATAGAAGAGCAAACATCGTACAAAGCTAGATCAGAATAATATACTTATTCGGCAGTACTAAAAGGTTTTTGTATCTTACCTTTTATCTTAAGTTATCATTGTATATTGCATGTTCTGGTAGTGAGCTTATCTTGTAGATATCTTTGTTTTGTAATAGCAACTCCTAACAGGTTTGAGGCTTCTAACAAGGCCTTAGTCCTTTAATTCAACATCCTTAACCAGATACTTTTGATTAGTGAATCTATTATGGGTATAATCCCCACCAAGGTTTTCCCTTGGCTAGGGTTTCCTCGAGAACAATCATGGTGTTATCAGTGCATTTATTTTATTGTTATGTTTCTTATTCATTTTACATAGTTTAGTTTCTTATGCAAGCTACAAGTACATTTCATATATCCATAATTGGGCAAAAGTAAAAGTTTTTCAAATAATGATTCACCTCCCCCTCTTAGTATTTCCTATTTCTAAAAATTGGTATCAGAGCTTAGTTACTCTGAACAAAGTTATGCGGAGAAAGCCTAACATTTTGAGTAAGATCTCTATGAATATGGTTCAATTGCAAAAATTTTTTGATGAAGCTCTTGAACAGATTGCTATTCTTACTAAAGAAAGAGATACACTAAAGGAGAAATCAGATAATGTGAAATATTATATTGAGAAACTAAAGAAAAGATAGAAGGTCTAAGATCAAAGAAAGAACCTACAAGTCAAATCAAGGACTGTGATGAAGATTCACAACTGCAGAAAGAAAATGAGATCCGTAAGTATGAGATAAAGATTGTAGATCTGAAATTAAGTTTGAAAGATGATAACAACACAAATGAATCAAATTTGAAATCTGAAAAATTAAGATATGAGATCTAAACTTACCAAAGTAACATCTGAACTTGAGACTACAAAATTGTAGTATGCTGAACTTGAGAAATACAACACAATTGTGAAAGGAGAAGTAACCTAGTCTAAACATCTTTTGAAATTATACTCCAGTAGTGAAAATATTGATGAAAAAATTTATTATCAAAAACTCTGCTATGATAAAAAAATGGTCTTTGATACTTTGAAGATAAATTCCCAAAGAAGATTGAAGAAGGAAAAGAACCAGATCCTGAACAACTTGAGAATAAAGATGAAAAGAAACTAGATGAATCTAATAAATCTGAAGATATATCTAACCCACCTCAGCAAGATGAACCACCTAAAGAGATGCGAAGAGAATTTAAAGGTAGATATTTTTCATGCAATTCTTTTAGATACTTGAAAAGAGATTGTACAAGTAAGAAATTCAAACATATCTCTGGTTATCATTATAATTGTCATGGTTTTGGACATAGAGCTATTGATTGTAAGAAACCTAGATCTAACAATAATTGTAATAGTACAATGTTTAGAAATACTAACCATGCAGATAAGATACCTATTGAAGAAATGAACAAAATAAATGGAGTTATGTGTTATAGATGCAACAAATTTGGACACATTGCCAAAAATTGCAGATCACAAATCAGCTAGTCAGGACCAAGATATGGAAACAATGGAATAATTTGTCAGATATGCAATAACATTGGTCACATAGAGAGGTATTTTAGAATGAACAACATGAGAAATCCTAATCCTAGACAAAATGCAAACTATACCATGAAAAATATGAACACCAACAATAGTCAAAAAGAAAGTTGCAATAACTTGGAGGAAATTGAGTTTGCTAAAGCTATAGATCAAGTGATCACACTCAATATACCAGGAAATCAATCAGGTGAAGTATTTGAGAGTAATTTTGAATCATTTACCAACTCATCCCAAAGTAATTAAGCATAAATTTCATGAACTATGTATTACAATAAGCATAAGAATAGTATAGAATTTAGAGTAAAGTTAAATTAAGCCTTACAAAGTCAATATGAGCTAGTATATGATATAAGGAAGCTATGGTTAAGAATGCATGAATTTATGAACATGTATGAGAGTACACGAAAAAGAATGAAGTTTTGCAGGTAACTAGGAATAGCTTTTAGCATGAATGCACTTAATAAATTAATGTGATGACTTTATCTTGAGAGATTTGAAAGATAAGAGCAGATTATTGAGATTAGTTGATCATTCAAGTGTTAACAAGAGATGTAGAGAGATATACAGTGGAGTTTGAAAGCATTTTACAAGATTTGGAGATAGATTCTTCCCCAGATCTACACAAAGCCTTAAATCATGATTCTGAGAAATTGAATGGACATAATCATAAAGGTATACTTAAGACATCCCATTGATAAAGTGAATGAGTGTGTAACCCTTGTCATAAATACCTTTCAGAATGAAATGAGAATAAGATAAGGATTCCACCATCTATTATTGAGAAGTATAAGAGTGAGATATGTTTCTTAGTGGATACTCATTTTACTTACATTGAGGTAGTAGAACCAAGGTTAGAGTTTGTAGACCCTCTTGAGTATGAGGTATCTAAAGAAGAAGTTGAAGGTTATGCAAGAAGGATACTTAAGAGTAGTTTGGATGCCAAGAGTTCTATATTTGGAACATATGAAGAAAACTTTAGTACAAAACAATAGTCATGGGTGCAGAAATATGAAGAAAACTTTAGTTTACAAGCATGACCAAGCATGAATTTATCATTATGAAGAAGAAAGAAACAATAACTAGGGATATTGGATAGAAATAAGTGTTTTGAGTTTCACCCTTAACAATCCATACAACCGCTATTGAGGATATTCAGGATATTGAGGAAGATATTGTAGAATTGGATGTGCCGACAGTGAGAAAGTCCACTAGATCCACATCTACTACACCAAATAAGAGATTTAAAGAGATGGAAATTTGACCAGGATAGAGATAAAAAAAAGAAAACCATCTTTACACCAGTACAAAGGATAAGGACTCTAGTTGAACCAAAAGATGATGAAGAGGCAGGCAACAACAAAAAGAAGCAATGGAAGCCCAAGATTGACAAAGTGAACCCTTTAATCATAAATGAAGGATATTTCACCAAATTGAACAAGTATTATGAAATGCACAACAACTTTCAGAGGCTGAATCTTGAAAATATAGTTATCAGACACATGATTCTTCCTGACAAGAAGTTTGAAGACATACAAGGCAAGATTCCAGATAATTTATATGAGAAGTTGATAAATAGAAAAAAGAGAGTAGTAGAAGTGTTGGGAGTTACCTTTGATCTTCAACTTGTAGATTTATACTGATGGATAACTCTAATATAACTTTGACTCTATAACCAATCCAAAGTCTACAAGGAAGAGGGCCAATTAACAAGGACCAAAAGAGATCCTCCTACACTTTGAGCCTTAATGCTTAGGCAGGTGTACCCTTGACTCACTTCTTCAAAGGAGTCATAAAATGTTATGCCAATATACTCTTCACTAACTAATTTAAGATTTTATCATTTAATGTGTGTGTGTATGGTTGACAACAATGAAATGCCTCCAAAGGATGGACCAGTGCCTTAACCTAGGGAAAAGAGTCACCCAATTACATACATCAACTGAATACCTTAATTCAAACACAATTGAATCTAGGATAAGTGCTTTGCCTATTACCCGTCTCTGTCAAACACAAGGAAATCAGATTCCTGCTTGGTTGCAAACTCACTGAACCCACCTAAAAGACTTTAATCCTAACTTTGTTAGGAACTCAGAGATGAATTCACAATACTCTTTGTTTACCATATGCTAATAAACTTTGTGACACTAACATATATGAGTTTCGAACCGAAACAAGAAGACATACACAAAGGCAAGATTGGAACTCAATAGCATTCTCATTACTATATTCAGAATCAATAAACAATCAGAACAACACAAGGATAGGAAAAGATATAAAATTTAGCTCCTCTATCAGTAAAACACCATGAACAATGAGCCTGGGACCAAAGAAAGTTTTGGAACCCACACAAAATCAAAATTTTTGCAACTTATACTCCCTAGTCATCTTGCAATTCTCAAAGAGAATGTAACAAGCTATGCATGACTTAGGGTTAGTGTTTCAACCACCCAACCAAATGGAAATGGTCAAAAATTAATTGCAGGGGAAGAAACCCAGGAAACTAGGAGAAAGATAGATCTGAGAGTGATCCTCAATCATGATAAATTCTCTGTGAAGGTACTGAGAACCACAAAAATGCTCAAAATGTCAACCCTGCAACATGCCTCGAGCACAAAACCACATAGTACAAACCCTACAAATGAACATAGCACACCATGGACCACACTGCAATAGCAAATAGATCATTTCCCGCTAGCTCCAGTCGCCTCTATATTGAATTCTAGTCCTTTTTGTCACTGGAAACCCTTTAAAATTTTGAATTTGAATAATAACGGTCAATTCCATGGCACTTGTAGCAAATCGATGGTCGACATGCAAATCTGAACCAACTTTAAGTCCTGACTGTTAGATCCTCATGTTTCATGGTCTCTTAAATCTTAACTCAACTGCCACACTGGGTTTACTTTTAGCGAACACGTGACAAAGCATATCCTATTCGCTGGATGAAAATCTTAACCCACCTTTAACTTTGTGAACTGGCCACTATAGGAAAACACTAACCTCGGCCCCACATCTAGCGAACTAGTGATAAAAGGTCACCGCAAGTTCATGAAACACTTTATCCATCTACTAGAAGGTTTAGTGATTACAAAAACACTTGTTTACTAAAGCGCTAAAAAAATTAGAGAACTGCCATCATTTCACATGAACAAGCAAAACCTTTATAAATTTCGCAGCCGCTAAACACTTATCCCAACCGCCAAAAGATTGAGAAACTTTGATCGGGACCGCATCAGGAAGATCAAGGACCGTCTAAAATTCACAAAGACCTCCAAGATTCTATCAGATTTCACACCCACCATCGGATTGAGAATCTCCTCCCTACCCTGACAACCCTCTAACATGATACAAAATCAATGGTCATCGCAAGATCTTAAGTGTCTGACACACTCAATGAGATCATACGTCATTCATTGATTCACTGACATGATCAGGACTCACTAACACATTTGAAAGCTCAGGTCCCACTAACAACAAGCCACTGTGCAAATACACGGATGAATCAAATAGTGCCAACTGTGCATACTTGTCAATGGACCCGCCTACCTTCCTTATGAGAATCAACAGTTGTCGCTATACCGCTGCATTAAAGGATGAGTATGTTTCATTAATGGTATAACGATAGCCACAAGATTAAATCAAACTTTAAACAACCTAAATGCCAAGAAGACTGATCCCACTGATAGGATTTCACCTCATACCACGTGGACCAATAAAAAAAACCTCCAAATTAGAATACCTGGCAAGTGGACCCGCATGAGAAAAAGGCTACATCATACAAAGAATCAATGGTCATCTCAAGATCTTATGTGTCTGACACATCGCTTAACAAGATACACTCACCATTAGATGGAGATGGTGTCAGAGCTAGGCCCAGGGAAAATAAAGGCTGCCGAAACATAGGAAAATATTAAAGCATGACTTAGGGAAAATATTTCAGTAGGGAACTATAGGAAAATATTAAAGGCCACTGGGGTAAAGACTTAGGAAATATTTAAATAGGGCCGAACAAAAATATAAAGCACATGTGAAATAGCACCATTGAGTGACTTGCAAAAAGTAACATCAAAATAGAATAAGGCTAGGGTTTAGACAAAGGGTTTTCTATGCAACAGCTATATTTTCAAAAATTTGAACTAGGGCTAAAGGCAAAGACCTAAAATTAATAGCAGAGACTAGGGGAAAAGGGCTAGAGCCATGAAATTTTTTGCACATGCTAACAGTGGCTCTGTCAAGGGATGTATGCCTCCTGTAGGCATAGCAAGGATCTAGAATCACTAGTTAAAGTAGACCATCCCACTAGAAAAAATGCACACAACAGGGAACAAGCAAGGCAGAACAGGCAATAGGACCAAAAATTGATAGACCGGGACAAAACAAGGTAGGGGCAAGTAGCTATTTATAGAATCTACAATATATACAAACCTAACTACTGTTCATGGAAAATAAGATACCTCAAGAGAATTATTTCTTCAAGTATTGTCCATGAACTCGCAATTCCTGAATATCACCATTTAATTCCTTGATAATATATGAATCTTGGCCCCATTTCTCATCAATTAGATATGGCCCTAGCCAGATGGGATCAAACTTACCATGTTTTCATTTATCCTCTAGTCTAGCATTCCAAACTAACACCAAATCACCTGGCTCAAACTTCCTGTCAACAGTTTTCGTATCATACAAATTCTTAACCTGCAACTGCAATTTGGCATTCCTTGCAACTAACTCTCTTCTAGTCTCATCTAACCTAATGAGGTCCTCAATTCTCAATTGCATCTCATCATCTATGTCATCATCATATAACTGAACAAATTTATACATTTCCAACAAATTATTCTGAGGCATTCTTGCATGTATTCCATATACTAAGTGAAATGGTGCACAACCAATTGCCCTCTTCATAGTAACCCTATCAGCCCATAGGGCTAATGGCAGCTTTGAATTCCATGCTCTCTTATTCTTTTCAAGAATCCTCCTTAGGATTTTAATCAAACTCTTATTAGTAGATTCTTCCTGTCCATTTCCTTGTGGATGATAAGGTGAGGAATTAGAAATCTGAATTCCTAAACCTTTACAAAAGTTCTTATATTTAGAAAACCTAAAGCACATTGCATTGTCACTTACTATTCTCTCAGGGCAACCAAACCTTGTAACAATATTATTCAACATAAAATCAATTACCACCTTACTAGTTGCATTTCTTGTAGGTATAGCCTCTACCCACTTTGTAAAGTAATCAGTTGTAACTTAAATCCATGAGTGTCCTCCACTAGACTTATTTTGTATCTCCCCTATGAAATAAATTCCCCATTGTTTGAAAGGAGTTTGACCTTCTATTGGCTTTAATGGCACATTACCTAAAAATTTAATCTTACCAAAGAACCTTTGAGAAGCATCACACCTCCTCACCAACTGTTCTACATCCTTGAAGATTGTGGGCCACCAGAATCCTGCTCTCAGGATTTTATGAGCAGTTTTTTTACCCATATAATGTCCACCACAAACTCCCTCATGCATTTCCTTTAACATAACTTCATCCTAATTTTCATCTACACACTTCAACAATATGCAATCCAAATTATTTCTATACAATTTACACTTCACAATTACATACTTGATGGCCTATAATTTCAGTGTCCTCTTCTCATTATCATTCCTATTATCTGGGCATTTCATGTTTCTCAAGTAATAGATGATAACTTGATACCAAATACAATCATCCATATCACATGTATAATCAATTTTAGAATGATTCACTTGATTTGCATCAAGATTGGATTGAGCCATCAGTTTTGCCAATCCTTGTCCTCTAACCAATTTAGTAATCTAGATGTCAACATTGAATTCTTGGATCCTATTGATCCATTTGCATCTTCTCCTAGACACCTCTTGCTATGAGAAAATATCCTTCATAGCTGCACTTGGCACAAAAGCAACCACAACTGCCCCCATCAAGTAACACCTAAAAGCCTTGATTGCTTCACAAGTGCATATGCTTGTTTTTCATTTATGTCATATTTCAATTCAGTAGCCTGCAAAGATTTACTAAAAAATGCAATAGGCTACTCAAAACCATCCTTATTCTTTTGTAACAAAATTGCAACAATAGTGTGTAGAGATGCAAAGGAGAAGATGTGCATTGGGACATTATAATCAGGTGCCTTAAGCACTGGTGCATCTTTGATAGCCTACTTGATATTTTTGAAAGCCTCATCAGGCTCACCCTCCCAATTGATTCTAGATCTCTTCTTCAACATCTTAGAAATAGGTCTAGTAACCTCTGCAAAATTTGTCACAAACCTTCTTAAGAAATTGACTTGAACAAAGAAGGACTGAATCCCTTTAACATTCTTTGGTCTCTGAATTTTATCAATAGTTGCTACCCTTTCAGGGTCAATTCTCACTCCTTGCTTCCCAACTAAGTGGCCAAGCAACTTACCTTCAATGACACCAAAAGAAAATTTCCTTGGGTTTAATGAAATTCCAAATTCCAAGGCCCTCACAAATATTTTTTCTAAATAAATACAGTGATCTTCTTCCTTCTTGGACTAGGCAGTTAAATCATCTTCATACATAATAAGGAAATCATTTATGAAATCTGAAAAGGCAACATCCATTTCCCTCTGAAAAGTAGCACTAGCATTTGTGATGCCAAAAGGCATTCTCACATAAACATATGTCCCCCAAGGTGTAGTGAAACTTGTCTTGAATTGCTCTGATTCCTTGATAATTACCTGATTGTAACCAGAGAAACCATCCATCATAGACATCAATTATGATCTGGTTACTCTCTGCAACATAGCTTCCATATTAGGCAAATAATAATTATCTTTTAATGAGTTGACATTCAAATTCCTGAAGTCTACACAAAGCCTAATGTCACCATTTTTCTTTCTCATAGGAAGAAGGTTTGAAACCTAAGAAGAGTGCCTTATAGGCTTGATAATTCCAGCATCTCTTAGCTTCATTAACTCTTCTTGAATCTTGGGTGCCAAAGTGGGATTAATAGGCCTTTTCTTTTGTTAGAAAGGTTTAGCATCTCTATAAACCTTTAGGTCATCATATGACCATGCAAAAACATGCTTGAATTTTCTCAATAATTCAATCAAAGATTTCTTTAGCTTTTGTGATATATCTCTACCAATGTATATGCTTTTGGGTGCTTCATGTGTTCCAAAATTTATCTCCTCTAGATCAACATGATCTTCTGTTTTGATATTCTTCTGAACTCTATCCTGGTTATCAAAGATAGTCTCCAAAACAACAAGTCCCTTAGGCACCTTGTTAGTTCTAAGTTGAATGACCTCATTGCCAATGACAACCTCTTTTCCTTCTACTGACTCAACCAAGGCTGAACAATCAAATTCCTGACCATGATACTGATCCTCACAATTCATAAACTTTAAGATATCATTATCATCATCAAAAACTTGCCAATTTTAAATATTGTCTGGTATGCTAGGCCTAGCCTGAATTTCAATTTTAGAGATACCAAAAAATGTAATATCATTGGGATTGATTGCAATATTGTTCAATCAAATCCCAAACTGCATTCATATATTGTTTCAACCTTTTGTTCTTGGAAGCATATATTGACCTAACTTGGGACACAACCAACTCAGAATCACCAACAACACTCAAACATTTAATACTATGTTTTTGTGCCAACCTTAATCCTAACAACAAAGCCTCATATTTTGCTATATTGTTGGTACAAAAGAAATTCGATGTGGAAGAAAATTTGTAGGTGTTTCCATCAGGAGAAATAAGTAAGATACCTACTCCTGCTCCATCCTTGCAATTTGCACCATCAAAGTACATTACCCACAAATCACCCTTCATAGAATTAGCACTTACCTCAACAGACATAGGTGACAAAGTAGGTTCATTTTCAAATATAGGGATCTATGCCCTAAAAGCATTAATATTAGTATCCACAAAATATGTAGTTTCATTGTTAATATTTCTCTCAATCATGTGGCATACCCTTGGCTCTCATTCAATCTTGACAAACTGATCATCAATCTTGAAAGTGGCACAAGACAGATCACACTATAAACTTCCACCCATGGTAGCACTCCATCTTATAGATAGCAGCATCTCATAATGAGGAGGGATGTCCACTACCAAAACACTCATTATTAACTCTTTCTCTAGATATGTTTCCAACCTATATGGCATTGCATTGATTGTCACAATAATAGGTACCTCCCTCTGATCCATTGCACAACATCTGCCTTGCACTGTATCAACTGTAAGGCCCAACTTCTACATGATTTTGAAAGGCATAATAGTATTAGAGGCACCACTATCAATCATACAATTTCTTAATTTCATTCCATTGACAAGAACACTTAAAAAGAATGGATCAATATTTTCAAGGCTGGCATTGATAGAACTATACAAATATATTGGAGGAATTTGAGACATAATTCCTTGAGCAGCAACATCTTTTAAAGCTTTATCCTGAAATCCATTGCATGCAACATCATTGTTATGAACATTATCTACCCATGCAATAGCTCTATCTTTGTGTTTAGGGATCCTCAACAATTTTGACAATGGAACCTTAACTGTAATTTAGGACAATATAAATAACACATCAATAGGAGCAAAAGAAGGAATCACAATCTGCACCGCCTTATTATCCTTTTGTTTATCTGATATATTAGGAGTATTGGCCATCCTCATTTTTTCAACCTTAGCCATTGTGTTAACTGGCCTCTCAATCTCACTAGAAATTTTTTCAATTCTAACTCCCTTAAGCTCACAATTCTTACCTTTTACATTCTTAAATTTCACCATGTGGTCACCTTTTGATTTGTTCTCATTAGTCTCTCTGGAGTTAGTACTCTTTATGAACATTCCTGCAGCTTTCTCATTTGTATTCCTTGCCACCATGCCTCTAGTTTTCACTTGGGCAATCATTTGTACAGTAGTCCTATCCGTCTCTTCTCTAGAAGGTCTTCTCAAATTTACTGGCTCAGAAGAAGAGTTCATGCTACATGTCTTCCTATCAATATCTTCACTATCAAAAAAAGCCTCTTGATGAAAAAGGGCTTGATTATGTCTCTTCACATTTATATCTACCTCTTCATCAAAATTATAATCATCTTCATATCCTAGATATGAAGAAGCCATGTTGCATCCAACATCATCTTGATCTTCTTCTTGATCTATCTCCTCATTGCCACAATCCTGATTTGTAGCCATAGAATGTGCAACCACACAATGCTCTATAGAATGAGGGGACTGGCATGTAACACACCAAGGTATGTCCTCCATGACATTTATTGAAACCCTTTGTAGAGGTTTAGGGACACCTCTATCATTATTTCCTCTTGCAGTAGGGATAATAGGCTTGCCATCCTTCCATTGGGTGTTGTAGGGGTAGTTCTACAATCTATTCTACTTATTGAAATTGTTGTTGAACTAAGGCCTTTCTTTGGTAGGAGCACTGATGTTCCTATTTTTAGGTGCCTTCAAATCCTTCAATTCATTGAGCACCTTATCCAATTTATCTTCTTCTTTCCTCCTAGCTCCAACATTCTTATTACTTTCATTTTTGTATTTCTTATCCCCAAACAACTTTGGATCATCTCTCTTTTCCACCCAATTTCCCTGATATTTTCATATTATTCTCAATGTTGACAACAATCCTAAAAGCACCCCTAAGAGTTCTTGGTTCCTTGTCCCTAAACAAATATCCCATCTTTCCATCAAATGCATTGAAGTATGTGGTCAAACAGACATTGTCATCTAACCACATAACTTGGAACAACTTACGCATACCCTTCTGAAATCTCATGTTGAATTCAGTTGCAATCTCATTCTAATTTTTCCTTATGGTATTGAGTTCATTCAACATGAAACTAGCATTAGGCCTATCACCATACTTCTCTTTAAAACATCTCTCAAAGGAATCCCATGTCTCAATACATTTATCAGGAAGTCTCTTAAACCAATCTCTAGCATCCTCCATTAGAGATTGAATAAATAATTTCATGAGTACATCCTCATGCTCTACCTCATAATCATTAAGCATATCAACAAATAACCTAAGATGCTCCTCACAACTAATAGCATAATTACTAGTAAACTTAGGTACCTTATCCCTTATATCATTTGGAAAAGCATTCTGGTAACCAAGAATTCCATCAAAACTAATTTTCCTATAGCCTTCTAGTTGCATAGGTCTTCTTTGAAAACTTGAACTAGTGTTAACCCTAGGATTAACATTAGCATTTACATTTCTATCTACTTGTGCATTCGACTGCTACCTAGGATCAACACCTATCCTAGTAGATGAATAAGGAAATGAACTAGTAGCATTACTAAGTGGAACAGTAGTAGTCATAGATGGCATACCTAGTTCAATAGTAGATGGACCAAGAGCATTAGCTGATGAAGCCTTCAAGAACTAGATCTTTCTTCTCTTTTTTGCAATGGAAGCTTGAATTTTAGCCTTCTCTATTCGCTTGCAAGGTCCTCATCTTATTTTCTTCTTCTTTCTATCTTTGTGTCCCTTACTTGAATTGGGTGGTGGGACCCCTAGTATTGTCAATGATTTGCTTGTTTGATGTCCCACCATCTTCTGCTTTCCTCTCTCACCAGCGGCAATAGTAGGCCTAGTGATCTCATGCCCATATTTAGCTTTAGGAAAAGGAACATAACCTTGCACTTGTCTAACCACAAAGCCCTCCTCATCAAATTCATGATCTTGCAGTAAGCGCTCTTGTTGACTCCTCAAAAGCTTCAAGATCACCAAAGACATCATGTTGCAAAGTCTTAGATGTAGAAGCAAGCATCTTGTTTCTCTCCTTCATTTCATTAATTCTTCTAAGGAGAGACTGGCTTTCTATTAGAGTATTCACTTTCTTAGCCTCTCTCTCCTCTTGTAACCTCTTATGTATGGCATCCTAATCTACCAACTGTAACCTTAATGTATTTAAATCATCAGGATCTACCATAATGTCATCAAAACCTAATGACACATCCATATTGGAAAGATTTTGATATTGGAACTGCACTTGCCTAGGTCTCATGGGTTCTCTTCTGAAATTATCTTCATCAAGATCTAAATAAATCTCCAAACCCATCTCTCTAGCTTTTTCATCTTGACCTGCAGGCAATGGACCCTTCTCCTGAAATATAGCCTCTAAGGTATCATAAAATCTATCTTCAGAGTGACCACCATTTGATCTAGAAACTCTATCTTGTTAACCTTCCTCACTTGAGGAAACATGTGGTGCTCTACCTCTAGTACTTCTTTGTTCTCTAATGGGAGCACTAGTAGACTCACCATTCCTTCCAATCCAACTCTTCTTCTCCTATCTAGGCAATTTCTCCAGAGTGACCTTTGGATTCTTTCTGACAAAGGACCTAGTATTCCTCCTTTTATCCATGATTTATAGTTTATAGCACTGGTATTAACCTTTTGAGTCACCACCCACCTACATGGGAAAACCTTCAACTGAACACAATAGGAAAACAAGAGTGCACTTAATAACCTTTATCTCTAGACTCTCCCTAGTAGAGTCACCATTTTGTTGGGGACTCGGATGGGTAAATCAATCTGTTCAACAAAAGATTTTGATTTTAACAATATAGTCCCAACCAGAGATCCTAACAGATATACTTCTTCATTGTTTTTTCTCCCCAGCAGAGTCACCATTTTGTTGGGAGTTCCCTTTGATCTTCAACTTGTAGATTTATACTTTGATGGATAACTCTAATATAACTTTGACTCTATAACCACTCCAAAGTCTACAAGGAAGAGGGCCAATTAACAAGGATAAAAAGAGATCCTCCTACACTTGAGCCTTAATGCTTAGGTGGGTGTACCCTTGACTCACTTCTTCAAAGGAGTCATAAAATTTTATGCCAATATACTCTTTACTAACTAATTTAAGAATTTATCATTTAATGTGTATGTGTATGGTTGACAACAATGAAATGCCTCTAGAGGATGGACCAGCACCTTAACCTAGGGCAAAGAGTCACCTAATTACATACATCAACTGAATACCTTAATTCAAACACAATTGAATCCAGGATAAGTGCTTTGCCTATTACCCCTCTCTCTCAGACACAAGGACATCAGAGTCCTGCTTGGTTGCAAACTCACTGAACCCACCTAAAAGACTTTAATCCTAACTTTTTTAGGAACTCAGAGATGACTTCACAATACTCTTTGCTTACCATATGCTAATACACTTTGTGACACTAACATATATGAGTTTAGAACCGAAACAAGAAGACATACACAAATGCAAGATTGGAACTCAATAGCATTCTGATTAATATATTCAAAATCAATACACAATCAAAACAACACAAGGATAGGAAAAGATACAAAATCCAACTCCTCTATCAGTAAAACACCATGAACAATGAGCCTAGGACTAAAGAAAGTTTTGGAACCCACACAAAATCAAAATTTATGCAGCTTATATCCCTAGTCGTCTTGGAATTCTCAAAGACAATGCAACAAGCTACAAATGACTTAGTGTTAGAGTTTCAACCACCCAACCAACTGGAAATGGTCAAAAATTAATTACAGGGGAAGAAACCTAGGAAACAAGGAGAAAGAAAGATCTCAAAGTGATCCTCAATGATGAAAAATTCTTTGTCAAGGTACTGAGAACCACAAAAATGCTCAAAATGTCAACCTTGCAACACACCTCAAGCACAAAACCACACAGTAAAAACCCTACAAATGAACATGGCACACCGTGGACCACACTGCAATAGTAAACAGATCATTTCCCACCAGCTCTAATCACCTCTGCATTCAATTCTAGTACTTCCCGTTGCTAGAAACCCTTCAAAAAATTTAATTTGAATAATAACTATCAATTCCATGGTGCTTGTAGCAAATCGGCGGTCAACATTCAAATCTGAACCAACTTTAAGTCCTAGTCGTTAGATCCTCATGTTTCACGGTCTCTTAAATCTTAACTCGACTACTACCCTGGGTTTACTTTAAGTGAACACGTGACAAAGCATATACTATTTGCGGGATGAAAATCTTAACCCACCTTTAACTTTGGGAACTAGCCACTATAGGAAAACACTAACCTCGGCCCCACATCTAGCAAACTAGCAACAAAATGTCACTGCTAGTTCATGAAACACTTTATCCATATGCCAAAAATTTTAGCGATTATGCGAATGCTTGTTCACTGAACCGTTAAAACAATTAGAGAACTGCCATCATTTCACACGAACAAGGGAAACCTTTATAAATTTGTCGGCCACTAAACACTTATCCCAACTACCAAAAGACTGAGAAACTTTGACCGGGCCCGTATCGCGAAGATCAACGGCGTCTAAAATTCACAAAGACCTCCAAGATTCTATCAAATTTCATGCCCACCATCAGATTGAGAATATCCTCCCTACCCTGACAACCCTCTGACATGATACAATATGAACGGACGTCGCAAGATCTTAAGCATCTGACACACTCGATGAGATCATACACCATTCATCGATTCATTGACAGGATCAGGACCCACTGACACATCTGAAAGCTTAGGTCCCACTGACAACAAGCCATTGTGCAAATACATGGATGAATCAAATAGCACCAACTATGCATACATGTCAATAGACACTCCTGCCTTCCTTATGAGAATCAACGACTGTCGCTATACTGCTGCATTAAAGGTCGAGCATGTTTCATTAATGGTATAACGATAGCCACAAGATTAAATCAGACTTTAAACCACTTGAAAGCCAAGAAGACTAGTGCCAGTGATAGGATTCTACCTCATACCACATGGACCCAATAAGAAAAACCTCCAAATTAGAATACCTAGCAAGTGGACCCGCATGAGAAAAAGGCTATGTCATACAAAGAATCGATGACCGTCTGAAGATCTTATGCATCTAACACATCACTTGAGAAGATATGCTCACCATTAGATGGAAATGGTGTCAGAGCTGGGCCCAGGGAAAATAAAGGCTACCGAAACATAGGAAAATATTAAAACATGACTTAAGGAAAATATTTTGGAAGGGAACTATAGGAAAATATTAAAGGCGGCCAGGGTAAAGACTTAGGAAAAATTTAAACGGGGCCAACCAAAAATATAAATCACATGCGAAATAGGACCCTTGGTTGACCCATGAAAAGTAACATCAAAATAGAATAAGGCCAGGGTTTAGACAAAGGGTTTTTGTATGCAACGACTATATTTTCAAAATTTGAACTAGGGCTAAAGGCAGAGACCTAAAAATAACTGCAGAGACCAGGGGAAAAGGGCTAGAGCCCATGAAATTTTTGCATGTGTTGACAAGAAGAAGACAAAGGCATTAGAGAAAGATATGTGAGGAAGCTTTGTGAAATTAAGGATTAATACCACTTCGAAGAAACCATGAAGAACCTTAGCACATATTTGAGAAGAAAAAGAAGGACAATTCTAATAATGGGAGGAAATTATGAAGATATAAATAGAGAAACTGAGAAAATGGTTGTAAAGGTAAAGACTTCTATACTGAGAGAAATATTGAGTGAATCTAAACCAACAGTAGAAGAAAAACCTCAAACTGAATCATCACTAGTTCCACCACCCTCTAACATTATTGATGAGTCTATAAATATTCATGGCACAAGCATCACCATAGACAAAGAAGATAACCCATTTGATGACCAAGGAGCAGATGTTGGCAATTTGATAGAAGTTAATGAGCAGAAGGATGAAGTAGTGAATAAGGAAGAAGAAGTTGTAGAAACAAGATTAGAAGAGAAGAAAGAATATACATAGGTTAAGATAATAGAAGAAGAGAATGCAATGCAAGAAGAACTATTTAAAATTGTTTCATAGACTAAGAGCACAACAAAAAATACATCTAGACAACCTATGGAATCAATTTTCACGAGCTTAGGATAAGAAGTTGATGGTGATCATCAAATAGAGTTGATCACATCTATAAATAAGATAATTGGAAAGATGAAAGTAAAAATCTTGGAAGGACTATTACTGGAGGTAACCTGAAAACTTCAAGGAGTCATATCAACTCAAGTCAGTGAGGTTGATTTTTTAAGCCAACATAAAAGAGGTAATTAAAGCTTTTGACAATAAATTCATGAATCTGTCAGATATTCCATCAGTTAAAGCTCAAGAAGCTCATGATGCACAATTATTTCAAGTTATGTGTCAAAATATCAGAATAATTTGAACAATTTGGATGTATGTATAAAAAATTGATGAGATGTTTAGCGAGAGGAAAATCTTTGTACAACCAATGTACACTATCCCAAAATCACACATCATAAATTTTAGAGAAGATGAAGAATAAAGAAGCAAATGTATAGGCCACAGTAAATTGAATTGCAGACTCCCGATGTGAAAATTACAAATATTGAGAAGAAAACAAGAAAAATCTATGATGAAATAAGACTTCTTAAGGATGAAAAAGAAAGAAAGTTGAAGAGATTCTCTCTACTGAAAGAGAATTTATCAATGAATATTAGTAATGTAGAAAATCAACTCGAATAATTTCTTTCATTAAAGACATCATATGGAAAATTTGCATTTGCAAACCTAAAGGAAGTTGAGATGGCATCTTATGGAATATGTGCATTGCTCAGCGTCTCTGATTCAATCAAGAAGACATGGGACAAAGAGATGGAAAATCTGAAGGAAAATTTTGCTAATTGTATGGCAAGTCTTCAAGCTTTGCAGTATTGAAATCAAGGAGGTAAATCAAATTTTGACATACTTATAGAATGGAAACCATTGCCATTTTTGTCAAAGGAGGCGGTACTATAAAATGAAAATTGTATTGATGTATAAGATATAGATATGTGGAATAGTATGGAATATACTCTTAGGGAGATTATCATTTTTGGATAAATAAGCAGACATGTAAGATCCATTATTTTTTTAATGGCCATATAATAAAGTATTTTTGTTTTTGGGGACTTAGCCAACTTTCCCATATGTTGCCACAAATGACAAAGGGGGAGATTGTTGGAAATTTAGCTAAGTAGGATATCACAATGTTGTCATTATGGAAACATATACTCAGCATTAAAACAACATGATCGAAGGAAGAAGTTATGTATGAGCGCACATGAAAATTGTCTAATAGTGTTTAGCAGTCTTCACAGAGACAATTTTGATTAGCGATGTTTGCAGAAATAGGTTCAGTACATGTGCACTTAAAGATAGATCATTCTATGTATATCAAATCTACATATGAGAGTACAAGTCTATATGGCATGTACAGAAAGAGATATTGATGTTTTACAGAGACAGTGTTGAGCCGACTAGAACATAGCAACAGTCCAGCATATAATTATATTAAGTTAAGGGATTATTTTGTTTATCAAAATAATGACTTAACTAATTAGGGATGATATCCTAGATGTTAACCCTAAGGTAGCATATAATGATTTTATGTTTTGAAGAGAGTACAATGTATTATAAGCTAATAGGAAGTTATTTTGTAATAGCTTGTATATAAGTAAGAATAATGTAATGCATAGATGTATGAAGTTGTGAAACTTTCTAATAATTTCATATATGATACATATGATGCAAAATTTTAAGTTGTAAAGAAGCGATTATTGTATAGCAGAGTGAAGAGCCTACAAAGCTAGATTTGAATAATAAAGTTATTCGACATCAGTAAAAGGTTTTTGTATCTTACCTTTTATCTAAAGTTATCATTGTATATTGCATGTTTGGGCAGTGAGCTCATCTTCTAGGCATTTTTTTTTGTAATAGCAACTCCTAACAGGGTTGAGGCTTCTAACAAGGCCAAGTCCTTTAACCAGGATAGAAACACTATATGTATGTAATAGACTCCTAATGGGGTCAACATCCATAACTGGATACTTTTGATTAGTTGATTAGTTGTCGGTATCATTCCCACCAGGGTTTTCCCTTGGCCATGGTTTCCTCAAGAACAATCATGGTGTTATGAGTTTATGCTTGTTATTCAATTTACATAGTTTAGTTTCTTATGCAAGCTACAAGTTCATTTCATATATCCATAATTGGGCAAAAGTAAAAGTTTGTGAAATAATGATTCACCGCCCCCCCCCCCCCCCCCCCCCCCCCCCACATCTCAGTATTTCCTATTTCTAACACAACCCTTATTCTATATTGAATAATTTAAATAGACAAAAGAAAAATTATGAAATGCATTCTTATATATCACTAAAATAAATATAAAAGAGACCATACTCTGTTTATGCATACAAAAAAGAAAAGAATATAGAACTGATTTGAATTATTTTTTATTCAGAAAGGTGTCTCATTTAGAATAAAAATAAGGGATATGGTCATTGTTTTTAAGAATTCTAACAAGACAAGACAAAAGATAACATAAAGATCCAATAAAAAAAGTAGAGATAAACTAACCAAAAATAATGGTAAAATAATTATCATACAGTTGAAAAAACTAATAGATGAATCAACCATACTTCATGAACTCATTCAAAATTATAAACATACCTACTAATCCACACCAGGGGATATTATTATGTGATAGAAGAAAATATTGATCAATTCCTTTCTTATGTATAAAGAATACACTAGACTCATGCTAAAAATAAACCTAAGTTTGCACCAATTGTTAGAATCTATGGTTTTTTAATTTGAGTGAAGAAGGCCAAAAAGTCAATCTACAGTTAATTTATCATTTAGTTATGCACTTGATCTTTCATATCTTCAAAATTATCATGTATCTCATTATGAAGTGATTTCTATTTATGGATATCATGCATGTATTCAATCTCATGTTTGATGAACAAAGATGTTGAGGTCGAACTGTTTTAGTGATACTAATGAATTTTTTGACCTAAGGATATTGTAATAACTCCTATGTATTATATTTTCTAGTTATATTCACCTCTTCATTTATAGTTCATCAATACATATTTGTTCAAAATTTAACAAAACAAAGAAAAGTTAACAATTGGATTCATTACAAAGATCTTGTGATAAATGTCACTCAAACACCATACCTTTTACAAAGGGCTTAAACTTGATGTTAGAATAAAACTATAACTAAATAATGTACTATCTATAGAACTTGGTGAAATTGAGCTTAGAGAGATCATCCTTGATCCTATAGTAAAGGTTTAAATTCCACTTGAACTCATAAAGAGACAAACAAAATAATGTTCAATACCCATGATGAGTTGTTGAGTATGTTCCTCCCAATTCCATACTTCTCTCCTCATTAAAAACTACATCTTCACGGATTATCCACTTATTTTTCTCAAGGTTGTATAATTTGTACCCCTTGGTTGTATTAGAATGGCATACAAAGATACAATGTTGGGATTTTACATCCAACTTCTTTTTCTTCTAATCTAGAAAATGAACATATGCAAGATGATCAAATAAACTAAAGTGAGCTAATAAAGGCTTGTGACCGCTCTAATATTTCTTTAGAGTGATATTATTGAGCAACTTGGTAAGGCTAGAATTGAAATATTAGACTACAGTGGAAACTATTTCTCTCTAATAGAAATTGGAAAAAGAATTTGTTCTGCAGCATTCTTTATGTGATGTCCAAAATGTTATGGTTCTTTGATGTAGCCAAGGACAAGAGGGGAGCTCAAAGAAGTTAGTTTGATCCTTGTAAACAAGATTCATACAATGGAAAAAACAAGAAACAATATAGTAGAGTGCAAGATACACCTTCTAATAACATGAAATCCATTACAATAGATTTTCAACATTCATTCTTACATTTTGGGTTTACATGCATGTTATTGGAAGCTATAAGAGGCTATCTATTTATACTATCTATTGTGAAATGAACCTAAAAAATATTATTCTTTTCTCAAACAAATAATTGGAAGCTACCCAATGATCAATTACAACAACTTATAAATCCTTCACAAGGATCAAGATGGCCTAAGAAACATTACATTTTCCAAGTATAAGAAAATGTATTACATTATAGGTGAATATGTAAAACACAAGAATCCCTAACAACTAGATGTTACATAATGTATGAACTATAAATAAAGTCGGCCATGACCTAGGGAACATTGAGATATAAGCAATGAAGCTTCTCTATTTGGAAAAATCCTCTGTGAGATAAAAGACACAGAATGGATGTGAAACATGAACAATAATGAAGTCCCAACAACAAACCAAGCTTTCTTAAGAATGAAGAAACCAATCAAGGTGATAACCTAATTGAAGTTAAAACAAGATGCGATGACCACTCTATGAGGTGTGCAACAATAACTGATCCAAACTAGAAGAACACTGAAAGAAACTCAATGAATAAAAAGTTTAAGAAAATGAAATAAAATATTTTTGGTGGATGCAAGATTTCCAAGAACCCAAGATGGTACTACATCAGACAACCGAGGTTAAAAGAAAAGTGAAAGTCTCACTTTCCTAGGACTAAAGGAAAACCAATAAGCTCAACCTCAACCTAAGAAATCTATGAAGAGTCTTTAACTACTCTATCATTCAGCTTAACAAGATAATTCTTGTATTATTTTGATGCAGGAGCATCCTGGGTGTAAGGGAAATCTTGCATCACCCAAAAATATTTTTGGTTTTGTATTCAATAAGGGCTATCTTGTGCAGAGTTGCTATTTATGGAAACTTTCTATTTTTAGTAAGTTGGTCTTACGATCTTGGAATGTCTGATTTTACATATGGAGGTTCATCTCAGTCATATCAACCTACCAGCAAAGTTTCATGGCTAGATCAGGTGTAGTTTTGAAGATATTGAAGATTTTCGGTATTGGCAGCAGGGTATAGAAATGTCAATCTCAATTTTGAAGGCTTTAGAGGCCCCAAATGAGGTTGAAAACTTGGGTGATGGGCACTTTGCATAGGTCAAGCCTGTAGAGTGCTTCGTTGCATTTCCAGAATTGGGTTATAATAGCCAATCAGGTCAACGGGCGATGACTTATGGTGTTCGAAAGTTGGGTCACCTAAAATGGCAGAAAATAATTTTTCTTCAAAATTTCTATTTGGGTTTCAAAAATCATTTTGAGCTGACTTTGATGTAATAAATTGTAAAATAAAATAATTCTAAGTTTGGTCAGCCCTAAGGGCAAAATTTCTAGAACCTTCTCGGGCGGTGGAAATTGCCTATATAAAGAAGGCCCGTAGTGTTGTCTAGGGCAATTCTGGGTAGTAGATCTGGGTATTGATTCGAGGATTTTTCCTACAGAATATTGTAAGGGAATGCCCATTTGGCTTTGCATATTGTAATTTTGAAAGTTTGTAATTCCACATTTGTGGAGATAATAAGAAGCCAAATTTTCTGTTCTTTCATATTATTGTTGTTGTTTCTCTATTTTTGTTATGTGTTTGTGGTACTAAGGGGAGCACCCTTCATCATATCTACCTTTGGTACTCATGCCAATTATGCTATCCAAAATATATTCTACCTCATCTAAAGGCTTCTCATGATATTGTTGTTTAGCATATGACCCATATAAGTCATGAAGATCTATCCCATGGAAGTCAAACAAATATGTAACATTGAAAATAGATGATCTATTTATATCGTCATGAAAATCCACTTCATATTTACTATCTGAGTCAACTTTCCTTACTATAAAAAATTGATAGTATCATTCAGATAATTAAATTAAATATATAAAGAATAAATATATGTGCATATTAATATAGATATATTTGCTAATATATATAATATATATATATATATATATATATATATATATATATATATATATATATATATATATATATATATATATATATATATATATATATATCTGTGTGTGTGTGTGTGTGTGTAGACACACACACACACACACGCACACACATATATATATACATATATAGACATACACACACACACCCACAAATATCTCTGTGTTTGTGTGTGTCTATATATATATGTATACATATACAATATACATATACATATACATATACATATACATATACATATACATATACATATACATATACATATACATATACATATACATATACATATACATATACATATACATATACATATACATATACATATACATATACATATATATATATATATATATATATATATATATATATATATATATATATATATATATATATAATATATATATATATATATATATATATATATATATATATATATATATATATATATGTGATGCAAGAGCATCCTGGGTGTAAGGGCAATCTTGCATCACCCAAAAAAATATTTCTATTTTTTTGTATTTAATAAGGGCTATCTTGTGCAGAGCTGCTATTTATGGAAACGTTCTATTTTTAGTAAGTTGGTCTTACGATCTCGGAATGTCTGATTTTACATATGGAGGTTCATCTCAGTCATATTAGCCTGCTAGAAAAGTTTCATGGCTAGATCAAGTGTAGTTTTGAAGATATTGAAGATTTTTTGTATTGGCAGCAGGGTACAGAAACTTCGAACTCCGTTTTGAAGGCTTTAGAGGCCCCGGATGAGGTTGAAAATTTGGGGGACAAACCCCTTGTGCTACTTAGGCTTGTAGAGCACTTCGTGGAATTTTCAGAATGGGGTTATAATAGCCAATCGAGTCAATGGGTGATGACTTATGGTCTTCGAAAGTTG